>OX104134.1:52660300-52788295 GCA_944470555.2 Heterobilharzia americana
TCTATAAACACCACTTTGTTCATTATCATCGATCATTCTGTCTTTTACTTTCACTTTGGTCGAAATTAACAGGACTTGTTCTGTAGATAATTACCAATTCAGCTATTTGAAGAAGGTACTACACAGACTAGCATTCGGTTACAGAATTTGTAGAAAGTGATCTTAATACCGATGGTATACATACAGATCAATCATTGTCTTGCTGAAAATCATAAGTATACTATAACTAATGGCTTATCTTTCTTTTCTACTCATATCTGCACATATGTTTATCATATTACCTTTCTGTTTATGTTGATTCCCCCTTTTTACTCTCTTGTGAAGTGTAAAAATCGGTGTTTTTGGTTATATCAAACAGAATGTAACACGGATGACTAAAGCAAAACAAACCAATAACAGTTAAAAGTATTCAGCTAATAGTAGTAACTTACTTTTTAAGGTCATTTATAGCCTGATTTACAGATTGTATGGTCGAAATGTCTTTATTCACATTATTAACTGCTTTCATATGCTCATTTAGCCAATTCACCAACTCTGAACGTGTTTCTTCAAAACTATTTAAATTCGTTAAAAGAGAACTGAATTCATTTCGACGTTCATTTAAGCAATTTCCCAACTGATCATAACGTTCATGTAGCTCATCTAATTCACGGCTGACTTCGTTAATTTCTTTTATTTTTATTTTGTTCATGAATTTTCAGTGAAAATACAAATGAAGAATAAACAAGAGAAGTTATTAAACATGAAATGTACCTTAGAGTAAAGGTTCATTCACTCAATTTATCTGACATAACTTTTAGAATCACTCTATATAAACAGTAAAGCAGCCAAGTTCATATATCCTTCTGTCTATTTCTTGCCATTTTGTAGTTTGACTACTATCCTGACAGTGTGTAAATAAGAGATACATTAGCACAAATAATGAAGATAGAGGAACAGATAGAAACAGAGTAGAACCTTGCGTACAATTAGGGTGGTTCAAGTTGTCACATCTAACAGTAGTACACAAACAAGAAGTAGATAGAATAAGAGCGATATCAGGTAGACAAAGTTGTGTGAGAGAATAAACAGCACGAAGATAACGATTAGTGTAAATATTCAAGCTTTAGAAGACGTCAAGGAGTGAATATATCTGCACCACTGTGACCGATTTTCAGGTATGTCACTGACCGGCCTCAACCACTGATTCCTTACGTGCAGAACATGTCCAAGCCATTTCAGTTGATGAATGTTGATAGCCTCATTGATCGACCTACCTACCTTCCCTAGGACTCTTCAACTGACCTCAACATTGCTCATACGGTGATTCTACCAGACGCGAATAATGCTATGAATACACTTGTGATCAAAACCCTGTAACCGCTTCATGTCTTCTACTTCTAACGGCCATGTCTCACAGTCATATAACGTGACAGAACGAACTATAACGCAGTATACTCGCCCTTTGATACGTATTCGTGTATCTCATAAGTCTGCACCACAGATGATGTAAGTTAGCAAATGCCAAACGGGAGTTTTGTTTCCGAGCTAAGATTTCATCAGAAACCACCTCATGCGTGATGATGCAAGTCCCCAGGTAAGTGAAGTGGTTGACACATTCCACCACTCTCCTCCGTATCCGTTAACAGGGAGAAGTTGCAGACCACTCATGGAGAATTATCTTATATTTCACTGGTGCGAGATTCATGACAAACAGGTTTCTACTCAGCGTGTTCACAAGACCCTGCGTTTTGTAGGGGGCTTCACCTAGCAGCACAACATCGTCTGCATGCTCCAAATGGACCAGATGGCCACTAGGGGTGTAAATCAATCTTTGGGAAGCCAAATGTACCTAAGGTTATGTCCATTAGTAGGTCTATGAAGGGGTTAATTAGGAACGGTGACAGAGTGCATCTCTGGTGGACACCGTAAGTTGTTGTTGGTTCTGATGACAACTATCCATAAGCCACTACACAACGGTGTGAGTCCGAGCAGAAGGCTTCTGTCAGCGCTATATACTTGCTCTGTGATCGCTTCACAGTCAGACAATGCCACAACACCTCACGGTCGACAGAGTCAAATACTACCCTTAGGCCAATAAATATGGCAAGTGTTGACATTTAGCCGGTAAGTATGCTGTGTTCCAGGACCTATCGGAGGGTGGAAATACGAAGACGAAAATCTGCTTACCTGCTAGAAATCAGCTAGCAGATCATGAATTAAAACTGCTAAGAATGGGCTTAAAAACTTGTTCTTGTTTATGTCCGGCTTTAATATTATCTTTGACACCAATTTTAAGAATATAAATCTGATGGTATTAGTGTTGACATGGAAAAAAGTAAGTTTACTTCATGAAGGTCTCAAAGACGTTGGTAACCGATTCTCGAAGACTATTGGAGACATAGTTCAAAGTTGATCACAATGACGTACATGTATTCACTGTTTATCAACGTCAAAAATCTTGGAGATCTTATTGATCTCTACTTGATTATTATTCTATTTCCTTCTACCTCTGCCTTCTGTTTTCTTACAAAATGTAGTTAGCTAAGCTGCGTCACTTTTATTCGAGGTTCAAAGTCAAATTGCCTATCTATATGACCACATTGTTATGCACTAATATTTCGATGCAGCTTAAAAAGCTAAGGCCCATTTGCATTAGCAGAAAGATTGATCATTTATCATTACATCTATGAAACCCAACTTTACCTATGCAGACTTTTCTCCACATCCTTCAATCACTTACTGACCGTTTATCAAGCAATTTGAAAGGAACTTACATTTATGTCAACTATAATTAATTAATAAATACGTATGAATCAAACACAAATTGGGTATTTTCTAGTAAATTTTCATAGCAGTTTATTACTTCCCAGGTACATTAAGGCAGTCAAGGTAACTGAATAAATTTCATATTAGCTTGTATTTACCAAGTAAAGTTTATTTTAAAAACTTGAATCTCACTAAAACAATAATTTAAAACTATCAGTTTTGCTACGGAATGCAACCCATGAAATACACGACACTAAATGTTGTAGGACAAATCCTCTGAGTGATATGTATTCACTTTTACTAACAAATGCTGAGCAGAGTTGAAGTTGATATCTTTGAGTACGGTCTACATACTTTGTTGTACAGAAGCAGGTAAACTATTTTATCTTCTGGGAATCAGAATCTAATAAGCTAAAGTAGCCCCTTCATTAAATAACAAGATATATTATTTATTCATTATTTATTTGTCACTTGGGTTCCTAGTGGAACATAGGCTTCACTAGCACGTCTCCATTCCACTCTTTTCTCTGCAACCTTTTCAACCTGGCTCCACGACAGCCCACAAGCTCTCATTTCTTCCTCATAACACCTCCACCATGTTACCCTAGCCTCGGACGCCAAACTCGTCGTTTCCCATCTGGATTCCACTCGACGAACTGGCCTGGCGCAAGATGTCCTAAGTCGGTCTTCTCAGTATATGCCCGATCCATCTCCACTTCCTTCCACCGCATATTTGTTCAGCGACAGCTTCTTGATTGGTTCCTTCCCACAGTTCCTTCTTGCTTATTCTTTCTGGCCATCTGATCTTCAGTAACAGGACAGTGTAGGTAGTTGTTAATGAATGTCTGTAGTTTATTGGAAATGCCTTTCGTAACGCACCAAGTCACTGAACCATACAGAAGCACTGACTTGACGTTGGTGTTGAAAATCCGGATCTTGTTCTTTATGCTGAGTGCGGCAGATCTCCACACTGGTTTCAGGCTAATGAACACCTGTCTTGCTGTCTTTCCGATCCTGGCTTTGACGTCCTCGTCTGTGCCGCCTGTAGTTGAAACAGTGCTGCCTAGATAGGTGAAAGAGGCTACTTCCTTTCAGTTTCGCCCGTTGATGGTGATTGTATAAATAATATGGGTAACTGAACACTCCTAGCAAGTTTAAACAGTCGTGTCAAGAGGATTAAAGTACTTAAAAAAAGTATCCATAGTTCTCATTAAAACTGTTGAAGAGTTCCATATTAGAATGGAAGACTTATCCAGTGTTTCCTAACTGATGTCAGTTCATGATGAATGATATCTTGAGAACTGATTTCATTTTGCACAATTTATGCTTAAGACTGTACAATCTAAACTGCCCAATAATCTGAACCAAATTTAAACGATGAAGTCAATCAGTAATGCGTGCTCAGTTGATTTCTTTGACTGCTCTAGGTAACTAACGTTCAGTGAACTAATTTTTAAACGATATTCCAGCTTTTTAATTCTGATTTCTTTTATATGTAGACTGTCATTTTTGCATGATAAAAGACAAAACTCAACCAGCTGACATCATCATTCTAATATCTGTTAGAAAAGAAACTAAATAACGTTTTACCTCTTCCCATCGCTCCAATATACACGAGCATTTCAGGTTGTCATACTCTCAATCCACATGTATATCATTTGGATGTATTATACTTTACCCACGCGTAGTACTTTCATCATCATTATGATCAACATAGGGCCAGGCATTACTGCGTAACCGTCCAAGTCGCCACACGTCATATCAGTGCATCAAGTAACAAGGCAATAAAATAGATGAGGAAGGAAAGAAAAACGGGTCAAAGGGAGTAGAAGTAGAAAGTAGTAAAAGAGTAGAAGGAAGAATGAGATTGAGTATAACTGTTAAAATGAGGATAATATGGGTATGCATCTGCGCCACTGACATCGGTTCCTAGCCATATCACCTAGAGTCTCCAACCACTGGTTTCCCTTGTCCCGCGGACCCCAACCGGCTAGTCTGCATCTCACTACATAGCTCAAACCAACAGTCATGGACTTCAAGCATTGATGCCATGTTTTAGTCTGGTCATCACGAGCCTTTTTCCAACCTGAACCTACTTCGATCAACATTGCGACGAGGCAGATGGTGATCGGGCATACGTAACACATGTCTCAGCCATCTGATTCGATGAAGGCTCACAACAGCATCAACTGCCTTACCTCTCCTCTCCAAAACTCTACGTTTGACTTCTGCATTACTCACGTGGTGACACCACTATAAACAAGGTCTATGCTACGAAGGTAACCGTGGTCAAGCACCTGAAGCCTTCTCATGTCTTCCACCTTTAATGACCCTGTTTCACATCCATACAGCCAAACGCAGTAGACTGAAGCATAGTACACTCAACCCTTACCTTAGTAGGTAATCGGATATCGTGGAGGCACAACAAATGGTGTAAGTTGGCAAAAGCCAACTGAGCCTATTGCATCGATGCAGATGTTTCGTCGGCCACTGACCCACCAGGGCTAATCTGACTTCCCAGGAAAGTGGCCTTCAACCCGCCCAACCAATTCACTCTCTATTAATCAGGGTGCCGTCGAAGACCAGTCATAGAGCAACAATCTGCACTTGGGTAGGAAGAAACGCATCCCAAACATTTTCAAATTGCAACTCATGGTGTCCAGAAAGTTCTGCATCTTGTCAGCCCAGTACTTTGAGAAAAAACTAAGTTGAATTGCTACAGTATCAAAACAACAAATTTTCATGCTATTGAAGACCATAAACAACCTTCAATCAGTACACCGATGAACTATCAGATTACAGAAACCTAACCACTAGACAACTGACTGTTACTCTTGTTTCATTTGAGTAAGCAATAGGAATGTACTTGGACGGATTGACTGTTGAGAGTAGGGTTGTTTATTCATACTGTATATCTTAGAAAAAACACTGATGATAGTAATAATTTGTGATAAAGTGTGAGAATTATTCACAGGTCACATATATTATGCATGTGAACAAGAAGCCCAAAAAGAACACACATGGCTGGGATGAAATGCTATAGGTGATCACGAAATCATGTTCACAACAAATAAGAGATGAATTATAAGATATAATTTAATCATTGCGAAAATATATCAAGAAACAAAAATTGATTAGTTTAAGGGTAAAATACCATCTTAATTAATCATACATAGTAATAAGTGATACTGATGATCACCAGAGTCAAGCCATGAAACGTAAAAATAATAAATACGACAGATAAAGCCTCAAAACATTAAATAACGAAGAAAGCATGTAGCCATAACTCTTCTCTAAAGTTCTAGGCATCTGATCCAAGCTCTCTTAACCTTGATGTCTCAGTTCACCAATATATATGACCACGGTTATCTGACGTGTTTAGAAGAGAATAGGACAAGTCATTAGCTCATAGTTAGCGGTTATGCTGAAAGTATCTGTATATTTTAATGTTATGGAGTGTCCTGAATTCCATTATCAGCCATTATTCATCACTAGTTTTCGTATACTGTTTTTGTTACTGTCTGGAGTCCATCTCCGAAAAACCAATCCCTTATCTATCTGATGCTACATTGAATGTCATGTAAGCAAGGTTGCATTTTCAACATTTTCATCACAACACATTAATAAGATGGAATTCATTCACTCACTCACTCTCTTCCTCTCTCAAAGCTGTGGAGTTACCCGATATGGAAAATAAATTATGCTCGAAATGTTATCCACTAAAGGATATTGTTTCTTTATGTGACATTTCGAATAAACATTAAAATAGGTCAAATCGTACTTCATTTAACTTAAAAATGATCTTCAAAGGATAAAAATCTAGTGTTGTCCAAAATCTAAGCACATCAATACTGAAACTAAATAGAGATGAATCAAATGAAAAAAGGCGGACAGTGATTTAGAACAAATTCTTGCAAGTGATAATGAACAAGATGCCTAAAAAAGAGAGTGAAAGCAAGAAAGACAGCTAGTAGAACAAAAAAACAAAAATAATAAACATGCAGGTTATTCAGACAACACAATTTTCTGAATTGCATGCGAGAATAATACACTTATTTACGTTACTTATGTATGCTTCAGCCAGCTTACCAGGTAGATTACACATAGGATCGGCACTGGAGATGCCACTTGATCCACTGCTAGCCATTGGACTTAGTATTTTCATCATTCTACTGTCTTTCGATTGTTTATGAGCCGTTAAAGTGGATACACGTATTACTGTTGAAGTATAATATTATACACACATAACTATTTAATGAGTAGTTAAGTGTAGATAGTTTTAAAGGATAATATGAAAGAGATGGTATGTAATAATCAAACGGATGCTCCCATCAAGCTACATACAAATATATGGCTAGTTTCAGAAAAAAATTGTGAGTCTCATATAATCTAACACCGATACCACTGCAATTTCTTTGAGGTGGTAAAAATAAGACTACTCAGTTCACTTAATATATGTTTTGAAATTATTTAAGTGGTGTAGGTGAATGCAGCTACTGCCAATAAACTTCATTAGTCAGATGATGAAGCATTCATCAGAAAGTAACTAATCTCAGGAAATAGTAAGACTACTGTACATATGTACAGGTTAAAATGCCAACCTCATCCTAAACTACATATCTCTGTTAACGATAACTCTCAACTTGACAGCTGGAATACGGCAATGTACTTTGCAAGAAAGCAACTCAGTAGCCAAGGTTATGCGAATCTACTAAGCAATAAGCCACACTAACTGTAATGAATATGATGATACTACCTGGTCATTAAGACCTCCATATGTGAAGCAAGTTAAAAACCGCTAATGCCCAGACCCATTAACTACAACGTATACGTTGATATGAGTTAAATCACTACAAACAAAAGGTATTTAAGTCAATCGAATACTCGTTGAGGGTAGTAAGTGGTACCACATTGAAGAATATCTCATGGATCACTCTGAGGTACAAGAGCGATACAAGTTAACTACCTGATAAAATCTGCTTCGACACTACCGACATTCTTATTGATAAGCTTAGTGCTGTCTGAGTCTGACCGTTGGTTGCAATGTCTCTTATTGCTTAGTTCGAGAATATCTCTAGTGCGTTTCCACAAGCTGTTGAGAGCGAACCCATAACTCGTAACACTAACAATCAACAGTATATGCATATCTGAATTCACTGTGATGACTTAAAACACAAAGCAGTAAATCAAGCCTTGTAATAACTCGAAAAGAGAAAATGAACACCGAAATTTAAATGCAAATACATCTAAGTAATTGTGCAATAGACTGTAAAGCAAATTTATTACGTCAAAGATAATGATACTGCTGAATTTGGAACACTTGAAGTGGGTGATGTGTACATGAATATGCTACTTGATGGTTTTCGATCATTGTCAACATCAATAAACCACAGTTAATCTGGGTTGTGTATTTTCTAACCAAATTAAAAACGCTTTACAGATCACTTCTTTAGTCAAAACATGAAACTTTCTTCATAGGGAGATACACTATTCCCAATGTTAGTATTTTGTCACCATTTAGAAAACAAACGATTAAGACCATGTTATCCTAACTACCGATCTCATCTAAACGTTTTAAAGATTTATTTATGTATATGAACACAGTATAGAGATTAAAATGCGTTCATAATTACCTGAAGAAGCATAAGGATCGTGTGAAGTTGTACCAGGTGCAAAATTTCTTTCCATTCCACTTGATGTATGTAATAAGGTATCATATGCAGATCCTAGTCGGTCAGCTTCGGTTATGTGCTTCTTTATCGTCTCCCAAAATGAGTATAATGCATTCAGTCGTTCAGTTTGCTGTTTTAATGCATTCGTGTTCAATGTAATAGGCGATGATAGTGTCGTTAAGCGTCCATCAGCCGATAAAAGCATTTCTTGTACTTGATCGCGTGTTTGTATGTAGGAATCACTGAAAGATTCTCTTGCCTTTAAATCGTCTTCACGAGTATTCAACAAACGAAGTACTTGTGACCAACGATTATCTAAATTGTGAATATTTTCTTTAGCCAACTTAACAGCTGGATCATTGTCAGGCAGCCTGGATGTTAGAGCTTTAGTGGACTGACGTAAGTTGTCTAAATGAAGCTGACGATTCGGTATTTGCATCTAGTATAATAAGCAGTAACAATAGATGGTTTGAAAAAAAAATTATGACCAGAAAGATAATGATGAAATAACCACAAACCGGTAGGAGCAATGTCTGTTATGAGAAGATTAAGGATACCATGTAACTAATGGAACCCTAGTAGTTGAACAGGGAATGTAATAAGTGACAGTGTATATCATGACAATAGATTATGGTTGCATTATAGTGCGAATTGACAGAAGTTAAGAGTTTAGAACTTTGAATGCCAACCCATGACCAGGTGTTTATCGTAGGGCCCAAAGGTTCTCGGTTGCATCAGGTGTGGGATGCTAGGTGGACACAATGAAATTTCAAACTAAGAAAAGACGTATGTTTTCAAATCGTTCCAGCCCATAATGGAAACTATTCCGTTATTTGCATTGTCTAAATGATTATTATGTAACCCCCCTCCACTCTTGATTCCAATTTTTAACGCTAGCTTTATGACGTACCTATACTTTGTTGTTCAATAATAGACTGTTATATGCTTGTGGTATTTATAGGTACGACTAAACAGCTTTAGAAAATGATATTTTTGCAAAGGAAAATTTTCTGCACTGAACTATCTCTTCTTTACTTCCATAAATGAGAAAAAGAAAATTATTTCAGTTTAAAGTGAAAAATGAGGGAAATCAAAGCATACAATACAAGAGTAAACGTACTTTTATACTTTGAATTTTATGCTTAAAGTAATTTTCTGGTAAATTAGCTGTAGCTTGACTGCTCAACTGATTTCCTACTTGATCAAGCCATGTGTTGAACTCGTTCAAATCATTCTCACATTGAGCTAATTGGTTGCTCAATGTATTTAGTTGTGAAATTCGAGAAACAACATCATCCTTCAAAGTTTCAAGTCTACAAAGAAGTGGAAGTAAAAATACTTATAAAAATTATCATTGAAAAGCACTTTTGTGTAAGCAACAGGTAAACACAGCCAGATTGTAAATCAAAGGAAGTTAAGGACCTAGTTGGAAAATCTAATAATAAGTGAAATTTACCCATCCACTAATGAAGGATAATTCAATAAAGTGAGATACGTTGCACCAACCTAAGGCAGGCTACAAAATCAGTATCTCCTACTTGCTCACTTCCAGTAGCACACCACTGAAAACTTGGCAACCGTCAGTGACAACACCATTTGAAGTAAATTACAGAACTGAATGCTTCACTCTATCCCAAATATACTTCAACAGAATGATATACCTGTAGAGTTGCACTAAAAACTGTAACTAAACTGAGGTCCAAACCTTTACCGTGAAAATCGAGATCTCGGAAGCAATCTATCAAAAAACCCGAACGTTTAAAACCCAAGGTGCCTACGTTTGCCACTATACTAAATCTAATATTACACATTAGATTAATTCCTTTACTAGCCTTTTACTTAGTAAATTTATAGATGGTAAGAACAACAGATTCAGCATAATAGAGTGAATCCTTTTATTTCAGTGTTTCTCATCAGCTGCTCACAACTTAAAACAGCTTCAAAATCAAATTATGCAAAAATGTTTAAGTAATTGAATTGATTTTATAAAAAAAATATCGTTCTGAGATTTGAGGGGATTTGATTTACTTCTGGATGGTATTCATCACGAAATGACATCAGTTGGGGAACCACTGAATACCTGAGAGAACTCGACAGCTGTCTGTTTCTAATATGTGACTCATCAGCATTGTACACCCACCAGGGATCGAAGTCATAACCTTCAGGTTTCGCGGTATGCAAGTTACCATTCAAGCATTGGGTAGAAATCCAATGGTTCACCTTTCTCTGTCAATTATCGAAAAAAACGTTGGCTTCAACCCTACGAAAAGATGTGTGTGTGTGTGTAGTTTACAAAACTTTTGACATGTAAAAAATCGGTGGTTGAAGATATTAAGCGAAACTACTTGAAGCGTTTTTAGTGGCATAAATGCATACGCTTTATGATATTTTCGAAACCAAATAATCCATTGTTGCAGTCTAGCTTCTGATGATATCTTTGTTTTCTAAATCTTCCGCAAGTCTATATCATTGTGGAATGTTTCACGTGAATGAAATCAGCGAGGATTCTGTGAAAGGTCTGTGTAATAAATCTCTGACTGATCCATAGATATTAGATAGATTGTTCAGTTGCTAGTTGACTGAGTAGTAGATGGACACTAATGACTCAGAAATTGACTAAATCAGCCTAAGGAATTTAAAAAGCTATTTTTAACAATATCTTTTTGAACTGGAACGGCTGTTGGTGTAGTTGTAGGAAAGATAAACCCTAACTTTCCAATGTTATCATTACCGAACATGACTTGGTGGTAGCCAATACCAAAGCAACTTAAGACTAATTTTTTTAACTAGTAGAAATAGAACCAGTGTGTCTTTCGGGAAAACAATCTACTAATGTCACAATTCTAGGACTTTCTTTCATCCAAATAATCATGAAACTTAAAAATCGATGATAGAACTCTAGAAGCCATGTTAATCCGGATTTACTTGAATGTAGCTATTGATGCAGTCTGATAATGTTCAGACACAGCACCAACACAGCGTATATTCATCAAGCTATTTAATAGTTGCAATACTTTTAATTTAATCAATGTCTATTAAAAGTAAGCCAAAAATGTCAACAATCCAAAAAAAGAAAAGATCATTTATACCGGTTATCCAAAACATCTGTTTGCTTTAATTCTGATTGAACTGATCTAACTTTTCCAGGATCACTTGATTTGACCTGTTCAACTGTCTGATTTAAACGATTTCTTATTGTCTGTGAAGCCGATTGCATAGTGTTGATCTGTGCTAAGGTTTCATTCAGTTTAGTCAGTTCTGTAGGAAGTCTATCCGTTTTTATTATAATATCATCAATGTTACTGCCATCAGTTTTTTGTGATAGATTATCTCCAATTTGATTAGTTTGATTCATAAATTCATTTAAACACTCTTGAACAATTTGATTTGTAAGGATGTATTTCATAAATTGCTTTTCTAGCTTTTCACACTGATCATTTAATTGTTCCTGATAATTCAATGATTTCGATAATGGCTCAGTAATAACACTGATTAAATTAGTTGAAATTAAGTTAGCCGTTGTCAATTTCTCTTCAAGAGAATGCAAATCTACAGTTTTCAAGTTCTAAATAATTGAGAAAGAATATTTTGAAAATGTCATTATTATCAACACCATGTGAAATAAGTTTCAGAGAATTGGTAATCAACATTCACTGGGTTACTTTAACTAGACTGACCAAGTGAAAGTGATGCTTGAAGATGAAGCCAAGATCATATCATGAGATCCTAGTCGATATTTTCAGATAAAGATCAAAGCATGCTAAGCAATATTATGCTAGGTAGTTTGTTTTTGAAAATTATTTCACCCCGGGAAAGAGGAGAAATTCGTACAAACTGCCTAGACTCATAATTTGAATAAATATTCGAGTGTTACACTGGCCACATTGTACATAAAGCCGATGAAGCTAAAAAACGATAATCTAGGCACTCAGTTTTTCACCACAGGGTCATAGATTAAGATAAGCTATATCTTGTTTTTACCAAACAAGTTGGATAATATTGTTAATCGATAGTTAAGGTGGTCATCGTATAGTGATTTATTAAGCTCACTGAAGTTAGTCTCTGAAGTTAGCAACATGATAATTAAGTTTAGCGAAATCATGGTGTAGTGCGCTGGTTTCGGTGTTGGATGCACTGGACAAGGGATAGACAAGTATCAGCATGGTTGCGTACACATCTAGTCGATTAGTGATAACAAGCACGAATCATCAGTGCTCGGTACCCTGTATTATGAGTCTTCAAATCTTAGGCAAGTTTTGAAGTCGATTACATTAAATCCTTTATGGTTGCTGAGTTGAGCCATTTTCCGTAATCATTCTAAAGGCATCACTTCTGAAAAATAAATGACAGTGACTCAAGATTTCAGGCACAATCCCAGTGTGTTAACAAACGATACTTTTTCCACACAATACCGAATTTAGTAATATGTTCTACACTGCTTTTACTGGAAAATACCTAATTATTGGGATTATGAAGTAAGAGATATTTGGGTTCTCAATGTTGACGACATTAGGAGGGATTTAAGGCTTAGTTCCGAAGTGGCATAGATATTCATCATGGAAAGCAAAAAGAGATATACTGACAGAAAGTTTGAAAAAGTTTCATTCTTGTGAAAATGGTACACCTTAAGCAACCAGTTAAAGTAAAGCGATGACCATGAGAAAATTTAGGCAAAAGATGTAACCTGAAATAGGCTTCCGATCCCAAATTTTATCACTGTGGTTGTAGGCTGAATAAAGAGATGTAAAGTCTGATACGATGCAGTTTTCGGGACATCAACCACTATCACTATCGAAGTAGGATAACTCAGTTAACCCTGCGTCTATGGAAAGACATTCATGTATGCCATTTTCTATTCTCATAGTTAACCAGTTCTTTTTCCTTCCATATTGATACTGATACCATGGTCGTTTGAAGTTAACTAAGCTACTAGCAAATTGAAAAAGCCGTTCACATCCGATGAATTCTGTCCAAATACTGTATTGAAAGGGGAATAGTCACTGGTTTTCTGTTGGCTTAGTAATTAGCAGCTCCTCATCCGACTACCTTTCCCACAATTTTAGTAGCCTTAAATGCTGTTCATCAGCTATCCATATTGACTTTCATCTCATGATTACTGCATTGTTAACATTAAAATGATATATCTCACCCGTTCATCACTCTTCCCTTGACTGAAGATCAAAAGACAGGCATACTACGCCGCTATGCATTCTGTCCTGTTATACGGCCGTTGAAAGTAGAAAACATAAAGCGGTTAGAGAGTTTCGATCACAAATGTCTTCGTAGCATTGCTTGTGTTTGTTGGAATCCCCGTATGAGCAACATTGAAGTCAGGTGAAGGGTGTCAGGTAAGACAGACAAGTCAACTGATGAAATTGTGGACCTTAGTTGACTGAGATGCTTTGGACAGGTACTGCGCATGCTGAGTCACCCCTTACCTCTCCAAGTCATTCTAGAGGAGGTTGGATTGGTTGGAAGAGAGTTCAGGTTGGCCGGACCAAGACATGACAACAGTCGCTGAAGTCCTTGACTGTTAGTCTGAGTAGGGTTGGGAGATGTAGATTGTCTGGTTGGTTTGCCAAGACGGAAGGAATCAGTGCTTGAGGACTGAGTCTTGGTGACATGGTTAGAAATCGGTCATAGTGGCTCAGATGTATTCACTCCTTGATGTCTAAAGTTTATATATTCGCATTCACCTTTATCTTTAGATTGTTTATTCTCTCACACTACTGTGTCTTCTTTGATGTCACTCCCATTCTACTCACCTGTTATTTGTGTACTACTGTCAGTCATAACTGCTTCTAATTATATCTTATCTCACATTTCTCTACTTACCTTATGTAATGCAACTCTAATTTAACTGGATTCTGTTACTTAAACTTCTTTAGTGCTATAAAAGGAAATTTATTTACAATCATCAATGCATTAACTGGCAGCTAAAATTTGTTAGAATGGTCGTTAACTAATCTATTCAAGTTGAATGGAAGTGACGAAGATCCTATGAAAAGAACTGGCGTCATCTCACTCTTTTCTCGTTACATTGTTTAAATGCCACGAGTATTTTGAAAAACGATGAGTTATTAGTCGCTCAGATATATTCTTAGCACTAATCCTGAAAAATTATGGGAAAACAGTGTTTTTTAATTTCATTGCCCTCACATCCTGTCATATTTTATGAGCCGTAATTGATAATTCCCATCTACCGATCCCTTTAATCTATTAATCAAACGAAAATAAATTGTTAGGCAACTCTGAACTCAAAATTAGTTAACTGTAAGGACAACTGTGTCAACTTTATATATATATATATATATATATATATATATATATATATATATATATATATATATATATATATATATATATATATATACAAAGGTAGAGCATGATAAGGTTTGACAAAGATACATATTTGTTCAAAAGTTTCGTCTTCTCAGTGATATATTAGGTATCCTCCGTTTAGGACTATTAATCAGAGTAGTGAGTAATGATCAAACCATAAGCTATGATGAAATGAAGATTTCAACAAATAAATGTTTTTAAATAACTGAATACACCCATTTAATCATAGGAAAAGACAAGACGTAGTTTCAGCGAAGAAAAATGGCTGTGATTATAAACCCTTGTTTACATGAACAATCAATAAGATGTACAAATAAAGCTCACCTCTAAATCATTTTCAATTCTACTCAGATCACCTTGTAGTGCATATAACGTATTCAGCTGTTCTTGACTAATTTGTTTTATCTTATTAGGTGACAAAGTGTTCAGTTCATCTGGTCGTAGAATGCACTTTTGAATACTATTCAACTGTGATTTAATTTTGTCTAGTTGACTAAATGATTCAGACAATTGCTTTTGATACTGATCATAGATTGAATGAATTTCAGTAAGATGAGTTGATTGTGTCTCTAAACGACTAACCAATTGTATAAGACGATTGTTAGCTTCTTTGACTGTATTCTGTATTCTGTCTTCTAGTTCTGCATCATTTCTTTGGATTTCACCCTCGTATCGTTTACACTCCAAACCAGTGAAACGATTTAGTTTGGCATTATATGTTTTCTATCAATACAAAATGAGAAAAATAACCAAAAAGTAAGGTGATGACTGAACGTGAAATATCTTGAGAGTACAAGTCACTTATTATTTGACGTCATTAATGACGTTAAATAATCGTCACAATGCACCAGGTATTAACTGGATTTAAAAGTATGAATGATTGGATTGCGATCCAACGATTAAATTGTAATGTGCTCACACGCTGAGTTGAACTTCCTAGCTCGAACCCGTATGGATAATAGGTGCCAACTAACAAGATGTTCAAAACTAAGGTAGAAATATTATCCAGGGATTTCGATTTTCAAAAGCTCTTCAGTTTATATAAATTCATGATGAACATTACATTTATAAAAACAGATAAAATAAACTACAAGTGAATTGTGTTTCGATGGAAATTAGGGATTGTTTTATAGGAATAAAGCAGAACTGAAGGAGTTCTATTCTACAACTTATAAACACTTAACATTTAAAAAAAAGTGCAACTTCAAGCCTATAAATTTGACCAGTCTTTGAACTGTCTTTGCTGTTGACCTAAAGTTATGAAGAACTGATTGGAATAACCAATTGACGAATAAAAGGCATTGAATGAATACAGAGTATGAATAAGAAAGCAGAATAAAGACATTTAGACGTTATTCATATTCTATTACCTTGTTATCAGAATAACGATGAACAGATGCCATAAATTTCTGCATTACACTTGGTAAAGTACTGATAACATTCTTATGAATTGAATTATACTCAGTTAAAGCGGCTTTTAAGCGTAGATTAAGCGGAGCCATTTCATCCGGATGATTCAGTGTTTCAATTTGTTTGTAAACTGATTATCTTCCGTTGTTTCTTCTGCAGGTAATGCACTGACAACTAAAACAGATTCTAGATTTTCCAACAGATTGCGAAGGCCTTGAAGTTTGTAAGTGAGATGTTCTAATGAATCTAAACTATTGAGTAAAATTCGAACTCGACCTTCAGCTTCACTTTGCAGCTTAATGTTTTCGAAGGAAGAAGAAGAACAGAACAGAAGAAGCAAATAATGATTAGAACATATTTTCAACAAGAATTACTATTATTTGAAGGGTTGATGAAAATAGCTAATGCGTGTTTAACTGGTAGCAATTTGAAATAAACACTCATAAATACATTTAACTTCCCCTGGATATACATTCGAATGCAACTCAGATGTCAGGCGCAGCATTGTAGACTAGACAGTAAGTTGTGATACTATCTGGTTGCGTAGACTTCAGGAGGTTGAACTACCTCCATCAATGATTATCTAGTTTCCAGTGGTGAATTTGAGGATGTGGAACTCAAAGGGAAAAAGATAAGGTCGATGTAACAATGCGAACAACGTTTCCTGAAAATATTTTATCATGACCATCACCAAACCAACTGTATCAGGTAATTTATGATGCAGGAAGAAATATACTTGGTATAAGAACTGGTCATAGAACTGAAATCAATATAGCTATCAATTCCTAAGAAGTAATTGAAGTCTATCCAATGAGGTTGTAGGATAGCTACTGCATAATTATGTGTAAAATGGTGTATCGTCACTTGTCAACAAACAAAAATCATAACTGGTTGAAATGAGACTTGAGTTTTTTTTCAGCTTTGATCACTAATTCCCAACCAATGTTACCTCAGATTGCCTAAATGTTAATTGATCAGTTGTTGTCATTAATATTTGCCTGCTTTACTTAGATCATAGAAAGAATGATCAACTTGGAAATCAATGTGCCCATTGTTCATGAAACAGATGGATAATAACCTTATGGGTGAAGTAGGATTGGAGACGACGTCATTGGCAGTTGGATCCGATAATTTAGTCAGTAGGTTACACGACAGATAATCTGTAGACCATTGCCTTTTATTCGGTCACAATATAGGCTTTCGTTCAACTTAGTAAATCCTGTATAAGTAAGGTGTTTGCTGAATAGTGGGTGTAATTCTCTACCACACCAAATAACTTTTAACACCTACATAATCTTTTTGCAATAAAAACATGTATAGCGTGGTCAGTATGCAAACGACTTTGGTGCTTCATCTGTTATCTCTTGTTAGAATGAATCTCACTTGGCCATCAATTCATCAGCTGTAACTTAGAGATATTTAGAGAAGTGTAGGGTACTTGATGTCTGTCATCAGCATGTGCGGAATAAGTATTTGGGCATCTTCAGGAATATGGCTCAAATTCGATCGCAATGACACACACTTATTCACTCTTTATCACCTTTGGAGTTCAGAACTAACTAGCCTTTGCTTATTTCGTTATCTTTCAATTTTCTCTCGACGTAGGATCTTCAAAAATATACCTTTGTATATGGTTTTATGTTATTCTGTTTGTTCGTTTCACAATATCCGCTAGGTCAGTCAGTGATATTTGTTAAATTCAATTTTGTGTTGTGTCAATCTGAAAAGTTGTTCAGAAAGTTACAAATGGTAAGTGATGGATAACAGGGAAATGCAGGATGTTCATTATGTGGTATTTTCCCCTCATCATCTGGATGTACCTTCATTTCAGCGGATATTTTTGTTTTTACTACTACTATCCATTTAGGACCTCAGATGCCACGTTTTACAGTAAAAACAAAATGCAGACTTTAACAGTAGCTGTGTGATATTAGTAGTAGTCCAGTTGCATGGACGAAAATAATCAAGAGAGGAAACCAATACCTGTTAATAAAAGTGTCAGTCATTAACTGGGAATCATATTCAAAAATATTAACGAGAAAATTAAAAATTTGTTGAATATACGCATGCCCACAAAAGAATATGCAGGTTATCATAAAAATTATGCTATCTTATGAATGATATTAGCATCAACTTACATCTTCTAGTCGTGTTCTTAACTCTTGACACTTTGGTTGTAATGGCTTCCAAATATACTCTGGTTGATTTGTATTGCGTAGTGTTTCAACAGCTTGTTCAGCTTGAAATAGTATAGATCTACTTGTGGACTGATGGATACGAATTTTATCTAAAATCTCCTATAATCAACAAACATAAATATCTTCTTTTACTTTGTATTTCAAGGTGAATAATAAGACGGATGTTGATAACCACTTTCTGACCAGTGATTATATTGGCTGAGACCAAGCAACGACGAAAAATTTGAAATAGATCAAGAATTTCTTTCTATAAACCTAAGAATATACTTTTTTGTGGAAAATTCTTTTTAGTAAAGAAGCCATTGTCCAGTAATCTGAAGGTTTAGATCATTAAGATATGGGGTGAATATTATATATTTTACCTAGTTCAGAATGTCCAACAGTGGACTTCAAAGTGCATATTGTATTTTATCTTGAGCTTATCAAATAGCTCCACTTACTTGTGTTATTCTTCTCACTGAGACTTAAATTCAGAACCCATCGTTTCAAATACTATAATGCTATCCACCAGATTAATAAGAAATGATAACCGCATTCTTACAATCGGTACAGTTTGGTATTACAGGTTGTCATCACATGGCTGATCTCTTGAAGCTCATATTCCAACAATGAATTTGTATCGACAAACCAATAGTTGATCAACTGATGTCATCTTGAAATCAATAAATTCTCAAAAACCGCAAAACTGAATTACTGTCTAGTGTTCATTAGTAAAGTGATTCAAGATGGATTTCCCGAAGTTCTAGCAAGAAACCGTGACTTGTGTGGTCAACCAAATCGAACGTGAGAACAAGTACTCAACAACGACATTGGATGATCGTCGTACCATATAGCGAGTTAACAAAAGAAAGAAAATTTAGACCCTTAAGGGATGAATGACGACGAATTAATCACGAAACCCAGAGGTCCTAGGTTCAACACCTGGTGAGATCATGCGCGAGCACTGTCAAAGAGTCTTATACTAGGACAAAACAGCTCTGTGCAGTGCCCTCAGGTTTTTAACGCTTCCGCATCTTGAAATCAAAATTACTAGATTATACGCTCCTTTCTGTCTTACTTAGTAATACTGTTGTCCTCATATCTTAACTTCAAGGTGGATGATAAACAATTCAATTGAATTTATTATGAACTTGCAATTCATGACAAAAATACTCATGAGAATCTACATTGAACCTACTTGATGATCATCCAGAAGGTGACGATTTAGATTATCATCCAAATTTAAGTGTCCCATTTGTAAAATTTGTGACTCATAATCTGTCATCCATAAAGCCTCTTTGTCAAGAGCAGCGACTAGTTGAGAAATAAGACGTTTTGTAGTCTCCGATCCCGTAGGCTATAAAATAATTCATATAGAAATCATCTATTCATTTATTTATGTCAATTTCAATATATCATCATACGTTAAAATTACTGAAATATGCTCTATCAAATTATTGGGAAAGTGAAATCAATGATTATTTTTTATACACTACAACAAACTTTATACTGTTACTTATAATACTGTTAGTAGTAAACCTTGATATTCATTGATTTGCAGAACAGACCAGTAATTAAGACTAACTGTGTAAAACAGGTATAAGAGAAAGATGTCCCCCAGTAAACAAAAGTGACATTTCAGCGTATATAGTTCTTTAGCAAAATTACAACAGTTGCTTTTAAAAAAAGTTTTTTAAAGGGCGATTTGAACTTATTCTGTTCCCATATAAACTGAACTGTGTAATTGTAGAAGGAATCAGTTATTATGATGAGTATGATACTACTAAGCTCTATTGAATTAGTTAACGGCTGATTCTGACAAACCACTTTCGGAAATTTTATTCAAACCTGGAAATGAAAGTCAGTGTGGAAGATTCATAGTACAAAAAACGAAATGAGTTCCCATCATTCCATAGAGTTTGTTGTTCTTATACTACATTTTTTCCAAGGAAACGAACAATAGGCAATTTTGACGCTACTACAGGATTGAAGAAGACGAGTGATTCGCCACTATGAAACTGTGAAGTTCAAAAGGTTTTCTTGTAAATCATTGAGCTGAATGTACATATTATGATCTACTCAACAAGGTGTCGGAGTACGTCAACAGGAAATACTACTGATATCGTTCAGTAGTACATATTTTCTCTACTTTTCAAATTTCCTATGCTTCTTTAGAAAAAGCCATAAAGACTTTCTATCTTAATTTTGAAGCATTATATCCTGTAAGGGTGTGCTTTCCCATGCTGATAAAAACTGCTTCCTCTTCATTTAGTCGATCAGAAAAGATGCTGAAGGTAAGGGATACGGAAAAGAAAAAACTTTTTAGAAGTTATGAGTACTTTTGATAGTGAAATAGAATTCCAGACCTATATACAGAATATTTTCGCTATTCCGTTTCATAGTTATTCTGCATTAATCACCAGAGATAAAACCTTTCGTACAAACGATTTTGTTAGAACTGAGTCATCAAGGAATGCAACAAAAAAGTATTGTTATGGGCAATCCACTTTCTTGACCACCTCAATTATTATTATTGTTGTTCAGTATGAATGAACAGGATAAGTAGCAGGCTATCCAACTATTGATATCAAGTACCGTCTGTTTAGGTCGACAGCATCACTGTAAAACAAAGTTTCATTTAAAACCTGAGTGAGACAGAAGAACCATTTGAAGATCTTGGATAACTTAAAATTAAAAACAGCTACAAAGTAAAACTTACTAGAAAATCTGGAAAAATATAAATTCTCAAAAATGTAGTGCGAACACTTCATAACCGCTACTATTGATACTAATATTACTAATAAAATGACGAATAAGTAGTAGTAGTGATAATATATAGGAGTGAGGACAACAAAACACAAGACGACTAACAGCAATAATTAATAAATAAATGAACTCTAATAAACCAAGAGTGAAGCCAATCAGTTAAAACACATAGATGATGCCCTGTAGACAGCTGTCATGATGCAACTAATACAATAATTAGAATTGTCACTAGTATCAAATGCATATGTCATTAAAAAAGTGAACATGCTTTTTATAAATAAATGGCTGACAATACAGTAATTC
The DNA here is from genome assembly GCA_944470555.2 of Heterobilharzia americana. Classification (NCBI taxonomy): domain Eukaryota; kingdom Metazoa; phylum Platyhelminthes; class Trematoda; order Strigeidida; family Schistosomatidae; genus Heterobilharzia; species Heterobilharzia americana. The sequence continues at coordinate 52,681,719 of OX104134.1, forward strand.
CCGTGAAATTAGTTTTTTAGTTAAAGTTGCATTAATGTTTAAACGTCAACCACAAAAAACGTTCTCTCTGCATTGAAGACGATTAGTTCGTATCCAGTGATGAAATAAATAAATGCCCTTGAACATGAGGTTAAAGCGAATTCATAAGCTTATGATAAAAGTACAGATGGAAATAAAAGATGATGTAAGGAGTGAAGTGAGAGAAGGAGAGTGAAGAGGATATCAAATGTATTAGCAACAAGGAAATAAATCCTGTTTGTTAAAAACGTTAATACTAGCTGAAAATTAAGGATAAGATGCGGGTATTGTAGAAATGAACAAATGTAAACATACACTCAAGCACAAAGGAGAATTTTTTCGGCTGTCGGTAGGTGTACTATCAAAGACAGCAAAGTACACCAAGGGAAATCTATTGACAGACTGTGAATAAATAGTTAAATGTTAAGTGAATCACAATTTATGAATTATCAGTAATTCCAACTATGTATTACAGGGATTGCTTCCGATGCTAGTTGACTATAGCTAACTGAATAGAGTTTACACATGCATGTAGCGTTTTGATATTTTTCATTCATTCCGTTCACTAGTGAAAAAGCTAACCATACTCTGAGCACAATTAAGTGGGTGCATTTCAAGGGAATCACAGCAAACTTTCAAAAACAATCCAACAGAAGTAGAAAAAGCGGTTGAATAAAACAGTGAAACCTTTCTCTCGTAAATAAATACACATACATAAAGATTTCACTTGCATATATATATATCATGCCTTACATTTTACGAAATTTCCTAAACACTTCACGGTATACAAGTATTTAGAAAATATGCTACAGAAAGAATCCATCAACCAATAAATTCAAACAGGCGTAATATTTAGTAAAAGAATATGAGTTGAAGCAAATACCACTGAAAAAGTCGTTTTCTATTAGTCCTACTTACACAAGTGAAGAAACATAAAGTTCAAGTATACATATCTAGTATCCTTCGCTTCACTATACTGCACCTTTAGTAACAGTTTTAGTACGAATCGCCATGCTTCAAAACACTAAAACCAAAACATCAAGAAAATCACATACCTAATTAGGGAACACAAAGTCACAACCAAACGATCACAAACAGAACCAACAAATGATAAGGAAAGGAGCGAAAAGATGTAGCTAAAAAACAAGATACAAACACAAAAGAAGGAGGAAACGACAAAAAGAAGAAACTAAGCGAAAGATGTGAAAACAAACAAAATCATCCAAAAACAATAAATCACATAAAAACAGTCCAATGCCAAAAAATGAAAGAAACACAAGCAAGTATCCAAAAAAACTCCACAAAAAACTATCACTCACTCTGTCATCAGCCAACATGAGGCCTGACGGATGAGGCATGGATTCTCGCTGACACGTCGTGAAGTCACTCACACCACCAACAACACCTGCATCAGCACCTGCACCTACTCCCACACCTACACCTACACATACACATACACCTGCTCCAGCATCAACATCAGCATCAGCATCAGCATCAGCATCAGCACAAACACCACCTCGAGCCACCGCCACAACATCAACAACATCACCAACTCCAGGACAAACGCCAACACCAACACCAGACACACCACCTTCCATAGACGCAGCATCAACAGACTCACCAACATCTCTCACATCTGACAACCTACACACACCAACCTCAGTGACAGGCTCCAACGACTCTGTCGACGGACACACTACATCTCTCGATCTCGACGACATCGACTCAACAGCAAGGCCAATCAAACCTGCAGGCGCCAACAAACCAGCCAACAGCATCCTACCAAGACTCTCCAGACGTCCAGAACTCGGGTCGCGAACCAACGACCGCTCACCCGATATCAGTCCACTCTCCACAGCCTGAGCCAACGTCAATACCTCACCACTCGATGGATCTCGAACTAGTCCAGACTTCGTGTCGACAAGGCCCGCATCAATCGCCTCACGCAACTCCAGTCCACGTTGGTCACGCAAGTCAGACACTTCTACAGACCTCACACCATCGGACGACACCATCTCAGAGTCCAAACCACTCTCCACAACCCGTCTCTCCGGCATCTCCGAAAACAAATCAGAGGCACGCCTCGATTCCACGCCCATCACAACACCATCTCCACTCAACGACAAAACACCATCACTCATCAGCATCACTGACCGCTCCATGCCACCATCGACAACATCCACACCCACACCGGATACACCCGATACGTCGGATAAACCATACTCCGAAGACATAACACCCGGATACTCCACATTCTCTCCACCAACACACGTCCCATCACCCAGGAAACTCAAGTCACCACGTTCACTCACTCTGTCCTCAGTCAACATGAGGCCTGACGGATGAGGCATGGATTCTCGCTGACACGTCGTGAAGTCACTCACACCACCAACAACACCTGCATCAGCACCTGCACCTACTCCCACACCTACACCTACACATACACATACACCTGCTCCAGCATCAACATCAGCATCAGCATCAGCATCAGCACAAACACCACCTCGAGCCACCGCCACAACATCAACAACATCACCAACTCCAGGACAAACGCCAACACCAACACCAGACACACCACCTTCCATAGACGCAGCATCAACCGACTCACCAACATCTCTCACATCTGACAACCTACACACACCAACCTCAGTGACAGGCTCCAACGACTCTGTCGACGGACACACTACATCTCTCGATCTCGACGACATCGACTCAACAGCAAGGCCAATCAAACCTGCAGGCGCCAACAAACCAGCCAACAGCATCCTACCAAGACTCTCCAGACGTCCAGAACTCGGGTCGCGAACCAACGACCGCTCACCCGATATCAGTCCACTCTCCACAGCCTGAGCCAACGTCAATACCTCACCACTCGATGGATCTCGAACTAGTCCAGACTTCGTGTCGACAAGGCCCGCATCAATCGCCTCACGCAACTCCAGTCCACGTTGGTCACGCAAGTCAGACACTTCTACAGACCTCACACCATCGGACGACACCATCTCAGAGTCCAAACCACTCTCCACAACCCGTCTCTCCGGCATCTCCGAAAACAAATCAGAGGCACGCCTCGATTCCACGCCCATCACAACACCATCTCCACTCAACGACAAAACACCATCACTCATCAGCATCACTGACCGCTCCATGCCACCATCGACAACATCCACACCCACACCGGATACACCCGATACGTCGGATAAACCATACTCCGAAGACATAACACCCGGATACTCCACATTCTCTCCACCAACACACGTCCCATCACCCAGGAAACTCAAGTCACCACGTTCACTCACTCTGTCCTCAGTCAACATGAGGCCTGACGGATGAGGCATGGATTCTCGCTGACACGTCGTGAAGTCACTCACACCACCAACAACACCTGCATCAGCACCTGCACCTACTCCCACACCTACACCTACACATACACATACACCTGCTCCAGCATCAACATCAGCATCAGCATCAGCATCAGCATCAGCACAAACACCACCTCGAGCCACCGCCACAACATCAACAACATCACCAACTCCAGGACAAACGCCAACACCAACACCAGACACACCACCTTCCATAGACGCAGCATCAACCGACTCACCAACATCTCTCACATCTGACAACCTACACACACCAACCTCAGTGACAGGCTCCAACGACTCTGTCGACGGACACACTACATCTCTCGATCTCGACGACATCGACTCAACAGCAAGGCCAATCAAACCTGCAGGCGCCAACAAACCAGCCAACAGCATCCTACCAAGACTCTCCAGACGTCCAGAACTCGGGTCGCGAACCAACGACCGCTCACCCGATATCAGTCCACTCTCCACAGCCTGAGCCAACGTCAATACCTCACCACTCGATGGATCTCGAACTAGTCCAGACTTCGTGTCGACAAGGCCCGCATCAATCGCCTCACGCAACTCCAGTCCACGTTGGTCACGCAAGTCAGACACTTCTACAGACCTCACACCATCGGACGACACCATCTCAGAGTCCAAACCACTCTCCACAACCCGTCTCTCCGGCATCTCCGAAAACAAATCAGAGGCACGCCTAGATTCCACGCCCATCACAACACCATCTCCACTCAACGACAAAACACCATCACTCATCAGCATCACTGACCGCTCCATGCCACCATCGACAACATCCACACCCACACCGGATACACCCGATACGTCGGATAAACCATACTCCGAAGACATAACACCCGGATACTCCACATTCTCTCCACCAACACACGTCCCATCACCCAGCAAACTCAAGTCACCACGTTCACTCACTCTGTCCTCAGTCAACATGAGGCCTGACGGATGAGGCATGGATTCTCGCTGACACGTCGTGAAGTCACTCACACCACCAACAACACCTGCATCAGCACCTGCACCTACTCCCACACCTACACCTACACATACACATACACCTGCTCCAGCATCAACATCAGCATCAGCATCAGCATCAGCATCAGCACAAACACCACCTCGAGCCACCGCCACAACATCAACAACATCACCAACTCCAGGACAAACGCCAACACCAACACCAGACACACCACCTTCCATAGACGCAGCATCAACCGACTCACCAACATCTCTCACATCTGACAACCTACACACACCAACCTCAGTGACAGGCTCCAACGACTCTGTCGACGGACACACTACATCTCTCGATCTCGACGACATCGACTCAACAGCAAGGCCAATCAAACCTGCAGGCGCCAACAAACCAGCCAACAGCATCCTACCAAGACTCTCCAGACGTCCAGAACTCGGGTCGCGAACCAACGACCGCTCACCCGATATCAGTCCACTCTCCACAGCCTGAGCCAACGTCAATACCTCACCACTCGATGGATCTCGAACTAGTCCAGACTTCGTGTCGACAAGGCCCGCATCAATCGCCTCACGCAACTCCAGTCCACGTTGGTCACGCAAGTCAGACACTTCTACAGACCTCACACCATCGGACGACACCATCTCAGAGTCCAAACCACTCTCCACAACCCGTCTCTCCGGCATCTCCGAAAACAAATCAGAGGCACGCCTCGATTCCACGCCCATCACAACACCATCTCCACTCAACGACAAAACACCATCACTCATCAGCATCACTGACCGCTCCATGCCACCATCGACAACATCCACACCCACACCGGATACACCCGATACGTCGGATAAACCATACTCCGAAGACATAACACCCGGATACTCCACATTCTCTCCACCAACACACGTCCCATCACCCAGCAAACTCAAGTCACCACGTTCACTCACTCTGTCCTCAGTCAACATGAGGCCTGACGGATGAGGCATGGATTCTCGCTGACACGTCGTGAAGTCACTCACACCACCAACAACACCTGCATCAGCACCTGCACCTACTCCCACACCTACACCTACACATACACATACACCTGCTCCAGCATCAACATCAGCATCAGCATCAGCATCAGCATCAGCACAAACACCACCTCGAGCCACCGCCACAACATCAACAACATCACCAACTCCAGGACAAACGCCAACACCAACACCAGACACACCACCTTCCATAGACGCAGCATCAACCGACTCACCAACATCTCTCACATCTGACAACCTACACACACCAACCTCAGTGACAGGCTCCAACGACTCTGTCGACGGACACACTACATCTCTCGATCTCGACGACATCGACTCAACAGCAAGGCCAATCAAACCTGCAGGCGCCAACAAACCAGCCAACAGCATCCTACCAAGACTCTCCAGACGTCCAGAACTCGGGTCGCGAACCAACGACCGCTCACCCGATATCAGTCCACTCTCCACAGCCTGAGCCAACGTCAATACCTCACCACTCGATGGATCTCGAACTAGTCCAGACTTCGTGTCGACAAGGCCCGCATCAATCGCCTCACGCAACTCCAGTCCACGTTGGTCACGCAAGTCAGACACTTCTACAGACCTCACACCATCGGACGACACCATCTCAGAGTCCAAACCACTCTCCACAACCCGTCTCTCCGGCATCTCCGAAAACAAATCAGAGGCACGCCTCGATTCCACGCCCATCACAACACTATCTCCACTCAACGACAAAACACCATCACTCATCAGCATCACTGACCGCTCCATGCCACCATCGACAACATCCACACCCACACCGGATACACCCGATACGTCGGATAAACCATACTCCGAAGACATAACACCCGGATACTCCACATTCTCTCCACCAACACACGTCCCATCACCCAGCAAACTCAAGTCACCACGTTCACTCACTCTGTCCTCAGTCAACATGAGGCCTGACGGATGAGGCATGGATTCTCGCTGACACGTCGTGAAGTCACTCACACCACCAACAACACCTGCATCAGCACCTGCACCTACTCCCACACCTACACCTACACATACACATACACCTGCTCCAGCATCAACATCAGCATCAGCATCAGCATCAGCACAAACACCACCTCGAGCCACCGCCACAACATCAACAACATCACCAACTCCAGGACAAACGCCAACACCAACACCAGACACACCACCTTCCATAGACGCAGCATCAACCGACTCACCAACATCTCTCACATCTGACAACCTACACACACCAACCTCAGTGACAGGCTCCAACGACTCTGTCGACGGACACACTACATCTCTCGATCTCGACGACATCGACTCAACAGCAAGGCCAATCAAACCTGCAGGCGCCAACAAACCAGCCAACAGCATCCTACCAAGACTCTCCAGACGTCCAGAACTCGGGTCGCGAACCAACGACCGCTCACCCGATATCAGTCCACTCTCCACAGCCTGAGCCAACGTCAATACCTCACCACTCGATGGATCTCGAACTAGTCCAGACTTCGTGTCGACAAGGCCCGCATCAATCGCCTCACGCAACTCCAGTCCACGTTGGTCACGCAAGTCAGACACTTCTACAGACCTCACACCATCGGACGACACCATCTCAGAGTCAAAACCACTCTCCACAACCCGTCTTTCTATCTTCTCCTGCAATCGTTCTGAGGCACTGCGGGATCTACATTCGATGTCTATATCGTCTTCTTGCTTATATATTTCAAGGGCATTTATTTTTTGTTGATATTGATTCGTGTTTGTTATTTCGTTTTTTATGTGTTGGTTTATGTTGCTCGTGATAGGGTATGATTTTGCCTCTTGTGTTCGGATTTTCGCTGGTATGTTTTGAGTTGAGTTACTCGATTCATTTATGTGTTTTGTCGTGGTAGTTTTATGAGTTGTTTTCTGTTTGTTTGTTTCGTGCTTTCCTTTTGGTGTGTCTTCTTTTTCGTTTATGGCGTGTATTATGCCCGCTACTTTTTCTCCTTTTATCGTCGTTTCTTGGTCTAGTTGAATCGTTGTAGGCTGGATTAGTTTGTGTTGTTTATTTTTTCTTTGTTTGCGTGTTTCCGTTTCTGCTGCTTCGATATTTTTGTGCTCAATGGTTTCCGATTTCATATTTATGGTGTTTGTGAGGTAATCAGTTAGCTCCTGTGCAGGACTGGCCGTTTGTATTTCAGGAACAATGTTTTCGTGGTTGAATATGTGAGTTAACGGTGATGTTACATTGTTTTGTAGCACAGTTTTACGTAATAATTCTTGATCGCTCTCGCTGAGACTTGTTTTTACTTTGACGTTTATTCTTCCGCGCCCTACCCTTTGTGTTTCTGCTGTTCGTAATAATAAGTTTAACAGGTTTGATCGCCAGTGAGTACATACCAACTCTGAAGACACAGTCTGAATTATCAGATTGGTTGCATCTAATAATGTGGCTAAACTGTAATATACAGGAATTGGTTGGTCACCATATAACGGATGCTCATGTAAGTCATCTTCAGTTTGGTGTTGTACGCAGACTAATAACTGAGATGGGTCAATCAATGCTTCTTCTACAGCTTCCAGTAAATTTAAAGTGCTCGTCCGTCCGCATTGAGTTCTCAATAAACCATGGTATGGATCTATCCACCCTCGTTGTATAGCAGTTTCAAGGAGTAGATAACGTGGGGCATTTTGAAATGATTTTGGTATAATTTTCGGAGTAGGGTCTGGATGCTGGTATCTTACTAGGGATAAACTGATTGCTGGTAAAGTGGTGCTATCCACTAAGATAATCGGTTGCAGAGGATGCACCGGTGATTTCAATGGAAGTCTTGATGACTTTCCAGAAAACAAATGCTAAATGATCAAAGGGTTGATAAATTCAGAAATGAAATGAGGAGATAACCGATAAATGAGAGGAAAATTCATAGAGATATTTTAGCACAAAAAAATCATATATATATATATATATATATATATATATATATATATATATATATATATATATATCAACAAACATGCACACATGCATGCGTATAAACCAGCGATGCAGGTAGGCAAAACAAAGAAAGCCAACAGACAAGCAAGCGATGGTAGAAGCAATGCAACATAAAATATACGGGACGAATACGCAAACAAGCATTAAAGCAAGAGAATGCAAAGATGATTGAGGGATTTCAAATAAACAGTGATTTTTCATCATATTATTATTATCACAATGATGATGAGGATGATGATGGCGATGGTGATGGTGATGGCGATGGCGAAAATTATCATTATTGTTTAAGCATGTAAGATAAATAATTATAACAATAATGACAATAATAGTAATCATCGGTGACAACATTGACACAACGCAAAAGGAGGAAAAAGAGGAAAAGAAAGAAGTTTAGTATTAGTTAACAATACTGATGCTTTAAATTTTTCAGCAAAAACAAAATCTATAGAATTAGTTAGCATATAATTAAATAAGCATAAATATAGTATTAGCTGCATTTCAGTCAATTCCTAAAAGTGGAAAGATTTTACAGAGCGGTTTTAAAAAGTGATTTAAAAAGCCACTCTAGCAACTGTTGAAATAACCAATCACGTTTCGGTATATCGGCTGGATAGGTAGTTATTTGTCAAACAAAGAAGTGCAAATAGTTATCTCAGCAGTCATTGGGATAGCCTCTAAAGTCACTCATTGTTGATATCCGATTATCACAGTATCCGAGTGACACTTCTTCATATAGTATTCGTTTAGCATCTAAAGTCCGGAAAAAATGATTCCAGCCAGTATATTCCTTGGTATTTCGTTAAAATATTTATTAAAGAGTAAACAGGAGTAAGCTGAGGGAAGATAGCCTAACTCGCATAATTTCTTATCAGAAACGCACATATAGCAATCAGTTAATTCATTTGTTATAATTTTTAAAACATTTAAAGCAAAACAATAAGTTATTGTAACCAGTTTTCATGTTCCATTTTATCATAGTTACTGCTGTTCAGAAAACGCATACTGAATTACTGTCGACTGACGGACTGACTTAAAACATCAACGTACAACCTCACACAAGTGCATTGTTTTAGGTTGCCACACTTCATAGAAGTACACTAAGGACATATAGATAGAAAAACAATGATATCAAAGTAGACGAAGTTGTGTGAGAGAATAAACAATCCGAAGATAACAGATAGTTCGAATATTCAGACTTTAGAAAGCATCAAGGAGTGAATACATCTAAGCCATTGTCAAAGATTTCCAGCCATGTCATCAAGAGTCACTCCTCAATCACTGATTCGTTTCGTCTCTGAAACCCCAACTAGGCAGTCTACATCTCCAAACATAGCTCAGACCAACAGTTAGGGGCTTTATTAACTGGTGCCACATCTTAGTCTCGCCAACCTGAACTCCCTCCCAACCTAATCCACCTCCCCCTACTATTGCACATCATGGGAGGTGATGGATGGGCATCCACAGTACTTGTTCAGACCATCTCAGTCGACTGAGGTTCACAATTTCATCAATCGACTTGTCTATGTTGCCTAGTACCCTTCACCTGACCTCAACACTCCTCACATGGTGATTCCATCATTCACGAGCAACGCTGCGAAAATATCTGTAATCGAAAACTTGCAACCACTTCATGCGTTCTACTTTTAACGGTCACCTCTCATAACTGTATAACAGGACAGAATGGACTACATTGCAGTATACCTATCCTCAACTCATTCCACCATGCAAGTTGGCAAATGCCAAACAGGCCTTCTGTGTCTGAGCTGAGATTTCGTCAGTAACCATCCTGTTCATTCTGATATAACTCCTTAAGTAAGTGAAGTGGTCGACTCATTCCACCACTTCATTCCCTATCATTAAGCTGGGAGTCATTGGACAAGATTCCTGGAGCATTATGTTGTATTTGACGGGTGCGAAACATATGTGCCATGCGTTACTGCCTATTTCTTGAATATCATCACCTGCTGAATAGACATTTATCACACCTAATCCGTAAATTATCTCAAAATGAAGTGAAAATGTTTTAGTGCTGCAATTCAACCGAAATTTCTCTGGATACCTTCATTTCGATGTATATACGCCTCTGTTCATAGTTGTGTACCTCTATTCGTAGTTTTATTATTGATTCAGTAATTTATTGCCAACGTAACTGATTTGCTATAGGGTGACAGACAGACACAGCCAATTAAAATCTTGGCATAAAATTTTATCAGTCCAAATTTTCAGAATATGTTAACACAAATATAAATAGCATGAGTGGAACGACAAGAAGTAAATCTATAAAAGTTTGACAAAAAGTCAAATAAAATCAAAATTTAAACGATAAATTTCAAGAAATGATACCATTTGAAGAACCAATGGATAGTTCGTTTTTATTCAGAACTTTTCAGTAGTCTCAACTTCTCTAAATGTCGAACCCACAAACTTCACATCTTGTGATGGATATATAGTTGTCATGACACCGAACTTTTGACTGTTAGTATCATCTAAGGATATTTATCCTCCCAACAAACGTTTTAAGGTAATATCGTGGGCTTAGTATGACAAAAATAACGTAATGGTAAGAATTAATCGGGCCAAAAACAGGAGTTGAGAGCTGTTTGCCAATATGGGCTTCGCAGATTGACAAAAATTCAGTTAAAATATATTCTAGGTAAACAAATGTCCCTAAACTACTATTTCAATGACAATTGTTAATTGTTAGGAGTTGAAACAAAAGGAAATTTAATACCAAACGTTTTGATAAGAAATTTGAAGAAATTATGAAAAATGAAGTTGAGAATAAGAGGGTATTGCATGGAGAATAGAGAGAGAGAATAATCTAACCCACATGACAAGAAGGTTTCAGTAGAAGATAATTTCACAATCAGACGGAACTCAACTGCATAATACTTAAACGATTCTTACCCGAGTAGTCCAACCAGTTGTACTAACCATTAATACCTGTTGTATTTCAGTGGTTGATAGAATGTTGTTAGTGTTACATTTAAATTTACAAACACTAGAAACTAAATCGACAAAAACAAAACTTTGTCAACTTGATCATATTCTAGATCTGAGCTTCTTCAATACATATGAGCAATGAATTCACGATATAGTAGAGAAGTTACGTATAGGTTTATAAAGTGCTTTCTCAAGTAAGTGTATAAGCACCAGATTTTTGAAAAGCTGTGTAGCACAACGTGAATAGATAATGACACCGCTGGTGGACGGTGAATAGAATTGCCTCAGTTGACAAAATCGGACTCAATTAGACTTAGATAAAACATTCTATTTTTAAAATGTTAAAGTATGAACATATGAATTTTGAAGACTGACATAAGTTATGTTTAGTATTAACGTCTTTTCCAAACAAGAATATTATTAAGAAAATTAAGCTAATAACTGTGCTGCTAAGGCTTACCTGACTAGCTTTATCTAAGGCTTCTTTAACAGGAGCAGAGTGCTCACTCGGATGAATGTCTGATAGAAGACCAGATTCTCTCTTTTGCTTAGGCTGATTATTTTCAATTGACTCAGTCCGATAATCTGATTTCAGTTGATATCTCATAGTGGAGTCCGTCGGTGTACGATAATTAGGTCGACAACTTGGAGGTGTTTTACATGGCATTTGACGTTTTATATTCAATGTTGTTTGAGGTGAAGAAAGTGTGGACCTCTGACCAGTTGGACAAGTTTCTTTGGCTAAGTTCTGTGGAGGAATTTTACTGCCACGACGAACTGTATGCACAGATGTTGTAAAGGTGGTACTTTCTTCAACTGTACGTACATGAACATGGTCAAACGAACCGCCAATTAAGTCGAATGGTGGTGGATTACCGACAGGTAACGCTTGTATCCAACCTTGATAAAGTGCCTCTTCTATTGAATATAAATTTCCATTAACTGGATGAGTATATGTGCAATGGATGGGATCGATAATTCCAGTTCCTATTGCATCTGTTACAGAGACGAGACTATTTAAATACGGATCGAATACTCTTTCTAAACGATATATATCATGACGATAATGGAATACTTCTAACCAGTATAGTGGATTAGAAGTCTGTCGACCATCTTCCAAAAGTTGTTCAGCTTGAGTGAAAACAATTCCAAAAACAAAACCTTTTGTTAGAGCTTCAGGGATTGGGAAGAATTTTCCGCTAGTTGGATCGCAAATGATCTTTTTGCATACATCAACACGTCCTTCACGAACCATTGTATCTGTAATAGAGGCTTCAACTCGCACATCGTCATGTAGGTAATAGAAAGCATAGAGAACGCAGTTACGCTCTTTAAGTTTAGGCATTTCGTAACTTTTTATTCTAGGCTTCTTGCGGATAGTATATTCATCTCCATTATCACTATCATCATTACCTTTCGATTTTGGGCGTAAATTACAATGCGATGATTTACCACGTAGTCTTCCAACGCCATGACAATCTAAAAATTTGATTATTTTAGATTCAGTACGACCACCTGTAGCAATGAAATCATCTCCATTACTCATTACATGACCAGATGAGGTAACTGGAGGCAGAGTATTGTTACGTGATACTGTACTGGTTGGATCTTTTAAACTTTGACGCTTTATTGCTATTAAAGAATCCATACTGTGGGTATACCCTTTATTGGGTAATCCATTACTACTTTCATGTAGTGTCTAAAAATATAAATAAGTAATTTACAAGACTTTTATTAAGAAATAAATAATTCCAACTAATTACAGTTAGAAATATAAGTGAACTAATTAATCAGAAGCTTTGAAAATTAATTTGAAAAAACATATCTTTCTTACAAATAACCCAGGAAAACTGCAAGCGGAACATGGAAGACACATCCGATTTCGTATTGTTAGCCTTCATCCACATCTATGACATATTAACTGACTGGGCCGTTAGACTGCTTAAATGAAAGCAGGTGGAATTCGGACTGGGGTGAGGAAGCGTGTCTTTATACTAGCGAAAAATCAAACTGAAGAAAATGCCAACAAAAAATGGATTTCGATGGTCATTTCGATATTGAACCCGTTTACATTACAATTCACCATTGTGATTAGATGAATAATTTATGGGTTTCTTATCGAAAGAAAATAATTGGTTTATCAATGCAACCAATGAAAACTAATTCAAAGTATCTATCACGTTAACCAAGAGGCGTCTTAGAACCGAATGTACAAAGAAATGTATCTATTTCCTATCCAACATTTCTCTAGAAAAGTGTCTGTAGAATAGTTTAGTTTAGTTACTTAGAGATATTTTTTAATAGTTAAAGTATATCTACTTGGAAAAAGCATTGGAACACATTCCAAAAATTTCGTAATGGTCATCTTTATTTACAAACTATGTTTTTCAGTCACTTCTTTCTATGATGAGTAGTTTTGACTAGATGTTGTACTACGATTCATATGTTCCTCAGGTTCAGTAGATGATTGAATTCAAAAATTGCAGGGTTTTTGTGAGAAAAGCTTTGAGCCATGCTTAAGTACAATACCATTACTTTTATCTCGAACTGGGTTACTGATTTCGCAGGTACCTTTTGCAAATGCGGTTTAAGCAGATATTATCAACAAAGAAGAAATTTTCCATCTCAGATAAAAGCCATTATTATTTTAGTGAATAAGATGATAAACTGTTATTTGTTATTGTCATATCAGTAATTAAAGAGATTTATTGATGAAACATTCTTACGTTATTTCAAACACAACAAACAGTGGTCTCAATGATGGCATGTAACGCAACGCTACTCAATAACCACTTGCGGGTTTCTGGTCTACACTGTAAGAAATGTCTACTTTCTGTATGAGGGCTAATTATACCACCTGAATGTTCAAACAACGATTGGCGAACTGGGATTTAAATCAGTGACCCACTTACTGGTTGAAAAAAAGAGTGATTATGTCTGTGAGACGCAGCTCCTTGCACTGCCTAGCATAAACAGCCCATATTTATATCAGACCACTTAGCTAGATGATAAAAATCGACAAATCGACAAATTTACCCTATGACGTGAATGTATCAGAGAACGTTGCTAACGTACACAGTTACTAACTTGTATTGAAAACATAAATACTCAAATTACTTTGATATGAGTCAGCAAACGTGGTGAATCACGTGGTCAGTTTTAAGTTCGTCATGGTGAAAAGAATTCTACTTTTTGTGAATGACTAAAAACAAAGGGTACTATTCTACCAACCAAAAGGTATACAAATCCATTAAGTCAATACATTTGTAGTGAAGTTCTCAGTTTGTGTTACTGGAGGTTAAGTTTACTTTGCCTAAGTCTAGAGGGTAAAATCAGTTGTTTCAGTAGAACCATGTATTGTTAATTGAGAGATGACATTTAGAGTGTCAGAAGGACTTATTATCAATGTTACTTAAAATCATATCAATGTGACTTAAACTGTGACCTGGATGAACTAAAAATATGAACTTAGATCATCAACTTCCAAACCAGCAATTTATTCGCTCAACTGTGATAAACTATAGACGTACAAGAACTGTATTATGCGCCTAAAACAGGAATGATGACAGTAAGTAAGCCACTCCTATTGAAAACGTAGACAGATTAAAGGGAGTTAGATACGCTATGGTTGTTTCTTTCGTTAGAAAAACTTCACCGGTAATGAATTCCTCATTTAGAATTACCTCCACTAAAGATTTAAAGTCATTTGCCTTTAACTGTTTCCTGTCGTGAAATTCCCTCATCACTCGTTCCTACCTAAGAATCTCCTCAGTTTTCCATCACATTTGTGAGCTTAGTTTCAGCTGACGATGCATTATCCAACAGATTTGAACACAGTGAATTTCAGTTTCACTTCAAAGAATTCAAGTATGTCATTTAATCATTTCTAACTGTCGCGAATGATCAGGATAAACCTTTCTTAGATGTTGGATAGTGTTGAAGTAGACACATAGTCTTGAAATTCGTTAAGTAATCTGCAATTACCTATATCAGTCAGAAGCGTATGGCACACAGTATGTATTCTTATATGCTTGGTAGTATTACGATGATTATGCAAAGCACAAGCTGTCACCTTGATATTTTTTCAAAACAGAATGCATAAATTTCACTTGTTTAGGTAACTTTTATTTCCACCTATGAACGCTGAAAACAAACTCAGTCAATTACAAGAATTCATCTGAAGACATGATATTTATGAGGATATATAGCACGGCATCAAGATATAGTAGACTTATTCTGACAAACTTTGATGCACACAAAATAACAGTAAAATAAGTTTAATTTTTTTTAAAGCATTGCTATGTAGTAAAATTCATGGTGAAAGGAACACCAGTAACCTTTAGTTAACGAAAACAAACTGCAAAAGTATAGTATAATAGTAAGTTGTATTTAGCACAGCAATTATGCGTGAGTTCATGCACTAAACAATGAGTTACACCCACTATATGAGAGTTGATGATACTACGTGGTTTTTCGAACCTTCTTAAGTGGAGCAGGGTTAGAAACCGTGATCCACTGGTTGAAAGTCAGCTACCTAAACTAGTGAGATACAGAAAGCATTCGAAACAGAAATCAACATTTCAAGTCATTGATCCCTAAGGTGAAAGTTCTTCAGCTTCCATTACTGATCCAGACAGCTGTATGGTCAGGATGAACCCACTGAACAGTTTGACCTTTCTGTTTACCAATCAGAGCATTTTTAGTAAATGGAAATCGCATAAATACATAAGGTGTCTTATTGCTGAATAAAAGCTGTTGTTGCAGCCACATGTCAACTTTCGTCTTCTGATATTGCAGCATCATTACTTATTTACTAAGGTCTAAAGTCAACTGCCTGACTTCAAACAGGGAGTGGTCAAAATACAAATCAATTTTTCAAGTCTCTGGCCTCTGATGCTAAAGTTATTTCAGCTTCGAATGATGATTTATACGGCTGCGAAGTTTAAACAATCTTAGTGAACAGCATGCTTTTAATTGAACTAATCAGTCATTTACTTCATCCAATGTTTATGTACCTGAAAATGTGTTCAGCGAAGCGTACGGTAGTAGGAGAGAGTAGCAACCATCAACCATCACCAGGTAATGTATTTCGAAGCAATTGGGCGTAACATCTGGGTCGCAATCAATTCAGGACACATGACAGAACTTATAGTAAAAATAACTATATTATAAAAAGGCTTACTTCAACAGCTGGAGGTCTTAATAATCCTTGTTTAATGGCATCATGAACACTGATAGAATTAGATGGACCAGAAATACTGACGTCATTCGATTGATGAAAAGTATTCGTCACTGGGTCAATTAGTCCATTTGCAAGAGCTTTTTCAAAAGTAAACATTCCTGTTGATGACAATTTCTTGTCAGTCACTAAACCACGAGTTATAGCTTCACTCAAAGGAATCCATTTATTTCTATGCAATAAAACACCTTTATGATCATTGACTAGACCGAGCAAAATAGCTTTATCCAAAGGATACCACTTTTCTGTTGCGAATTCTTTAACCAAGGAATTACCAACATCAATTAAGCCCAAAGTAATAGCTTCATTTAAAGATATAGAATCCACATATTCGGATAGCTTGATAACACACTTTGATCCAGATTGTTTCACCAATTGACCACCATGAAATAAACTAACTAAGTTATACGGTGGTGTCTTGTCTGTACAGTCTATCTTAATACTATCATGGGAAACTTCATAATCTGTATTATGAACTGATATATAACCAAGTTGTTGTGCTGATTCAATTGAAATACTTGGATTAACGCCGTTATACGTGAAAGATTCCAAATTGATGAGACCTTTTTTTACAGCTTCATTGGGCTCGATTCGTAGGCTGGTGTGTGGATCGAGTACATTTAAAATTTTATAAGTACAAGTCTCTTTGACAGACACAATTTCAAATGATTCGTTCATTTCTGGATTATTCGACTGAGGTTTGGATACACTTCCATTCTGATAGGGAAATTATCGGAAGAGTAACAGATGATGACATCTCAGAATGACAACGAAAGTAATAAAAAATCAAATTGTATGAAAAAATTACAATTTTGTAGAATGCAAATTAGACTGAGACAAACACGATAAAACGAGGCAGAATATCAGTAATTTGGGAAATTAATATTTTGATAGAACTGTTCTTTGTACAATTGAGAAATATTATTCCACGGAACACATCCAGTAGTAAATATTTTGCGTTTATCCAACTGGAAAAACCATTGGAAATCCAACCAAAAGCTTATTAGTTACTCGCAGACTGACCTAGCACTACCTAAATAAATCTCGCATATGACTATGGATGCGAACTGATAAGAATGAAAATAACGTTCTTAATTGTTTTGTATCTGATATCAGTCTGAAGTGAAAACTATTTTCATTTAGCTTACTAGCTGTCGACCTAACATAATCTCCGACCTATATTATAGAAAATATTGTCCTGCTGGGTGAAAACGCTGACAAAACGCAGATTCTTCTCAACGCGTTGAGCAGAATTCTGAGTACGTTTGGCACGCGTTTCGCACCCGTCAAATACAACATAATGCTCCAGGAATCTTGTCCAATGACTCCCAGCTTAATGATAGGGAATGAAGTGGTGGAATGAGTCGACCACTTCACTTACTTAAGGAGTTATATCAGAATGAACAGGATGGTTACTGACGAAATCTCAGCTCAGACACAGAAGGCCTGTTTGGCATTTGCCAACTTGCATGGTGGAATGAGTTGAGGATAGGTATACTGCAATGTAGTCCATTCTGTCCTGTTATACAGTTATGAGAGGTGACCGTTAAAAGTAGAACGCATGAAGTGGTTGCAAGTTTTCGATTACAGATATTTTCGCAGCGTTGCTCGTGAATGATGGAATCACCATGTGAGGAGTGTTGAGGTCAGGTGAAGGGTACTAGGCAACATAGACAAGTCGATTGATGAAATTGTGAACCTCAGTCGACTGAGATGGTCTGAACAAGTACTGTGGATGCCCATCCATCACCTCCCATGATGTGCAATAGTAGGGGGAGGTGGATTAGGTTGGGAGGGAGTTCAGGTTGGCGAGACTAAGATGTGGCACCAGTTAATAAAGCCCCTAACTGTTGGTCTGAGCTATGTTTGGAGATGTAGACTGCCTAGTTGGGGTTTCAGAGACGAAACGAATCAGTGATTGAGGAGTGACTCTTGATGACATGGCTGGAAATCTTTGACAATGGCTTAGATGTATTCACTCCTTGATGCTTTCTAAAGTCTGAATATTCGAACTATCTGTTATCTTCGGATTGTTTATTCTCTCACACAACTTTGTCTACTTTGATATCATTGTTTTTCTATCTATATGTCCTTAGTGTACTTCTATGAAGTGTGGCAACCTAAAACAATGCATTTGTATGTGAGGTTCTCCGTTTATATTGTGTATCTGTAAACACATCAAGCAAGAAAGCAACAGAATGAAGGAGAACGAAATGAAGAAGAAACCAGTCAGTGACAGAAAGTTGTGACAGCGTAACAAGGAGGAATAAGAAAATACTGAATTCATTACGACGATTGAGATGAGGATAGTGTTTAGATGAATCTGCACAAATGACACTAATTTTGAGTCAAGTCACTAACAGTGTCCAACAAGTGGTTTATTTGTTACGTGAACTCCAACCGAGAAGTTTACATCTTCCCATTCGGCTCACACCAACAGTCGATGACTTCACAAGCATTGGCACCATATTTTAGTTTGCCCAACCTTAACCTTTTTTCAGCCTGGACCTATTCGGGCTAGCATTATACAACAGGACAGATGGTAACTAAGTATGCGAAACATATTTCTCAGCCACCACTGAAGTCAATGAGGGTTCACAACCGCACCAGCTAGCTTTCCTCTTCTCCCTAAAACTCTGCGCCCGACTTGTATACTAATGATGCGGCAACACAACTATAAGCGATTAATGTTACGAAATCAAGGGTGGTCAGATACCTGGAGCCTTCTCACATACTCTACCTTTAATGGCTACACGGTAGAACAGAACGAACGGCAGCTCAGTACACTCGGTCCTCAAAAGAAAACCGGATATCAAAATGGCACCATAGATGGCGTAGGTTGGTGAAAGCTAGTCGAGACCTTTGTTTCAGTGCCAAGATTTCATCGGTTATTGACACAAGACGACTGATCCAACTTCCTCAGAAAGTGAAGTGGTCAACGTACTCAACCAATTCACTCCCTATTGTTAGACAAGGCACCAACTCAGATCAGCCTTGTAGAAGCAATTCATCACTGCGTGGAGAGGAATGCATTCCGAAATTGTCACTCAAGGCGTCCAGGAAACTATGCATCTTATCAGTGTCTCCACATAATAGGAACATGTCAAGTGCGTACTCTAGACCGACCAAGGATTCTCTTGAGATAAGAACAATCACAGCGGAGTCACACGATGAGAGGCAGACCTCCATAAGTACATCTGTGATAAAGTTGAATAAGAATGGAGAGTGTGCGTCCTTAACAGACACTACCCGACGAACATAACTCACCATAAGCCCTGACACACCCACGTGTCTTCGAGTGCAGGGCCTTCAAGTTAGAGATTTACATAATCAGTACCCCCTTTCAGTGAAAGACACTACCATAAGACCTCTCAACAGACGGAGCTGAATTCCATCTTCAGGTCAAGAAATCCTGGCGGATTGCGAATATCTAGTTGATACAACACGATTAGGTCTGAAACCTATTAGTTGCCCAATTCCATTTAGATATATCGTTATAAAACCGAGAATCTTAGACACTATATTCGTCAACCTGATTCCTTTTGTTTATCAAAAGACTGTTTCTCCTCATTCTTGATGACTGAAACAACCAGTGATTGAGAGCAGTCAGACGGGATCATATGTGATTCTCATACACTAATTAACATTTCAGTTTGCATGACGAGTAGTCTGCGTCCATTGTCATTGTATACTTCTGCTACTAGTCTATCTAGACCTACTGACTTTTCTTGCTTGAGATTACCTACTGCTTTCTCGACTCCTATACGTGTTGAGGATCCTAACTTGACGTTCCATTTAGGATAGGGGGCAATGGAATAGTAGCTGGAGGCCAGTTGAACTGTTCCTCAAAGTGTTCCAACCATCATTTCAGTCATCTCCCATGAAAGTGAATCACAGACCCATCTTTATCTGCAGTTGTCTGTATAATCATTAACCTTTTCTTCACAGTTTTCCTAATACGTCTGAATAACTGTCTAGTGTTGCCTATCACTACTGCCTTCAACCTTCGCTGTTCACCACTGCTTGCGGTCATTGTGTAGACTTCTTGTCAGTCTATATGTGAGTTGCTTGCGCTCCTCATGGTGTTCTGAGTCTACAGGAATATGTTCGCGTGCATGCAATATATATATATATATATATATATATATATATATATATATATATATATATATATATATATATATATATATATATATATATATATATATATATATATATATATATATATATACAGCTTGCTATCTATTTATACTTGATTTTTGGAATAATTTCTTTAAACAGCCATTATGACTATGATAACTGGATCTTAGTTGTTATAACAGTTCGCCAACAAATTTAAATGGTTAGAAATAAGGTTAGGAACCCATAAATTTAATCACTTCCAATGAATATCTTTACTCTTACTCTTTTTACGACTGGAGGAACGACTTCAGTCAGGGAACTGATTAGATTGTTTGAGAAGGTATGACAGATTGAGTGTTCCATCACTCTGGAATGGCACCATCATTATGCCCATCTTTAAAAAGAGTCTACGTAATGTTTGTGATAATCATCGGGGTATTAGTCTGTTACCAATGGCGTCGAAAATACAAACTACTATCACATTTTGCAGACTGAAAAACTCATGAGAAAATGATGCGCGAGGAGCAGGCCGGGTTCAGTTGGGGTCGTGGATGCATTGATCATATGTTTACTCTCCGTCAGATGCTTGAACATCTCCACACGTATTTCAGGCCAACAATCCTCGTGTTTCAGGATATTAGGACTGCCTTCGATTGGTTGGACAGGGATGTACTCTGGAATTGTCTGTTAGACTGGGGGCGTGCCTGAGAATTAACATCTTGAAAGCCCTATGTAATAACACCTCAGGTAGAGTGAGTGCATACAACCACCTGTCTCCATTGTCCCGAACCAGCTACAGGGTTAGGTAGGATGGCCGGATTTCTGCATTCCTCTTTAACTTTGTCATCCATGCCATTCCTGAGACAGCTTTGAAGGAGGTGGATGATGGTAGTGTAGATCTACTACCCAGAGAACGACTATACAACCTTGAATATGTGGACAATATCGTCTTGCTGTGTGATAACACTCAGGCTACTCAAATCGCATTTAATCAGTTGACGATTAGTGTTTTTAAGTATGGTATGTGCTTTGCACCATTAAAGTGTAAAGTATTCTTGCAAGATCGGCAGGAGCCTGTCCCTGAGCTCTCTCTTGGTGGTGAGCCGTTAGAAGTAGTGGAGGTGTGAGATTTCCAACAGCATATCGAATACCAGAGTGGCACACGTTAATCTGGACCACCTTTAGCGCCGTCTCGACGTTAGTCTGACCGTAAAACGTTGGGTTTACAACACTTCGGTGCAACCACTTCTGCTCTACGCCTGCCTCTGAAACCTGGCCTCTCCGAGCTGAGGATGTGAGACGACTCTGTGTGATCGACCATCGTTGTCTCCGTAGGAGTGCTCGTATCCACTGGCAACACCATGTGAGTAATTCCGAGGTACGACAGCCTGTGTTCGGTCATGATAGAGATAGTGATTCAGTAAGTGAAGTCATCTAGAAATACTGGCTTCCGTGGCTTGGATAGGTGTTATACATGTCACCCAAACGGCTTCCATACTGTCCACTGCTTGCTAGCCTTGAGAGTGGTTGGAAGAAGTTGAGGGGTGGTCAGTGTATGACGTGGTGCTGTGGGTCGAAGGAAAGTAGTCTCAGGTTAGCATCTGTTGATGCATCATGACTCCCTGGGTGGTGTCCAAGAGATCACGCAATCCAGTGGCTTAAGACGTTATCAGATATGGCGCAGAATCGAAACCAGTAGTGATCATGCTGTAGCTTCCTTCTATCTTCTGCTATTGTGAAGTAATGAATATTTTGTTTTGAATATATCTCATTGGACTGCCTCTTCTAATCATTCTATTCTTATTGTGTTTTTTCGCATCCACTCCCCTTCTCTCTGTGTCTTCAAAATAGTATTATTTTTTGTGACAGATTTTTTGGTGTCCTTAGTATACCATGTTTGTGTTCTGTTAATAATAACAAACTGCCCAGTTGGTCATTACATCGTTCATATGAGATAACGCAAAACTATATGGTTACCAATACATGGGTTCTTAAAACCTAATTCATAGTCAATCATCAGTTGGTCTAGCCATTATAGTTTGTAAAAGATTCGTAAGACCCACGACTTGTGTGCTCACCATGACATGTGGTCACTGATTTCTATTCATACACATGATTGGTGTAAGGTATCTACCACTTCTCGAACATACTGATTACAACCATTTGTTTGTAAAAATAACTAAGCATTTCTGCGCATACAGAAATGATTTGTGTGGTAAGGGGACAGCCCCCACCCCCGCCCCCTGAAGATGCCCCACTGCATGTGTACGATAAAACTTAATTATTTCAATGAAAGCAATCATACTGTGAAATGAATAGTCACAAATGTGTTCACTTAGAATAATAGACGGAATCTGAATGGGCTGATGAATATCCAGAAAAAAGTGGTAATGCTGAATTCACCATGCTTAAGTATAGTAGCAAGAATTAAGTTATCAATACATATACTACCATCAGTAATTTCCACAGCTAGGGGAATTTAAAATAATACAAATACCATATCAGCAGTATGACACTCTTCAAACAGCTTTCACAATATGAATTAAAACTGGTTTCATAGTTGACATATTGTTTAACAATATGAGACTGATTCACAGGTGATTCACTAGAAAGTTCGGCTTTTGAATTCTAGAAGTAGAAATTTGGAATATGTTTTGGATAATAGGTTGGTGTAATCAGTTACCTGACAAAAGAAAAGAATTACTTTGCAAACCTGTAACACAATGTACTGACCCACGCCCTTGACTTGACTCTCCAATGAAGTTTATCCGCTTAAAAGTGCTAAGCAGAACTAACTCTACTACTAATCACGAAAAGCAGACATGTTTAGCACAGATGGACATGTGACATAATGTCATCTTAACCCCTTGCATAGTATTTTCAACTAGTGATAACAAACTGAAAAGAATTCATGCAAATCAAGTGGTTATAGCCACAAACAGGGCTGCTGATGCGTTCTCAGTAATGATTTTCAAAAAAACTGCATCGAATATTCCCCACTGGCGAAATTCCATATTATATTCAGATTTCTCCGCTTAATGTATATATTTTCTCACGGAAACTAGCTTACTACTGCCAAAAAACGTGTTCCAAATTACTCTGCTGTTCTTCAGCTGTGCCATACCGATATCTTTTGATAATTCAATTTGGTAATGGAGCGAAATATGCTGAAATACTCAGTTTTTAATGAGGAAATAATCCATTTACAAAACATTACTGAATTTTGGAGGGAATGGTGAAATAGATAGACATAGTAGTAAGGAATTCATGAGCCTCAAAAATTCTGTCAAATCTTTTGTAGAAAAATGATAACAATTTTGCAGACATTTTAATTCAGTGAAAATATTTTTAAAAATGCCCTTTATGAATGAAACAGGACCAGTAAACTGCTTCTTGAAGTTTCTCAGTTCTAATGCACCTTTCACAAGCAAACATCAAAACCCTGGTTAGCTAATTGGTTTCAGTTTGGAAGTTTCCATTATTAACTACTCATGAGTAATGTATTTGCAAGATAACAGAACATGAAAAATCTATTTGTTCCATCGTGGAAGGTCCTGATATATATCAAGGAATTCAATAGTAGGATTTGATAGCTGACAAAAGTGCTCGAATATTTCAAGCAGTTTTTTCAATTGATATTGATTTTAAAAATCTAATTTTAAAGATGGTGGTTCTCATAGAGACATTACACTGAATTGGACGATAATCAACATTTATGACTAACTATAAATTTTTCGCATTTATTGGTTATGCGAATTAATGGAATTTTCAGTAGACTTATTTATGCTAATAATTACCAGCTAGGAATGTAAGGAAATGAAGATTCTCTTAATAAATAAATAAAAATCTAGAACTTACCACAATAGGCTTTTCTTTCACTAGAATATGTCCTTTTTCTATTGCTTCACTAATAGGATATATCTGATTGCGTACAGGATCTCGAAAAATGCCAGTCTCCATATCTAATAGATCACGCCGAACTGCTTCTGTTTGTGTAACCTTGCGTTTACTAATCGGATCAATAACAGCTAAGATATCATCAGACCGATAAATATGCGTAAACCATGAGTCATTTGATGCCTTGTTTAATGAACTGTCACTATGTAAACCCGGTCCAAGCCAACTTAAATGTGTGATGAAACGTTGATCGATCAAGTAGCCCAAGGGAGGACGATTTATGGACAAGGCTAACATCAGATGGGCACCAGATGGTGTGATATCAACATTCTTCATTGTTTTCACTTTAGATGATAGCAGCATAGAGGTCCCAGTAACAGGATCCATTATTTGTCCATATATATTTGGATCATAATGAGAATTTTCAGGTAGTTTAAACCAACCTGAACTGAGTGCATCCAAACCACTTAACTCACGACCATCTATATTGAATAATCCACATCCTTGAGTTAACAACTGGATCGAATGTAAGTCACACAGTGCCGAATGCTTAGCTGACTTTTTCAGAGCAACACGGCGTTGTAAAGAGTTCTGACCATGTTGCCGTGCTTCTGTATTGGGCGATACAATTTCTTCTTTTGAAGAATCAATTAAACCTGTGCGAATAGCGTGCAATATAGGATGTTGCTGGTATGTTTGATTCGACTTTTGATTTGACTCCCAGCCAATGAGCACACCTACTGGAGGTGGGTATGATTTCGTATAGATAAGCCTAACATAATTATTATTAACGGCATCCCACAAGTTCATAGGGGGTTTGTCTTCTAAAACAATAAATCCGGATGATGTCATTATATTCATATTTAACGCTTCAATTAAGGTCAATGGTTGATTCGAATGGGATTGCACAAGCACCATTGCCGGTTGATTTCCAATAACCATTCCACGTTTCACTGCCTCAGTAAACAATATATACTGACCGTTGTGGGCATCAAGGATCCCTATACTATTGTTAGGATGCTTTTCACTCATATTTGGAGTACTGACGGAAATCAAACCAGATAAGACAAGTTCTGCCAGACTGGGAGCTTTAGTTAACAGGCCTGCAGCCTGAGCCACTTCTATGCCAATCTTGAATTGACCAGAAGAAGAACCTGATCCGAGCCAACAACCAGATACATCGTCAATTAAACCCATTTGAACAGCTTCAGTGAGGTTAACACGTCTGTAAGAATCAGTATAGTAGCCACCTTGCTGAGTTCCATCAGGAACAACAACTTCTGGAACATTAGGATCCAAAAGACCCATTTTAATGGCATCTCTAATTGTTAATTCATTTTCAGTAAACGAAAGTGAATTACTCGATAGTTTGTTATGCTTACTAATACTGCTAACTCTTTCAGACCTCAGTAAACTAACACGTAAACGTCGTGTCCATGGATTGTAAGCACCAGAAGCTAACCAATCAGACAAACATGGTTTCCAGTAGGCATCACTTTCATTTGTGCCAAGTGCTTCACTCCATGTTAAGTAGCAATCTCGAAATTCCACACATATGCCACTACAAAGAATTGCAGCTAAATGATGAAAATCTGCATCATTTATGAACCCGTCTGTAAATAAATCAACAACCTTTTTACTATACGGCATCACCAGACCAGTTTTAGGATCAATATGATGACTGTTAAAGTTACGTGAAGAAGAAGTCAGAAAATCAGCTACAGATGCAGAGTGGTCACCGATCTTTATGCATTTGTTCAAAGCTTGAACAGAATAGGCAGTTAGCCAACCACGTTCTACAGCATCAGACAACGTATAGCAAGTGACGATCGATTTTGGCGACAAGTTTTTGCAGCTAGGTCGAATAATCCACAACGCAGTGCATCTCCTACACAGAGTGTTTCACCAAACCCATGTGTTTCATTCTCTCCGGTCAACTGAGTTACAAACCATGAACCAGAAGTTTGAAAAATTTTTGGTCCGTATAACTGATGCGCCTTAGATATTGTAGCCAATGTTGCCGCTTCCCAACCTGTTGGCAGCAAACAGATGGGTTGATTATGCACGCCACTAAGATGTACACCTGATTTCAACTCCTTCGTTCCAATTAACTTTTCCTTATGGGTGGATGAATATGAATTTGAGCATTTTTTATCCAGTGAATTTTCTGTTACGTTCAGTCCATTGTGTTCTCCATTCTCTTGATACTTTGACTTGAAAGGAGAAGACTGAGCTTCTTTCAATCGATTATTTAATTCTTTAGGCCATACTCCTGTATATAATTCACGATAAGGTTTTACAAAATTTGGACCGGATATATTATTCACAGTTGAAGATTCTTTCGATCTTAGAAGCTAATAATTAAATATATATACATAATTAGAAGAAAGCCAAAAAACAACACTAGATAACGATAAGTCAGCAGGAAAACACAATGATTATTTACAACTCATAGGTTAGAGAATTTGGACCAGCCAAATGTCGTCACTAAGCTAATCTCTGAGTGAAAAACATGACTTCTATTCATTCCAGTATTACTTTCTGTACAAACATATCTAAATAAAGGTATTCTCCGTGAGACAAAGTATAAACATACATATTGTGCTGCATTCGACAAGCTTGACTTCTGTGATAGATATTTTTTCAATTATAGGTTTGAGTCGTGTGGGTAGATGCAGACTGTTTGGCTGGGGTTCCTGAGACGGAAGGAATCAGTGGCTGTGGACTGACTCTTGGTGACATGGCTCGAAATCAGTCACAATGGAGCAAACGCATTCATTCTTTGACAACTAAAGCTTAAATATTTACACTAATCGTTATCTTCAGATTGTCTATTCTCACATACAACTTTGTCTACTTTGATATATCTTTTATCATCCACTTCTTGTTTGTAGTGTGACAACTTGAACCGATGCATCTGTATGCGAGGTTCCACGTAGCTTCTCAGTCAGTCAGAGGCTCTTAGAAGCACCAACACTAACACGATATCCATTCGGTTCATATAGTTGGAATGGAATTTGAATAAACTGAATTCACCACACTGTTATTTGGCAGCAAGTATAGTAATTAGACAGGCAAAAAAAACAGTTTTTGAAACATGATATTCGCGAATGACCTTAAAAGCCAGCCTCACAACTGCTGATATACCCAATTAAATTTCGGTATTTTGGTTGCGAAGGTGGTTCTTCATAAAACGGAGAAACGTAATTGGTTCTCTCAGAGGTTTTTAGGGTGGCGTTTAAAGCAAATCGATATTCAATAAGTCAGATATGATGGAACCGTGACTCACCGGTTTAGACCCTCGAATGTCAACTAACATGTTGAGACTTTTAACGAATGACTTTATGGGTCACCCTAACAACTACTGAAATGATCAATTATGTTTCGGTATCTTGTGAGAGAAGTTAGTTTTTAACAAAATAACGCAATCGGTAACACGAATATCAAGAATGAGAATATGTACTCTTTTGATGTAAATTCTTTATTCACCAGCGCGTGCCGTTTGTCATGACTACTTACATTCTCTGTGACTAAATATCTTCTAGATCTTTCCTATTCCTTATTGCTCCAACTTATCTGAGGGGACTTTTATTTCTATGTAGCAACAAAGTTGATTTCACACTTGAAGGAGAACAATTTTGATAAGTTGATGGTATAACTTTGAGGAGTCCCTTAGAATCATTACTAGCTAATATTTGTGTCATATATCGAAAATCTGGCCGAAGGTCTTATCGCTAATGTTGCTCTTACAAGAGATATGTCGAAGACATCATAGTGATTTGTGAGAAGCATGAGGATACAATTTGTCTACTAAGACTTAACACCGTAAAATCTCGTAACAGCCTGACTTGCAAGGAAGAGAATAATAATCATCTGTCATTCTTAGATGTACTTTTGAGTCGACAAGACGGTAAGTCTACAAGGAGCCTGTATGGAGAGGACAGTATCTGAATGTTCATAGTTTTTGTTTGATCCAAAACAAATGAGGCTTAATAAAATGCCTGTTTAATAGGATCTGTCGTATCTGTACACCAGATAGGATGGATGAAGACATTAAATTACTGAACAGAACATTTATGGAAAGCAGTTATCTGCTGACGTTTATAAACCGTTGTAAGTCAGGTAGCACCAAAGACAACTGTATACACGATTTTTAAGAAACATTTCCATATCACTCTACCGTACAGAGGGGAGTTGAATAGTATACTTTTAGGATGTAAACAAACATCAGCGATCAGAAGAACTTAATATGCAACTAAGCTTATTGTGGAAAAAACCAAACACGTGCTTCACTATAAACCTAAATACTGTATAAATTTTTACGACATACAACTGAGTTTACCTGTTTACATGTGTGGTCACACATACAGAGGGACTAATCGAGACATGCAGTTGAGGTTGACGTTTATTACACGGTACACGTCTCCCCCCTAATTTATTTAGAGTGCAAGAAAGAAATTTGAAGTGAAAAATGATTGGCTGGTTCCTCTGTTTAGAAGTCAATATGTTTGGTGCCAAGGTACTTTCCTATTGGACTAGGACACTTAATCGTAGGAATCTGATTAGTTGAGCTTAGATAAGCTATCTGTATTTAGATTGGCTTATAAAACCATTACTTGTCACATAAATTCTGTTTTAAGAGATTAATCGCCTTCAGGTTACGATTAAATCCAAAATGAATTTAAAATTTGTGGAGAATTTAATTCTGTAGTGACAATGTTGTGTAATATTTCAGGGAGCCTGTTTCAAAATGTATTGGGTGTAATTGTTGTTATGATAATTGTAATTTCCTGTTGTTATACAGAGCTGAATTGCTCGACCTCTATTAATATATGGGCTCCTATGTGGATACCTTGTTACTACTGCTGATTCATGATCTAACGTTGATCTCAGTGACTAACAGAGGACTCCAGAACTGGTGTTTTGTTCTATTTGTTACTTGGGTTAGTGAAAAAGGCCCTACCTGTTTAAGCAATGGGTATAGAGTTTGATCCACCGTGGAAACCACACCACTGACTGGGGTCCTGCTACAACCAGCTGACGATTCCCGAGTAGGACGAAATGCGCCTCCTGGTAGTCGCCGAGATCAATATGTATTGAGTGTAATTTAATACTGTAAATGAGATTTGTAGATAAATCTACATCTTAAATGTATTAATCGAAAGTTTGCACATGGTGATAAGTTCTTATTTTGGTATTATTGGAACGGAACTACTGCCTGTGATCACACCAGCAGTCGGAATATTTTCTTAATAATCAACTGAAATGAAAGCTTTCCATTGTTTTTAAACTTTTCATTTGAAATGTACTCATAGTATATTATTCCATTCGGCAATATACAATCTTTTCATAGATATATTTAAATCCTTGTAGGAATACACGGCTATATAGCATAAGGTGCATTTTTACGTGTATAATCCCGGCGTAGTATATTAGTACAAATAACAAAATAAACAAATATTTTGTATTAATCCCCAACATTTAAATCTTGTTAGGAAGATCCTTTTCAAGAGTATGAATATGACATTGGCAGAGATTACACAAGTAAAAATACACCTTATACAATGGATCATACTAACTTGGTGCCCAAGTTTTTCAAACCATTCAGTCCATCGTTGGTCAGGATACCTTCAATACGCTGCTAGCTGTAATTTTTGAGGATAATCTTGGTGAGAAACCGATTACTCTGCCTTCGTAGTTCTGACCAACATTAAGGTGGTCTTCGAAAACAGGTACTAACTGAGTAGTCACGTTCATATAGGCCAACCTCACAAAGTATCTCCGTGTTTGCCTCGAAATTGCTACCATGTACTCTGCACTACGAAACTTTTTATTGAGAGTGGATTTGCTGTTCAAGTTAAAGTATGAGAGAGGGAAACTATTTCATTTCAGTTGTGATTAAAGGACAGCATTTCTTTAATCTCCTATGTTTCTAAGGAGCGGTGCTGTATCGGAATTCTTGTTGTTATCAAATAACTGCAGTAAATTGGCTTATAAAAACTATGTGAGTATTTCATATTTCGTTCAGGATTGAAGAACCAAGGATTTTACTTGAGGTTAGAATAGTCTGCCTCTGGCATAATGCAGACGAAATTGCAGGAGAGTAATCTGTTATGAAAGCACCCACTCTACGGCTTTCAATAATATTATTAAGAAACCTCATAAATTCACCAATAAGTTCTGATGTCTCACTGATTATGAAAGCAAAAGCTATGGGCATAGCCATGAAGTTGATGTCGATGGCTACTAACTCGTAGAGGAAAAGGTTCTCATTATTAGTCTCGCAAGTGTCATCGAGACCCAGTAGATCAAGACAGTTTTCAGCTGATCGGCTGTAGCGAAAAAAAATGATTTCAGATCTCCACCCTCTGTGACAGAGAAGGATGCTGATCCACGTTGACTGATTATATGCGCCTGCAACTTTTCAAAACTGCTTAAAACAACATCGTTACAAGGGGAATTTCAATCACCGGTCAAATTACACTTAGCGAAGAGGCGACAGCATATATTGAACACATCTTGACTATTTATTCGTTTACAATAGTGTGCATAGACGAAATCAACAACATTAAATGCAGCCGTTCCGGATATCAGCAATGGCCTTATGCTCTTTAATTCAGCTCCTGTCAACTTCCGCGCCCAAGAACTATTGTCATAAAGCAGTGAATTGCAGGGATGATTGTGAGTTAAAAGCCACCGAGTAACTGTTCAGAAACCTTCTAAAAACTTCGCGAGCACGAACGCCCAACAAGAACATTTCAGAGATATTCTGTGAAGTAAATAATGAAAACAAACAGAACTGACCTTCTTGTCACTACACCACCTATTGACTGGCGTTCACTAGCCTTATAACAGACAAACTTAACGTAAGCTCTTCGGTCACCTTGCAAATGTGAATCTCGCACAACGTAGTAAGCGTACGTCTGTTTCTCATACTCCTTCAGAGCGACCTTCAAAGACTCTAAGGACGAAAACGCCGCGTCATAAAAACTCTCCATAAAAATCGATTCGTTTCCGGTCACAATACTTTGAACGGTATCGTCGCTCATCATGAAAACGAAGCAACCCGTCCTTAGTTTGCTCCATTTTATAGTACCTTTGGACTTCGTGCAACCAATAACATGGGACATTTCACCGTCTAATTTAAGTGGACAACAGGTGATACAGGGAGTGAGGGGAAAGGGGTAGAAAATAACAGTTCAAAAAAATTATTACAGTAGATAAAATGTATTTCTGCAGTTGAGGGTCGGAGACCATGAAATATATTTAGTCCAGGGTAATAATTTTTTTAACTGTTATTTTCTACCCCTTCCCCCCTCACCCCCTGTGTCACTTGTTGTCCAATCAAAATGGACGAGGAAACATCCTATGTGACTGGTGGCACGAAACGGAGCAAACCGAGTAAGGGTTATTTTATTTTCATGGTGAGCGAAGATACCCTCTGAAGTGTTGTGACTGAAAACGAATCACTTTTCATGAGGCGTTTTCGTCTCGTTGCGTTTCCGTCCTTGGATGGAGTGCGAAGCTTTGATAAACACAGGTGGGGAGCGACTCTCTTGAACATGAGATTAGTTATCTCAGCAGCTTTTATGGTGGTCTTTAAAGCCACTGAATATTTTGGTTTGAAAAGTAGTTTTTCATAAAATACAGAAAATTAATCGGTTATTTCAGCAATTGTTAGAGTAGCCTTCATAGTTAATCAATTTCAACTCTTTCTGCCTCCTAAGATCCGAGCAGTCAGTTGTCCTCACTAGTTATTCACACATATTATGTGTGGCTCGTGGCCTAGTGCACGTACTTAAATGTATTCATCAAGTTTCATTTTTGATATGGTGTCTTGGTTACCTTTGAAACTTTAAAAATATGATAGTTTATAGAAGTAACTTGATTTACTTCGAATCTATAGGGCAGTGATGACTGTAACTGTGTTCACTAGCACATCCTAAATAGAATAAGTCACTTGAAAAGATCAGATATCATTTTAATTGTATGTCAGCATATAGTTTATGCATGAGTATTTTAAAAATAATAAACTTACAAAAAACTGTTCTGGTGTTAGAGTTTAAATCCTAAATAGCCGAAAGCACCAATAAGTGGTCTAGTATAGAAAGTGATGAGTGTAGTCTGCTGTTTTTCCTTAAATGCTATAATGAGAACATATTATTACGATATCTAACTCAGCCATTATGGTAATACGTTTACTGTTTAAACTTTTCGTCTTGGACATCCACATAGCAATGCAGATTAGACAAGTAGGTTCATCCACAATTCTGGAATGTTATTATATCGATTCATACTGCATCTCAGAGATTTCCGCACAAGATCCTAACG
Source organism: Heterobilharzia americana (assembly GCA_944470555.2). Classification (NCBI taxonomy): domain Eukaryota; kingdom Metazoa; phylum Platyhelminthes; class Trematoda; order Strigeidida; family Schistosomatidae; genus Heterobilharzia; species Heterobilharzia americana. The sequence continues at coordinate 52,714,606 of OX104134.1, forward strand.
AAGCACTTCAGAGAAGTTCTTCATGCATCAGCAAAAACATTAAGTTTCCCGTGCACTTATCAAGGCGCACTTTATCATTGCCTGAAAAGTTAACATGAAGTTACTGAGTAAGTAAAGTTCGAAGGAACTTGAGTGGAAATTTAATTATCAGGATTATCATGATATGCCTAGTGAAGTTTCGTCTGAAAGACTTACGTTAGCGTAAAAAAAGTCATCACTGTGACTAAAACTTGGAAAGTCAGAACCATCAGAAAAGGAATGCAAAATTCTAGAGGTAATTGCGATGACGTATTTAATGTGATAGAAAATGGATCACTTTTATTAACCGAATAACCACAAAATGACCAACCGTTGTGCTAAGAATACTGTGCCTGTTACGTGTCATCTCCAGCAATTAACAATTTTTTCTCTAGGATAACTAGAAAAGATCCTAACCTAGTCTAACCGCTGGTGAGTAAAACGCAAATTTGAATAGCATATGTAATGACAAATTAATAAAGAGGTAGTATTCATCACCAACTGACATTAGTTGGGTAGCCATTGAAAACCTGGGAGCACTGAGCAGCTGTTTCGTCCTGCTATGGGGCCCCTCGACAGTACGCATTCATACTGATTATATGTTGTATATCAATATTATCGTGTCGCCAATGCCAATTAAAGTGGAAGATCATAAAATTATTGCCCATTTAACAACATATCTTGAGACCATAAAATAACTACTTTGAAACTGCCCGCTACGGTAATGAAATGTATTTTGTCATCTTTTTATTCATATTCAATTTGTAATTTAAGCTTTTTTCCTTCAAAAAAACTGAACAAAAGGTTGAACATACCTTATTTAAACAATTCACTATATCATATATGTGACGAGAGTGAATATTAAACTGACTATTCAACTCATCTGTTGTTTGCAGTATTCTACCCATATCAAATAAACCATATCCTGGTGACCATTTGTAATCTCGAGATCCACCGGATTTTGGAACGTATTCTCAACTAATTCGCGATAATTTTGGGTTCGTTCTGCATAATTCTATAGCACAAAATTAGAAGAAATAAATAAATAAGAGAAATGTATGAAGAAGTACAACAATAACGTAACAGCACTTCAAGGTAGAGACTAGGAATAGGGATAGACAAGGCGCTTTTCAATCTGTTTAAGGTTTGTCAGCCTTACATGCATCGGAAACAAAACACTATTCACCAGGCACACATTAGTGGGTAGTGATGGTTACCAGAAAAAAAGTTAGGAAAGCAGTCAGTAAGCAGAACCCACTGGTTCTAGTGTTCTGTTAGATCCAGTCCTATAAAACAATACCTTTGTAGATGCAAGATCCATTTTCATTTCAAGTTGAAATGAAACTGCTACCTAGACTGGTGTCAAAACATCCTTCATGTAAGACAAATTCAACGTATAAGGCATTAGAAATATCATATCATCATCACGTAATCTTAGCATATTCTTGTCTCAGATTTTAGGCAGTTTATAACTCCAAACCAGGAAAGCAAAAACAAACCGATGTCACGGCTTCTTATGAACCTTTAGTTCAATATGACCAAACACAACTATTATGAGATTACAAAACAAACAAAATATATTCACAAATTTAGTCCTCGCGAACTTTGCCTTAACACACCAAAATCACATTAGAAAAGACCTTATTGTACTCTGAACCACGTATCAAAGTAACATTGACATGTGAATTGTAGTACAATTCCTAAATGCTGATAATATTACCATTATAAAGAGGCAGATAGATAGGTAAAGATAAAAAGACACCAGACAGACAAAATCAATGTATAACCTCACACGCATAACTGCATCAGTTCAAGTTGACACACTTCACAGTAGTACACAAAGAACAGGTGGATAGAAAAGGAGTGAAATTCAAGTACACAAACTAGTGTGAGAGAATAAACAATCTGAAGATATTTGGAACAATTAGTCCCTTTAATAAATTTCGATAACACGATTAGAAGACGAAGATTATCTGAAAAATGTGATGCATTTGCGCAATCTGATCACACATTTACTTGTCAAGTCAATTTATGTATGAAAATTAAAGGTCAAATATAATGAAAATGAAAAGGTTAGTGCGAATATTCAGCTTTAGAAGATGTCAAGGAATGAATACATCTGCGCCATTGTCACCGATTTTCATCCATGTCACCGAGAGTCACTTCTCAATCACTGGTTCTTTTCGTCTCGGAAACTCCAACCAAGTAATATACATCTCACCACACGACCCAGACCAACATTAGGAGACTTCATAAAATGATGTCACATCTTGGTCTCGCCACCCTAAATCCCTTTCAATCTAATCCAACTCCCAACCAGTATAGAAAATCAAGGTAGGTAGTGGCTTGGCATGCGCAACACATGCCAAGCCTCCTCAGCCAATGAAGGTTCACAACCATACCAACTAACTTGCCTATGTTTCCTAGTTCCTTTCACCTGACCTTAGTATTGCTCACTTGGTGATTCCACCAAACGCGAGCAATGCATTGAAGACAACTACGACCGAAAACATGTAACCACTTTATGTGTTCCACTGTTAACAGCCATGTCTCATAGCCGCATAACAGGGCAGAACGGACTGAAGTGCGGCATACTTATCCTTCAATAGATAGTCGGATATCTCGCCAGTCGGCACCAGAGATGACGCAAGTTGGCAAATGCCAAACGAGGCTTTCTGTATCCGAGCTGAAATTTTGTCAGCAACCCGCTTAAAGCCAGTCAATCCACGTTGCACATCAACGTTAATCAATTGCAATAGGTGGCTGAGAAAGAACACAACGAATTGTAAGTTTTGATTGATCGAGAACCAACCATCAGTGAATGAAAAGTAGTTCTGAGTAATTCTAGAAATAAGCGTTCCAGGTATAATTCATGTAATTTGCGCTGTGCTTCAGTGCATTCCGCTAGATGCTATCTTCAACAAATGTCTCTTTTAATAAACACTAATGGTTCGATAACGAAGTGAAACATGAGTATTACAGTCATGTATACTTATCAGTGAGCAGTACTCTTAATAAGTTATACGAAAACATGATTACACCTTCGTCCATTTTTCATAAGCTTACAGAACAACGATTTTTGTTCCAATTTTTATAGATGATGGGCACAGATCTATCAGGATACCTTAAGCCATTCACAGAAGCGGCATTCTCCTATATTATGCAGGCAAACTATCATGAGCACCAAGATGGTATTCACCATGGACTGACACCAGTTGGAGAAACACTGGGAACCTGTTTCGTCCTAGTATGGGACTCCTCAGCAATGCGCACCCCTGACCGCGCCCTCCAGGAATCGAACGCTTCGGATTCTGCGGCCAGCACGTTACTATTGAGCCACTGAGTAGCGATCGGATGGCCCATATTTTCAACCTACGTCAGTTTACAACACAGCGCTATCACCACCCAATGTCGTCGTGGAATATTTGTCCTCACGTCCACCAGGTTTGCCCAATGGGTCACAACTTCTCATTGGAACTTCAGGAATCATATATCGAAAACTAGTCACCAATTAGCACACGTATTCTGAAGGAGAATTAACTGACCTAAGCTTTTTAGTGTTATAAAGACGTCGAGTTTATCGGGTTACGAAAATCCTGTTTAACTAATTATGCACAGACTACTATAAATTTTCAGTAAAAAGCTTTCGAAAAGAGTATTTTTGTTCACTTATCTATATGCTTCAATGATAAAATGTTCATTAATTAAGTTAGCATTTGTTGGGTGTAAATTAGAGGAAAATATAAATAAATAAAGACATAAACCTGCCGACTTTTAAGAAAAGAACTGTTTATGCATGATGCCTAGCATGATATATGTTCGGAAATAGATAAAACATGGTTGTGAATGAATCATGTTACATAAATTATAGGCTGTGATGTTGCGTAACACTGTGCACAGCATTAAAGTGGAGAACAGAGATATCGAAAAACGTTAGTCCGTTTTTGAATTCAACACCTTAAACATTTGCTGATTTTTTTTCGTTGGATATTCATCGTTTATGAATAGATTGTAAATTAAAGATGCATAGTGTCATTGCTAACTGAACACATTCTACTGGACACAAATGGTAACAAGTAATTTAAACGCAAAAACATTTAGAAAGCTATAACACTGTTATATGGCTGAGACATGGGTGTTAAAAGAAGAAGTCTCATTTGCCTAAAGCCTTTTTCAACCAATATGATATATATATATATATATATATATATATATATATATATATATATATATATATATATATATACGAATGTACAGCTTGAGAATAAATTCGTTGAAAAGAGTCCTCTTCGCTGAATACTATATGTATAGCTTCAGTAGCCATTTTTTATACATCTACCAGTGACTTGATAGAGCCTTCAGATTCCACCCTTAGTGGTCACTCAGTTTCTCCGTAAATAGAAAAAGCGATAATATATCAGGCGGTGTATTTACAACGTCAACAATATATACAAGTTACAAGGGTTAGTATTTATTACAATCACCCAGGCTATTTCCAGGGCTACTAAATTTAAATTCCATTGATTTTTCGTCTCTTCTACCAGCCTGATACTTACACGTTGGTTCACGTGTTATTTTCCGAAATTTCGAAGCATATATATATATATATATATATATATATATAACCTCGCCTGGTTAACTAGTTTACTAGTTACTAGCCGGTCCTAAGCCCGGGTAAACAGGGAAGGTTGGGCATAGGGCTAGCAACCCTACCCCGTAAAACAAATCTAACCGCTAAAGAAACTTCAAAGCACAAACAAAATATAAAAAATGAAAACAAACTTATTCCCCGCTGGAATCGGAGAGGCGAAATGACGCCAGTTGGTGAAAGCCTTCGGGAAGCCAATTGGCCGATGTGTCTTCTCTCGATGAAAGCGAAAGTAAACGTGGGGACATGGAATGTCCGCACGATGTTTGAACCCAGTAAGGCAGCCCAGATTGCAAAGGAGATGAGAAGGTATCACATCGAAGTGCTTGGGATTTGCGAAAGCAGATGGAATGGGAGTGGACTCTCCAAACTGTCAACTGGAGAATCAATAATCTACTCCGGTCACCCAGACGACAACCACGAGCACAATGAGGGAGTGGCTATCATGATGTCCCCAACAGCATCGAAGGCTCTCATGCAGTGGGAACCAATCTCCTCTCAGGATCATGACAGCAAGATTCAACTCAAAAGGAAGAAAGGTCACAATCATACAATGTTATGCACCTACAAATAATGCAGAGCAAGAGAAAAAGGAGGAATTCTACAGACAACTTCAATCAACACTGGACAAGACGTCAGTTGGCGATATCAAAATTCTAATGGGCGACATGAATGCCAAACTGGGAGGGGACAACACAGGAAGAGAACTAACCATGGGTCGAGAGGCGCTAGGTGAAATGAATGAGAATGGAGAATTGTTTGCAGAATTCTGTGCATTCAACGATTTGGTGATTGGAGGCAGTGTGTTCAGGCACAAGGATATCCACAAAGCGACATGGATTTCACCAGATGGACACACTAAAAATCAAATCGACTTTATCTCAATCTCAAGAAAATGGAGACGCAGTCTACTTAACACAAGGTCAAGAAGAGGAGCAGATGTAGGTTCAGACCACTATCTAGTGCAAGGAACCTTCCAAATCAAGTTAAAAGCCTTCAAGGAAGCTGGTGATAGACCTCAATTCAAGTACAACACTCGGAAACTGAAGGATGAAACTACAAAGGAGATCTTCAAGGCAGCCATCAAGACAAAATGGGAGACATCGAGCACATCCCTGAAGAAACCTGTGTGGAAGAACACTGGAAGTCTTTGAAAGCTATGTGGAAAGAAACCTGCACAGCCGTATTAGGAAGGAAGAAGAAAGAAGACAAGGAATGGATCTCGACGGATACCTGGAAGCTGATAGAGAGGAGAGGAGTATGGTGAAGCAGAAGATAAACCAGTGCAAGGATGCTCAACGACAAGAGGAACTGAGCACAATGTATAAAACACTGGACAAAGAAGTGAAGAAGAGTGCACGCAAAGACAAAAGACACTTCTACGAAACACTGGCAAGTGAAGCAGAACAGGCTGCAGGTAAGAGAGACCTGACGACATTGTATCAAATAACCAGGTTGCTATCAGGGAAGAGACCAACACAGATGAAACCAATAAAAGATGAAGAAGGAAATTTAATTACAAAAGAAGAGAAACAGAGGAAACGATGGGCCGACCACTTCAAGAAGCTCTTGAATCGACCACCACCTGCACTTCGTCCAGAAATACCACCTGCAGCCGCTGAATTACAAGTGAACATAAATCCCCCAACGAAAATGGAAGTCCTGAACGCCATAAAGCTACTGAAATGCGGGAAAGCAGCAGGACCAGATGGAATACCGCCAGAAGCACTGAGAACAGATGCAGAGACAACAGCGGACATGCTCACACCACTATTGCAGAAGGTGTGGAAGGAAGAGAAGGTACCTGACGATTGGAAGAAGGGTTACCTTGTCAAACTGCCGAAGAAAGGAGACCTCAGTGCTTGCAAGAACTGGCGCGGAATCACTCTCCTGTCCACCCCAAGTAAAATATTAAGCCGCATCATCCTGGAGAGGCTTAAAGATGCACTGGATTCAAAACTGCGACCGGAACAGGCAGGCTTCAGGAAGTACAAATCATGTGCAGACCAAATTGCAACGCTTCGTATCATCATAGAACAGAGCGTAGAATGGCAATCAGCTCTCTACCTCAACTTCATCGACTTTGAGAAGGCCTTTGACAGCGTCGACCGAGAAGTAATTTGGAAACTGCTTCAATACTACGGAGTACCGCAAACCTTTATCCGCCTCATTCAACAACTATATGAAGATGCCACATGCCAAGTAATCCACAATGGGAAGCTCAGTGATGCCTTTGAAGTGAAGACAGGAGTGAAACAAGGTTGCCTACTATCCCCCATGATATTCCTTATTGTGGTGGACTGGATCATGCAGCAAACAGTAGGCAGCGAGAAGAGGGGGATACACTGGACGACGGAAAAGAACCTAGAAGACTTGGATTTCGCCGATGACTTATGCCTAATGTCACATAAACTTGAAGATCTGCAGGCAAAAACTAACAAGTTGACAGAAGAGGCAGCTAAGACGGGACTTCAGGTGAATATAGAGAAGACAGAAGTGATGAAGATACCGCACCACCACCATCAACAACAACAACAAACTCCAATCACCGTCAACGGGAGAAACTTGAAGGAAGTAACCTCCTTCACTTATCTAGGAAGCACTGTTTCAACTACAGGCGGGACGGACGAGGACGTCAAAGTCAGAATCGGAAAAGCAAGACAGGCCTTCATTAGCCTGAAACCAGTGTGGAGATCTTCTGCACTCAGCATGCGGAACAAGATACGGATTTTCAACACCAACGTCAAGTCAGTGCTCTTGTATGGCTCAGAGACTTGGCGCGTCACGAAAGGCATTTCCAATAAACTACAGACATTCATCAACAACTGCTTGCGCTCGCTGCTGAAGATCAGATGGCCAGAAAAAATAAGCAACAAGGAACTCTGGGAACGAACCAACCAAGAACCTATCACGCAACAAATATGCAGGAAGAAGTGGAGATGGATTGGCCATGCACTGAGAAGGCCGACTGAGGACATCACGCGTCAGGCCCTCGAGTGGAATCCCCATGGGAAGCGACGAGTTGGACGTCCGAGGGTGACATGGAGGAGGTCATGCGAGGAGGAAATGAGAGCTTCTGGGCTGTCGTGGAACCAGGTTCAAAAGATCTCGGAGAACAGAGGTCACTGGAGGCGTGCTACCGAAGCCCTATGTTCCACTAGGAACCCAAGGGACTAATAATAATAATAATAATAATAATAATATATATATATATATATATATATATATATATATATATATATATATATATATATATATATATATATGACATTTAAAGACTGTAATCCATGAAGATTTAACTAATGGAGGGTTGAAACAATAATAATCAGATATCCTGAAAAATCGTCTTTCGAGATCAATTAGTAGGACTTTTTGCTCAGCAAAACTTCACTTGACCTTTACCAGTCGTAAATTGTTCTCCGTTTGTATAAAAGACAATATCCCTCGACAGGCCACATCCATGTGTATCTACCAGTTCACCTGCTCCTGTGAAGCAAAGTACATCGGGCATAGTCAGAGATTGTTGTCGACACGTATACGAGAACATATTCCAGCCTGGTTTTATAGAAGTGAAAGGAAATGCATCAGAAGTTCTATCTTTGAGCATTTAATCAATTCCAACCATTCAACCGAACCAAACAAGGATCTCAAAGTCGTCTGCTGAATTCGCCCAAACACCTCACCTTTCCTCCGTGTCCCAGTTCTAAAAGCAGCAGAGGCCTTGGCTACCCATGAAGTGAAGCCCGACCTTTGTGTGCAAAAGAAGTATGTGCAGTCTTTGTCTCTACCTTGGCCTTAATTTATTTTAGTCTTGGTGCGCTTCGTCCTCTTTTTTCGTTTTTCACCCCTTAACCTTTTCTGCCAGATTAATCTCCGTATTCTTATATCGTCACTATCACTTTATTTTTTATATTTAATTGTTTCTGGTGTTATTTCATTTGATCTTCCTAATAATCGCAACTTTTAACAAAACATTTTCAATTGACTCCAATGAACTTGTCTAACTCATATTACCTAATCCTTTGATCATATACTAAAAACTATACCCGTCGCACAAGAAGTGTTATCGTGGCTCGGTGGTGTAGTGAATAACGCTCCGGCGTTTGAAGCGGTCGCTCCCGAGTCCGAATCCCAGTGGGAACAACATCACTCACTGGGAAGCAGCTGACGAGTCCCAAATACGATGAAATGCGCATCCTGGATTCCACTGCTAGTCACTATCCATCATTACTAATCTTTTGATTATTTATTAACGCTCTCACCCCCCCTTTTAATCTATATGCACTTTATACACGATTTGAAAATCTTAGGTAACCCCTTTTTCTTATCATTCGACCTTTGCGTCATCAACTAGCGACATTATAATCATCACCAGCATTATTATTGTTTCGACCCCTTATAATTAAAGTTAAATCTTCCTCATGGATTAGTCTGTATATATATATATATATATATATATATATATATATATATATATATATATACTAGTTACTAGCCGGTCCTAAGCCCGGGTAAACAGGGAAGGTTGGGCATACGGCTAGCAACCCTACCCCGTAAAACAAATCTAACCACTAAAGAAACTTCAAAGCACAAACAAAATATAAAAAATGAAAACAAACTTATTCCCCGCTGGAATCGGAGAGGCGAAATGACGCCAGTTGGTGAAAACCTTCGGGAAGCCAATTGGCCGATGTGTCTTCTCTCTCTCGATGAAAGCGAAAGTAAACGTGGGGACATGGAATGTCCGTACGATGTTTGAACCCAGCAAGGCAGCCCAGATTGCAAAGGAGATGAGAAGGTATAACATCGAAGTGCTTGGGATTTGCGAAAGCAGATGGAAAGGGAGTGGACTCTCCAAACTGTCAACTGGAGAATCAATAATCTACTCCGATATTGTCACCCAGACGACACGACAACCACGAGCACAATGAGTTATGGAGTGGCTATCATGATGTCCCCAACAGCATCGCAGGCTCTCATGCAGTGGGAACCAATCTCCTCCAGCATCAGGATCATGACAGCAAGATTCAACTCAAAAGGAAGAAGGAAGGTCACAATCATACAATGCTATGCACCGATGAATGATGCAGAGCAAGAGAAAAAGGAGGAATTCTACAAACAACTTCAATCAACACTGGACAAGACGTCAGTTGGCGATATCAAAATTCTAATGGGTGGTGTGACATGAATGCCAAACTGGGAGGGGACAACACAGGAAGAGGACTAACCATGGGTCGAGAAGCGCTCGGTGAGGTGATGAACGAGAATGGAGAATTGTTTGCAGAATTCTGTGCATTCAACGATTTGGTGATTGGAGGCAGTGTGTTCAGGCACAAGGATATCCACAAAGCGACATGGATTTCACCAGACACCAGGACACACTAAAAATCAAATCGACTTTATCTCAATCTCAAGAAAATGGAGACGCAGTCTACTTAACACAAGGTCAAGAAGAGGAGCAGATGTAGGCTCAGACCACTATCTAGTGCAAGGAACCTTCCAAATCAAGTTAAAAGCCTTCAAGGAAGCTGGTGATAGACCTCAACTCAAGTACAACACTCGGAAACTGAAGGATGAAACTACAAAGGAGATCTTCAAGGCAGCCATCAAGACAAAATGGGAGACATCGAGCAACATCCATGAAGAAACCTGTGTGGAAGAACACTGGAAGTCTTTGAAAGCTATGTGGAAAGAAACCTGCACAGCCGTATTAGGAAGGAAGAAGAAAGAAGACAAGGAATGGATCTCGACGGATACCTGGAAGCTGATAGACGAGGGAGAGGAGTATGGTGAGGCAGAAGATAAACCAGTGCAAGGATGCTCAACGACAAGAGGAACTGAGCACAATGTATAAAACACTGGACAAAGAAGTGAAGAAGAGTGCACGCAAAGACAAAAGACACTTCTACAAAACACTGGCAAGTGAAGCAGAACAGGCTGCCGGCTGATAAGAGAGACCTGACAACATTGTATCAAATAACCAGGTTACCATCTGGGAAGAGATCAACGCAGATGAAACCAATAAAAGATGATGAAGGAAATTTAATTACAAAAGAAGAGAAACAAAGGAAACAATGGGCCGACCACTTCAAGAAGCTCTTGAATCGACCAGCATCTGCACTTCGTCCAGAAATACCACCTGCAGCCGCTGAATTACAAGTGAACATAAATCCTCCAACAAAAATGGAAGTCCTGAACGCCATAAAACTACTGAAATGCAGGAAAGCAGCAGGACCAGACGGGATACCGCCAGAAGCACTGAGAGCAGACGCAGAGACAACAGCAGCGGACATGCTCACACCACTATTGCAGAAGGTGTGGAAGGAAGAGAAGGTACCTGGACCTGGAGAATGGAAGAAGGGTTACCTTGTCAAACTGCCGAAGAAAGGAGACCTCAGTGCTTGCAGGAACTGGCGAGGAATCACTCTCCTGTCCACCCAAGTAAAATATTAAGCCGCATCATCCTGGAGAGGCTTAAAGATGCACTGGATTCAAAACTACGACCGGAACAGGCAGGCTTCAGGAAGTACAAATCATGTGTGGACCAAATTGCAACGCTTCGCATCATCATAGAACAAAGTATACAATGGCAGTCAACTCAACTCAACTTCATCGACTTTGGGAAGGCTTTTGACAGCATCGACCGAGAAGTAATTTGGAAACTGCTTCACTACTACGGAGTACCGCAAACCTTTATCCGCCTCATTCAACAACTATATGAAGACACCACATGCCAAGTAATTCACAATGGGAAGCTCAGCTCAGTGATGCTTTTGAAGTGAAGACAGGAGTGAAACAAGGTTGCCTACTATCCCCCATGATATTCCTTATTGTGGTGAACTGGATCATGCAGCAAACAGTAGGTAGCGAGAAGAGGGGGATACACTGGACGACGGAAAAGAACCTAGAAGACTTGGATTTCGCCGATGACTTGTGCCTAATGTCACATAAACTTGAAGATCTGCAGGCAAAAACTAACAAGTTGACAGAAGAGGCAGGGCAGGGCAGCGAAGACGGGACTTCAGGTGAATATAGAGAAGACAGAGGTGATGAAGATACCGCATCACCAACAACAACAACAAACTCTAATCACCATCAACGGGAGAAACTTAAAGGAAGTAACCTCCTTCACCTATCTAGGAAGCACTGTTTCAACTACAGGCGGGACGGACGAGGATGTCAAAGTCAGCCAGGATCGGAAAAGCAAGACAGGCCTTCGTTCATTAGCCTGAAACCAGTGTGGAGATCTTCTGCACTCAGCATGTGGAACAAGATACGGATTTTCAACACCAACGTCAAGTCAGTGCTCTTGTATGGTTCAGAGACTTGGCGCGTTACGAGAGGGATTTCCAATAAACTACAGACATTCATCAACAACTACCTACACTGGCTGGCTACTGAAGATCAGATGGCCAGAAAGAATAAGCAACAAGGAGCTCTGGAAACGAACCAACCAACAACCTATCACGCAACAAATATGCAGGAAGAAGTGGAGATGGATTGGCCATACACTGAGAAGGCCGACTGGGGTCATCACGCGTCAGGCCAGTCGCTCGAGTGGAATCCCCATGGGAAGCGATGAGTTGGACGTCCGAGGGTGACATGGAGGAGGTCGTGCGAGGAGGAAATGAGAGCTTGTGGGCTGTCGTGGAGCCAGGTTCAAAAGATTTCAGAGAACAGAGTCCACTGGAGACGTGCTACTGAAGCCCTATGTTCCATTAGGAACCCAAGGGACTAATAATATATATATATATATATATATATATATATATTTGATAACAGATATCTTTATAGCATTGCTCGCGTTTGGTGGAATCACCAAGTGAGCAATACTAAGGTCAGGTGAAAGGAACTAGGAAACATAGGCAAGTTAGTTGGTATGGTTGTGAACCTTCATTGGCTGAGGAGGCTTGGCATGTGTTGCGCATGCCAAGCCACTACCTACCTTGATTTTCTATACTGGTTGGGAGTTGGATTAGATTGAAAGGGGATTTAGGGTGGCGAGACCAAGATGTGACATCATTTTATGAAGTCTCCTAATGTTGGTCTGGGTCGTGTGGTGAGATGTATATTACTTGGTTGGAGTTTCCGAGACGAAAAGAACCAGTGATTGAGAAGTGACTCTCGGTGACATGGATGAAAATCGGTGACAATGGCGCAGATGTATTCATTCCTTGACATCTTCTAAAGCCTGAATATTCGCACTAACCTTTTCATTTTCATTATATTTGACCTTTAATTTTCATACATAAATTGACTTGACAAGTAAATGTGTGATCAGATTGCGCAAATGCATCACATTTTTCAGATAATCTTCGTCTTCTAATCGTGTTATCGAAATTTATTAAAGGGACTAATTGTTCCAAATATCTTCAGATTGTTTATTCTCTCACACTAGTTTGTGTACTTGAATTTCACTCCTTTTCTATCCACCTGTTCTTTGTGTACTACTGTGAAGTGTGTCAACTTGAACTGATGCAGTTATGCGTGTGAGGTTATACATTGATTTTGTCGGTCAGTTAGTCATAGATGAGAACGGATCATGTAAATGGACAGTTGCTTGTATTGTGAATAAGAAAATCTCATTGATCTGCTTTTCTGAATTACACCATCTAGTTTAATCGAGCCTTTCACTCTCACACAAAAAATGTTAGAAGCAGGCAAAGATAGTTGAATTTAGTAAAAAAAAGTTAGAATGATAATGGTAACGTGTCAATCAGTACCTAAATAGTACCGGACTTTAGTGAATAACGATGGATGTTACCTCAAACGGACATTACTGGAACGCAGATGACAATGAAGGCTTTTAGCCTTGTTCGTACCCGTGAACATGAAGTTCATGGTACTAACTCACACTTTCTCATGTGTTCATTCAATATAGCCATGCAATATCCAAAAAATGTAACGAAGATAATGACAAATAAAATTCTTGATCACTAAATAGAGGTCAATCTCTTGAAATCTACTCGCAGAATGAAGAAATACATCATTACGATTTGCTTTTTCTTCTCCGCATTGTAGTTCAAACATTTATCCTGACAAGTGAGTGTGGTTCAAGTGGATCAGATGTGTAGACAATAGTTCTTCGTAGAATATTTCAGTGAATACTGTAGGTCAATCATGGATCTCATTTTGAAAAAATGTACTACACTGATAGTAAACTTGTCCAATCACTAATTAGAGTTGAAGACTAGAGACTATTAAATTTCAACTTAGTGTATGGATGATAAAGATCTTACACAAACATCTGAAGCTCTTGAGCATAAATCCGACTGGATAGTCAACATAGGGAAAGTTAGCTATCTAATGATCTCTAGTGATTAATAGTTCTTGCGTTGATGTCAAACTGTGTTTTCATATTGAACAAAACAGTTGCATGATTCTGTTCAACCTTCTTCTTTGAACAGATACTGACAAAAAGGTCAAAACTAGATTGAGTAGCATGTGAAAATGATTGCTGAGATACTGACATCAAAAAGAAAAATGTTTTATGACCATAAATGATTTTAATTAGTTTTTTTAAAGTATATAAAAATACTACTTACAGTTAACGAAGATATCAGATGAGCAACTTCTCTATTCAATTGTTCAATAACATCAGAATGCACTTGTAAATCAGTCAGTAAATCATCAGATTGTTTCAAAACTTCTTTGAATAAACCAGGATTCTGTACTGACACAATATTTTCACTAGATGACTTTATTCCCAAGGATTTAGTCATTTCACCGAATGATCGCATACGAGAAGCGAATTCACCTAACCACAAACTAAGCTGACTGGATAGTTTCTGATAATTGGAGAAACAAACCAATGATTCACCGAATGCTTTAAGTCTATGTAAGACAAAGTATAGATTGGAAGAAAGGTTGGCCTAATGTAAACGATACAGAAGTTTACTTTTGAATAACTTTCAAAATGCAGGATTTTATAAATTTGTGTACAAGTAGACGAGTAAATACTAAGCAATACACTGGTCAGCTATTTCTCAATTGAGAATGAGAATTCGACGGAATATAAAGAGTGCAGTGTAATGACTTGTTAAACATTCAAATGTAACTAGCAGAATAAAACAGATATCCACTTCATGACAACTGGAACGCTTATGACAGAGAAACGCATGTTTGAATAAAAGATAAATAATTGTGTACATCATAGGATTGATTACACATGACTACCTGATGGTCACACAAAAATATATATAGCGCCAAAACCATTCGTTATCGCATTGCTAAGTGGTTAATTTTTCGACATCATTAGTTAGTGACACCGGTTAGAATCACCGATGGAATGAAAACCAGTTTCCACACTGTTTCAGGTATGCCCTGCTGATGAGTGCCACCAAGGTCCAGGGCTTCTTGCCAACGGATTGCCACCATTTAACAGTTTTACCTCCATGTATGAACCAGTAAAACTAGTGACAATAATGAGAATCATCTGATAATTGTATTTTAATGTTCAAAAGGTGACACTAGACAATGCAGAAACACAGTATTTCACTAGATGTGAATGTCAGAGGTGTTTGAGGTATTCAGTGAGAAAAAGTAGACTGACAGTAGACCTATCCAAACGCTCCATTCAATCGATTACATAAACCATATTTACATTGCAAGATAAAAAGGTAATTGACAAGACGGCCTAGATTTATTTTGTGGATACTAGAGCACATAACATAGGGGAACATGAAGTGTGAAAGAAACGCCAGTTGGGTTAATTACTCAAAGAAGTGTTCTCACAGAGCTATTCAAAATGTGGATTCTACTGACTCACCAACATTTGTTTTAAAACAAGCAAAGTTAGCAGATCTACCTTCATCTAATATTCATTCACTAAAACACTTGGCCTATTTCTGTCGTAGGTGCAGAGTGCGGCTTTAAGGATGAACATAAGTGTCAGATTAGCAGGTTAATGAAGGGAACTAAAGTAATAATGATGAGCTGATTACCATGTCCTAGAAACAAAATATCAGTTTGCGCAAAAAATGCACACATTTCCCTTCAGTTCGTTTTACTCAACGATAAACTATCTTTCTTCACTCCCTATTTTATTGATTTCTTTACAATTTACCAATCTTATTTTCTTAACATTCACGTCGCCTTCACTTTGTTGTGTCTTTCATTCAGAGGAACTGAAGAGTATTATACCAATTACAATGTACAACATGAGAAAATATTCCAAGAACTTTACTCTTCTCAGAACGATAGTATATTCCCTTACACTTGCATTAGTGTTGACCTTAAGATATTTTTAATTCCATTGCATCAAAGGACACTGGAGCTTATCACTTGTACTACCATACTTCTGTAACACGTAAGTGTATATATATACACTTCTAATAAACTGACAATCCTCATAGCTAAATACAATACAATCTTCGTTGACAATTAGCCAAACAGTTTGCTCACACAACTTTCTTCATTACAGGTTCCCACAAAGTGACAGCGTATTCAAATGATTTCCACTACCATCGAGTTAATCATCAAAGAAAACAGTATCAGTTTATTGCTATTTATTGATATACCTGTTATTCTCCGTTGTTTTGTTGGATCGAATTGTTCGACCTCTATTGGCATAGGAGCCCATATGCAGAAAGAGGTCGAACAATTCAATCCAGTAAAATAACAGGATTACAAATATGTCGATAAATAGAATTATCTAATACCGGTTGTACGAGAAGCGGCTATCGTTCCTCCATGGCATAATGGATAACACGTCAGCGTTTGAAGCGATGGGTGCTAGGTTCGTGTCTCAGTGGAAACATCACTGGGGTGCAGGCACATCCAGCTGACGAGCCCCAAATAGGACGAAACGCGCGTCCTGGATTCTTCTGCTAGCCACAACCAACCATAGTATCAGTTTATGTCTACATTCAACGATAGCTGTGTTCTAATTTTAGTCTGATCAATAATCCAAAATAGTTGAATGAGATAGCAATAGTTCATTTAACCGTCAGTTAAAATTAACTTAATCTTCTCAATCTTATGCATACAAAAAATATCGATACAGAACCTAGCACAGGAGTGAATCGATTCAATTTGCCACACTTCACAGCAACATGAAAAGAAAAGATTGATATCAAAGTGAGGAAAAACGCATAGCGGGAAAAGGAATTTGAAAATAAAGGTGAGCGACAATGTTAACACTTTGGAAGACGTCAAAAAGTGAAAACATCTGTACAATTAAGGAAGATTTTCAGAAATATCACCAAGTCTGAAGACACTGACCTCTGTCATATCAAGGACCCCAATCAGGCAGTCCACACCTAACTTTCTATATGGCTCAAACCAACAGTCAGAGACTTCACGGACTGATGCCTCGTCTTGATTAAGGCATCCCGAGCCTTCTTCCATCCCAATCCTACTTCAGATAACATGGCACGAAGGGGTAGGCTGCGACTCAGTGTGCACAATATATATCGAGTTCACCTCAGTCGGTGAAGGTCCATCGACTGGTTTGCTTTCCTTGCCTACTACACTCAGCCTAATCTCGACATTACTCACCCAGTGATTCCACCATACGTCAGCAATGGTGTGCAGACCCCACATGTGATCAAAAGTCTTTGGCCTTTTCACACTTACTTTCAGTGGTCATGTTTTACAGCCTTACAATAAGGATAGAGAAGACTGCAGCCCAGTATACTCGTTCTCTAATGACCTGTTGATCAACCTCTTTTGGCATATGGGTTCCTATGGGGTTGCTTCGATACTAACTGATGTATCACTATGACACAGTTTGCTTGATGAAAGCAATCGAATCCAGTACCCACCGATAGTAATAATAACTCATAAAAAGGGTATGAGGTGGCTCTTATGCCCCACTAGCTTAGTGGATAACACTCCTGAGCTTGAAGCGATGGGTGATCGGTTCGAGTCCCAGTGGGAATGTCATCACCCACTGGGTTGGAGATACATCCAGGCCATGGCTATCAAATAGGATGAGACGCAGGTCCCAGATTCCACTGTTAACCACGCACCACCAAGAGAAATTAGGATAAAAACATTTGGTCTGTTAAAAGCTTTAAAGAGCAGTAACTTCTGGGGATGGTTATTTTAAATGCATACTTCTAACCTGACCTATTCTATTGACGCTTCAGTTACATGAAGTGTTAGAGTCTTGAGTCCATGTAATGTCATGAATGACTATAAATCATATTTGTTTCATCATGATACTTCTCTACCGCAAGAAATAACCGAGATTTACTTTAGTTATTCATCTACAAGCACCTAAGAGAAAACTGATGTCATTCTAAATCTTAAGCAACTATTAAAATTGTGTTACACTTCATTAGTATAAAGCTAACGAAGTTTATATGACTACTTAAGTCAACAGTGTTTTTTAAATACTTATTTTGATCAACGCGTTCGTCAATTCAACACCCAACACAAGTAATAGGAACGATGCAACACCTATCCCACAGATGTGAGACATTTTTACTTCCACTGAAAATGAAGAATACTAGCTGACAGAATTACAAAAATCAGATGTCAGAGGTTGTATGATTACTTAAATATGATTTTGAATAACGAACTGTGCTCGAAATGTCATCTAATAACTAAAATTGCATCACTGTGAGCTATATCAAATAAACAATCTAATATGAAATTATACTCTGTGACAGATTGCCTAAATTTTATACGTAATGCTAAATTAGTGTTGACAGTTTGTAGATAAGTTTATAACAGGCGTTTCGGTAGGTATTCAGTTTTGAACCATTAAAATAACTTTTATTCAGAACTTCATTTCACCAAAGAAAAAAAAGGAAAAAGGTTTTTTCTACATTAATGATCTTATGAACGGCGTTTCAAAGACATTAACACATACAACTGACTTATGAATTCATGCAAGTGAAGTTGTTACGGTCAAATCCACCAACCCTTAACTAAGCATTCTTTGACCTTCAGTACATGAAATAACATTTCCTCATCCCTGTGTTCCTCCCTAGTCTGCTCATTTATTTGACGGTATTTACCTATTCAGTGTGTCAGCACATTTGACAAACACAATTCATCCCAATGGTGAAAAATTAAAACTAAGCTTAAATTCCTAACTAAAATTATATCAGAGACATATTACGAAGCGAAATCTGGCCACGGATATGAACCTCTCCTTGACACAATATTTCCTCTATTGAAAGTAGGAAAACGTTACGCCTATTGACATAATCCAGGCAGTTATATAAAATGAAGAAAAAAAAGATATAAACGGAGTTTTCCTGTGGTTGCAGATGCACCTTGCTAGTGAGTTTTAACAAACACAAAACCAATATCCACACTTTCTCGCCGTTTGACTGCTGTTATCTAATATCAAGTTACAGTGTACAGTGCATCAAGCAATAGCAGCTACCATGGTGTGGTGGTTAAGATTCCAAATCACAAAAAGCCAATGAACTATGCTACCAGAGTAATTGTTACCTCGAGGTCCTACCAGGTCTGTCAGATAGTGGTAAGACAAAAAGCAGATGTCTTTAGAGTGTAAATGGCTACACTTTAGTGGAGGTCAAAGAGCGTAGTCTTATTCCCACCTGGAAAGGGGTATTACAGAAGAGAGGTGTTTCCCGAGGATGGTCAGCGGTACCATGCTGATGCTACCTTTGTTATGAGAAGGATAACTTTGAAAAGCTTGGCATCGATAAAAGCACTCTCATCTGCACCGAAGTACTTCAGTGCTGGTCGTATGGGCACATGGATTAGACGATGCAAATTACAATCTTAAGCTTCAGAAAAGACGACATGCGACCGGCCTCAAGCAGATGCTCTTTAGGCTCTGCAGTCACGCAACGATATTACCAGTCCAATTTCTCTTTCAAATACCTGAAGAAGGAAAGACGTTTCACGATTGGGAAGTATGAAAAACCTTCGCACCTCTGTCAGTACTCAAATTTCCCTCAGAATATCACTAACCTCCCTTCACTTTGTCTTCTAATGCTCCCATCAGTGGATTTCCGAATTAATGGATGCACATGATCGTATTCCTTCACCCTTGAAGTACAGTGAGAAGTGGAATCAAGTCAAATGCAGACTGAGTTCACTCTGTGACCATGACTGGTGGTAGACAGAGAACGTTAGAGAGAGATGGGAAAGGTCGCGACGATAGCTAATAGTAGACAGTTTTTAAGCCTGACCAAATAAACGGAGGCAAAAAGATCATTGCTTATCCAAACTGTGATGCAGAAAAATTAGTCTAAGATTCACCAACAAGAAAGTCGACTGAAATGATCGATAGAAGACCTCGAGGAAGAGTTTAACTGGTCTACGGCTGTTCTTCAGTTCCCCACTACCTAGTCTCATTCTCAGTGGGACGTTTAGCTAGCGCCTCCATCTCTTACATAAGTTGAGGAAGCTATTGATAACTTGAAATAAGGAAGCACAACATGCACCGATGGACCAACATCTGAGGTATATAGGGCTGGTGGTGGTTGACAATCATGGGTTAAACTAAAGATTCTAGGTTTCATGACCATCAGACATCTGAGTAAAGCTCAGGAAAAGCAATCCCGGGAAACCATAGCAGGTTTCAGATGTGTCCATGGGTGTTCCGATCAGATATTCACTGTCCACTAGGTTCCTGAATACAAACATCCTTGGTGGCCCACAACACTAGCTGTACTTGCTGACCTGAATATAGGACTTGTATTTGTTTATTGAGAGGCCTCATGGCATTGTCTCGCACCGAAAGAAATGTTTGGTCAGTAAATCACTCTCCACTTGAACATCTGTGAGCATGTTGCCGACTATGGTGAGTTGTCAGGAGAGTTGTGAATGTCGAGTGGTATGCACCAATAATATCCACTCTCTCTATATCCTTATTCAACTTTATCATAGATGTTCCCCTGGAGCTTTCCCTCTCGTCATCTAACTTCACAGGTATTGATCTAGTCACAGGAGAATCTTTGGTAGATCTAGAATACTTAGATAACATAGTCCTATCAGGTGAAAACCCTGACAAGATGCAGAGTCTTCTGGACACCTTCAGTGACAATTTGAGAATGTTTAGGATGCGTTTCTAATCACGTGAAAGGAAAATGTTGCTCCAGGAGTAATTTTCAGCGGTGCCCTGTCGAACAACAGGGAGCGGAGCGATCGAACTCACCGACCACTTCACTTACCTGGGGAGTTAGATATAAAAAGCTCACTTGGCTTTCGACAACTTACGCCATCTGTGGCACCACCATGATATTCAAGTGTCTATTAAGAGTTTGGTGTACTGTGCTACAGCTCATGTTCCAATATATAACTATGAAACAGTTATTGGAAGGAGAGAAAATAAGAAGGCTCCAGGTGTTCAATCACTGTTGCCCTTACAGTATAGACCGTATGTCTTGGTGTCACAACGTCAGTGACTTGGGAGCCAGTTTAACTGAAGTAGTCTCATTCCGGAAAATGATTGGAAGGTGATCAGTGTAAAACGCAGCATCACTGCATGAAGTCACTGACTGCTGATATGAGTCGCATAGGGAAATGTAGACTTCCCAGATGAAGTATGTGCGACAACCAAAACTTCTGATTGGAGACTGTAGGGGAGATAACTCAGAATCGATGTTACCTCTATACATTATCTTCATTCTCATGTTCATACCAAATTACAACAGTTTCATACCTCCTCCTCCTTGTTCTCTTTTCACGAACTTCTACAACTTTGACTACTTCCTTTTTAATTTCTCAATCCTTTATTTTGGTGACTTCTACCTTGATGTGTTGAGGTTTAGCGACATGGACCGTTGTGCAGTAATCCCAGGTTCCACATTGATTCGGACTGTACCGCAGTGTTGCGTCACTTAGTCTACTAATCACATTATGCATTTAGTCAACAAACCACAATTAACTGCCAAAACTTGATAACTCAGTTGGTTATATATATATATTATATGGCAAGCAATTTGTAAACGGTTAACAATGTAGTTACATAATATGTCCTAATCAGATGCCCACTTACTCTTGCTCAACTTCTTTGGTTGCCTCAGCTAAACGATGTTCAGAACAGGCAAGATTTGATTCCAAGTGATGATTATCACCAGGTGGTGATAGATTCAGCTTCAATAAATTTGACTTTTCATAGGCATTATCACAACGATTAATTGTGTCTCCACATGTTCCGCTGGAGGCCATAAATCGAGTCAACTGTTGACTCAGCGAATCCAGATCTGATCGAATTTGCGGAAGACGTTCTGCAACAGACTGTAATGACGACAATTGAGGATAACGGTAATAATAATGGTAATACTGTTAGATAACCAATGAAGTATGACAGAAGCGGTAGGTTGACTATTAACAGACATTTTATATATGCAAGAAAGTCACATTTTAGTGAAGCTAATTATGTAAATGATGATCTAAAGATTCAGTTGTACACAAGTGTTTCGAAATTACTCTGTGTCATGAACAGACAATTAAGTTCAATGATGAATTCATCTATTTAATAGTTTCTACGTCAAGACTTGTAAAATTTTCATTGTTATATGAAAATTTTTGCTACTAAATAACAGTATGTTAGCAAAACTACTGTGAATCTGTGGTATTCAAAAGGGATACAGGTATTCCCGAAAGTGTATCAAAGCAAACATCGCTTACAGTAATTCCAAAAGTGAACCGATGACTGTGAAGAAGAACCCTGTATTTTTGCAACTACACTTCAAGGAAGATGCTCTCAATGACATCCTATTACAACGCCTAGCCAGAGCAGTTAATGGAAAGTTCTACTTAGAACGTCTCCGCATATCTTTCGGCAAGTCCGCTAGTAGTCTACCTAGTCTTAGCTCTTCATCTTGCAGATATTAATTTAACTGGTCCTGTGGAACAAGTTACATAGGGCGTACGATTACGTAGGTGTGTCTTAAGACACCAAAACATTTACGACTTCGCGTGTACAAGGTCAAATGAAAGTGGTGAAAATTCCCATCTTGGTGCACCTATTAGTTACGGGGCATCACAGAGATGCTAACAGGGCCTTAAATACATACACCGCATATTAGGAATAATGCCACATGTAGTTTTCCAAAGCCTTTTCAACATATCTGAGGCTGCTGCGATGAGATTGATCAGACCTGAAGTTTACGCTCACGTGGAGCATGTTCAGGAGTCGGTACTCTCTTGGTTTTCAATAAACTAAAGGATACTCTCGTCTTCCTTATTTGTTGTCTTTTTTACCATAAAATTCTTTATTTGCACATATGTTATCCTGACAACGATAAATTCACACAAAAAAATCGACTTCCCTACAGTCCCTAACTTGCATTTCACTTTTAAAATGTATACACCTAAAACTTGGCTTTTTTTACGCTGTACAATTCTATTTTATAATTATATAACCAGAGGAGATATTATTCAGAAAAATATTTTTCCTGCATATTTGTAAAACAAATTATCATGAATATGTATGTGGTTGCTACAAAAAAAGCATGACAAAAATACACTAAAACTTACCTTTAAATCTCTATGAGCTCTTTCAACTACACAGATACGAAGACCATCTGCTGAACTATTTGGATCATTATTCAGATCATCGCTTTGCAGAAGACCGTGTACACGTACTGCACATCCTAATAAACATAGCTCACAATCTATCAGCATTTGATCAGTTTGTTCTAAACGAGCAATCCATGCATCTGCATCAGCTAAACGACAAGCAAATTCTTGACCTGTCAAAGCCAATTCACTAGCTGCTCTGTGTAAGGCAGAGAGACTTGTACTCAGTATTGTGTTTGATGATTCACTAGAACTCGTACCTTGTCCATCCGATTGACTTATATGCTGTTCTAATTCTGTGCATTGAGCGAGAACACGAGCTAAAGCATGAGACCATTTCTATGGTGGAACATTTTATTTTTAAAAATAAGTATAAGTTGAATTACTGTTACTGAAAGTGAGTGGAGAAAACTTAAAAAAACATTACCAATGTACACAAGGTAAGCGATCAATTATATATGGTCCTCGTAAATAATTTACCTTCAATGATAGTGTTTCATAGCTATATATATATATATACACAAAATCAGAGATGTGCTATTGTAGGAAACGACAAGACTGAGACGCAGGAAGGAATGTTTATTACTGACATCTTGTACAGTAGTGATGAAATATTGTACACTTTCCATGAAAACAGTCATTTGCACAATGTACTTCATTTTCTCTTCTGCTTCTATCTCGATTTGCTCTTAATACCCCCACATTATCTCTTACGTTCCTCTGATCAGAATCTTTACCCATTGCTGGTAATTGCCTATGATTTCTGCCACCCCTCAATATATAGTACTTACAGCCATTCTGATCAGCAGCGCCCACTACACTATCATCATTCGATCAAAGTGAGTTAGAGTATCAAGTCATCTGCTAAAGTATTTGGTTCAGCCATATAGTTCAGTGTACCGTTAGTCAGATATCAGAAGCAAAGTATTCAAGCGCATACATATTACATTTATAACACTCCAGTTAGTGAATAATCAATAAATGTAACTCAACGTGACAGACTTATGCACCAGGCTATGATTCACACTTATTGTATATAGGCTTATAATACTGAGCAACTACCCTAGCCAATGTAGACCTTGAACACATACGCCAAGGAGTCGGATTTTCACCATATTAAAGCTTTTCTTCTACATTAGTCAGAGGTTCCCAGTGAATATTTTTCAACCAGTTACAAAAAGGATTATGATTTAAGGGATTTTTATCTATCGAAATCATACTTTTCACTTCAACTGTTTAGCAGGATACATAGCTTTTTATCATTATTAAATATGTAACTAGATTTGAACTGAATCAGTATTGACGATAAATATAAAGGAAGATTCAATTATCTGAGAATGTCTAGATTGACGGACTCTTATTTCCAAATCGTATATCGATTTTTATGAGGGGAAATGTCCAGTGATCGAAATCAAAATGAAATCTAATCTCTTGTTGGTCGTTTTAACTCAGTACGGGGTACCAGATCCAAAGTTTGAACATTGCTGGTTTCCTCTGAAAATTATCTGCGCACTAGGAAAACAATGAACAGGTGGGTGGTTATTCAAAAAGGCATACTGGAGGTAATTTCTATAGTAATTTGTTTAGATAGCTAGTTTTACCTTTTAAAGTATGTAACGTAATGCAATGTAACACACTCAGCCACCTTGTGTATCTGTAATGTAAACAGTGACCAACACCCATTGTATGAGGGTTAATGAGATACTACCTGGACGCCCAAACCTCGGTAGGTGAGGTGGGGCTCGAAGCCGCGACCCAAGGTTTGATAGTCATCTCCCTAAACCAATGGGCCATAGCTCCATCTTTTAAGAGTATGGTTCATCATTGTGAACTATACTGTTGGGCAAGAACAGTACGATACTAAATAAAACCCAATGCCAGAAGACCTTTTATTCCAAACTATGAATAGCTATTCAGTTAGCATGGTTCCCTTAGGAAAATTAGTTTTCAATACATATATCATATATCATTACTGTAGAATAGTTAGTAATTCTATCATATGATTTATTTTAACTTTGATTTGAGATGTTGGCAATTAATCTGCGGGAAGGTTAGTTTGACGTACGTTACGAGCTTACTCGCCACCGTAAGCACGGTATATCTCAAAGCGTGAGGAGACGAGTGTTCCCTTGATGATTTGAGTCTGCGTCACTTGGTACCAAGGTCACAGCCTTAATCACTAGGTTATTTAGGTACTGAGAGACGTGAGTTCAAACCACCGAGGGAACACCTGTTTCCAGACATACTTTGCTGATGAGTGCAAACAAGCTAGAAACTGAGGTCAAACAGGACTTTCTGCCGATTGACTTCCAACACTTCACATTAAAATAAAGCACATTATAGCGTTGCGTGACTTTTTTTAGTGGCCACATTGCAAAACATGATCAGTTGACTTCGATAAGTGCTAGATATATCTACATCAATCAACCCACTGATAATCAATTCAATTACCCTAACTTACGTCTGAGTTTATCACCACTGCTAATCTAGAAGCTAGCAACTTTTAAACGTCTAACCTTATATGGATTTCAGTCTCATACATAAAAATCCTAGGAGCAACTACAATCATCATTTATTCAAAACTATTTAAATTCTTACTATTTATGGATATGCTTATAATTCTGTTATTTTACTGGATCGAATTGTTCGACCTCTATTGGCATATGGGATCCTATGCGGATGCCTCAATATTCCTGAACGTTAATTATGGTAGTTTACTTGGTTGTGGCTAGCAGAGGAATCCAGGACACGAGTTTCGTCAGCTGGATGTACTGCACTCCAGTGAGTAATATTGTTCTCAACGAGACTCAAACCTCGAACCACCGCTTCAAACCCCAGGACGTTATTCACTAGACCACGGAGGAACGATAGCCACCCCTTGTAAATTGGGTATTAGTTATTACTATTTACCATAATTAACACTCAGGTAGTATCGAGGCATCCGCATAGGAGACCATATGCCGATAGAGGTCGAAAAATTCGATTCGGTAAAACAACAGAGAATTACAAGCATATCCACAAACAGTAATAACTAGTACCCCTTGTATAAGAGGTGGCTATCGTGTCTCCGTGGCCTAGTGGATAACGTCTTGGCGTTTGAAGAGATAGATACAAAGCTCGAGTGTCAGTGGGAACAAAATGACTCACTAGGGTGCAGGTACATCCAGCTGACGAAACGCACGTCCTGGAGTCTTCTGCTAGCCACAACCAAGTAAATTACCATATTTCAATTTTTCTTTGAAAAAGCTTCTCAAAAGTATACTCATTTGGTCTGAGTAAACTTTCAAACGACAAAAACAGATAGAAAAATGTTATACAATAACTATTTGCTATTGCTCAACCATCATCCAAATAATTACTAAGTTTCAAGCAATTCAATTTCAGGTTGGTATTCATCATGGACTGACTGACTGGACAGCTGAAAGTCCTGCGTTCGATCCCCTGATGAGGTCATGAGTGCCCACTGATGAGGAGATCCATACTAGGATGAGACAGCTGTCCAGTGCTCCAAAATTTCCAATGTTTCTCCAACTGATGTCAGTCCATGATGAATACCAAATTGAAATCAATAAATAGTCCATACAAAACTTCAAATTGAATTCGGTTTCAGCTTACGCAAAATTTATTTCTATTTTAAATATAAAACAAATACAAACTACTAACCTTGTGTTCTTTAATCCGCACTTCCATGTCACATGATCTACCTGGTAGAGGAAGAGAGTTTGATTCTCTAAGACGCTCTGTTAAAGTGCTCAATATTGTTCTCAATTCATCAACAATTGCATACATTTCTGATAGTTGAATTTTTAAACAGCTGTTACCACTAACATCGTCCCCATTCATTGCTGGGACATTATATAACTGTTCAATACAACTATTTTGGAAAAGTATAAAGTTTTGTTTAAATTTATCCACTTCTGGAAGAGGTGTATTGACTAGTTGTAGTTCTAAACAATATCGTTCAGCATCATGGTAAATCACCTGAATACGAAACAACAACAAAAACAGTGGAAATGAGAGCAGAAAAATACATGAATTGTTTGATATGCTTTCGAAGAATTGAGTATTTCAAGTCACAAACTAATAACATCCTGGAATAGCAATCCATTCGAAGCCAAATAGTAGTTACAATCCTTCTTCATTTGAAACTGCTCAATCCTGCTCATTCAAAAAGGATATTCAAATCAGATGACGAGGTACTCAATGCTTTCATCTACATTTAATTCGCGATTCGAGTCGCGATAGCCACTTCTTGTGCGACGGGCATAGTTTTATATCAGCAATATCATATGGTACAAAACGGGTGCACAATTGTCACTGACAATAAATTTTAGCAATTTTACTAACCTCTGATACCCACTGCTATAAGGGCTGCAATTGCAAGCCATAGTTTTTGGAGTACGACCCAGAAAAACAGTCATTGGCTTAATGGGAAGGTGTTATATGTCGTGATCGCTGAGAGAGTACTTTTCGTTTTATCTTTGCTATATATGACAACATATCAAGGCAGACTTAAGTTGAAGGGGGAGGGGAGTTATTTCGCACATATACACCTCGACACACTTTAGTAATTGCAAGTTCAAAACCTGTTCAAATGTCAAGACTTCTAAATTCCAAGGAACAAGGTTGGTTTCACAGAAGATATTTCCAAATGACTAATGCTAAATACACATTTTAAACCTTATAGTTTATGCTAATCCTTTTATTTTAACAAGAAAGAAATTTCTTCATAAATTTCCAAAACATAACTGCATCAAATAACTAATATTGGAGAATTGTAATGAACATAAATCCATATCGCAGTAGGATGAGAAAAGACGTGTGTACATGTGTGTGTGTGTGTGTGTGACAGTTGAAACATTTTCAGCAATCCTATTTGTCGAAAGACAAAAGCTAACGCAAAATTATGTTTCGTGTGCAATACATGTGCTTATCATCGACACAAGAAAGAAATTTCTTCATAAATTTCCAAAACATAACTGCATTCAAATAACTAATATTGGAGAATTGTAATGAACATAAATACATATCGCAGTAGGATGAGAAAAGACACGTGTGTACATGTGTGTGTGTGTGACAGCTGAAACATTTTCAGCAATCCTATTTGTCGAAAGACAAAAGCTAACGCAAAATTATGTTTCGTGTGCAACACATGTGATTGTGCTGATCATTGACACAGTGGCAAACTGCTTTCGTCTTTTTTTGAAAGTTGTGAGTTGGCCTCAGTTACTACTTGTATAATAGTAATGATAATAATATTCATAACGCTGTCATCATCACTAAATGAAATGCCTACCTAGGATGATACATGTGAAAAAAATAGTAACCCATGTTAAGATAAACTGATCTTGAGAAAAAAGAAACTACATCTTCATATTTGAAATGAGTAGGTATAAGTAAGTGAAATTGCTTGGATAGTATCTGGTTGTGGGAAAAAGAGAAAGACTACCACAATCATACATTGAAAACAGTTGGTTAGATCATCTGCAAAAACCTTAGATGGAAGACGAACATTTCGAATTGTAGGACTGATATTGCCCGTGCATCCTAATGTCATGCTATCAAGAATTCCTTTGCATTATTCAAAGTGTTTCAAACCAGCTAGAATTAAATTAGTTGACCAGTCAAGATGGATCGAATAAATCAAGGAACCAGTTAGATATCAATCTGAGAGAAATCATCCTCATAAACATTCATGAAAGGTATGTCAAATTATCGAATCATCGTCAATCAGCGATTAGGATGATGTTTAAGCTGATACCAAAAGATGTAGCTAGAACGATCGCATACATCTACCATGATCTTCTAGTTTACTTTTGATGAAAAATCGAAATTCACTCAGTAACCATATGCACTTTCATGGATTTGGCAAAGAGCTACACCGAGTGTGCTGGGGTTAGCAATAAACCTGGCTACTCAGGCTTTGTCGGGTGGAGTGGGACTCAAACCCGTGACCTATCAGTTGGAAGTCAAGTATCTCGACCAATTAAACACCACTCATCTGTATTAGTCTGGTGTGTAGCGCATAACACCTCAGCGACCTTGTACAAGTTCGTGCGTAAGAGTATGTGTCACCATATTGTTAGATGGCTGTCTGTGTACCACAACACCTCTGGGTAGATCGCGGGTTGGGCTCTTGAAACAAGCCTTATAAGTCGGGTCCCAAGACATGTAAGCCACAGCTACAGTTATGCAGCCTATATGGTGAATAGATTGATATTATTTAAAATCTTTAAACTTAATAGTGTCATGTTTATCTATTCCGGTCGTTGAAATTAATCATTACCACAATAAAGTATTATCTATTCAGTTTCATTATGGAAAATGAGGTTTCCTATTGAATCAACGTTTGATTTTGCTGTCTTAGAAATAATACAACATAAATAGTGTACCACATTTGACATTTTCTGCAGAGACATGCATTGATATACTTCTTTATCAAAGGCTCTTTGCTCAGTACTTACACTTCAATAAAATTAATCACCTTAAAAAAAAGCTCTAAATTAGAGATTTTCGGCTTACAGCTGATATATATGAGTGATTTTCACTCACAAGTCTTTGCCGAAAGATTTTAAGCTTCTTTAACAGATTTGGACAATCATGAAAACCATAATCGATATAAATGGTGACCGTCAAGTAAAACTATTTCACAAGTGTACATTAGTATACAATTTTACTGACTGAAATCTTATTCTGTTACTACTCATTTAAGTAGGCATATTTAATTTGAAGATATAAATAAAGCTTTAGGAAACTGCATATCTTTTACGCTCAAAGAACTATCTAACACTAAGTATAACTAGCAAAAGGCAGTAGTGTGGTGAGTGAATTTTCTTCGTAGAACTTTTCTATACCAGTTTGTATAATCAATACGAAGAAAGTAACTTTTTTAAAACTCCTTTCAACTTTAATCTTCTGCCAAAACTCACTACCGACTAAAATAACTTTTTTAGGTGGAAATTATTTCACATACACATAACCACTATGGTTCAGCAGGTAGTATTTAAATACACACATACAGCTCTGAACGTGGTTAGCATAACTTCAACGGGAGGGTAAGGAGAAGAAAGAAAAACAGTAATCAATTTACACTATCCTCTATTTCGGACAATTATCCATCTAGCTTAGAGATGTCGATCACTTCATATAAGACTGAGAAGTACAACTATATTTAAGTTTAATCTAGAAAAGTTAGAGTAGATGATAGTATATTTCTATTCATAGGCACACCTAGTTTGTTGAAATACGTGATTTTTAAAGAAATTGGAGATAAATTTCACTTGCTGAATCCAGAAGTATTAAAAGCCAAAAAGAATGAATATCTATTTTATTGTGCTTCAAAGTACTTCAAAGCATGTCAGACAAACAAACGAAATCTACATAGAACTTCACAAACAAGTGTATGAGTTCACGGTAGCATACAAAGAACAAGTGGATAGAAAAGGAGTGATATGGAAATAGACAAAGTTGTGTGACAGAATAAACAATTTGAAGGTAAAGGTTGGTGCAGACATCCTAGCTTCAGAAGACAATAAGGAGTGAATAGATCTGCTCCACTGCGACCCACTTTTCAACCATGTCACCAAGAGTCCTCAAACACTGATTACTATCATCTCGGGACCCCAACCCAGCAGTCTACATCGCCCAACACGAATCAGATCAACAATAAAGGACTTCATCGACTGATGACACGTCTTGGTCTGGTAACTCTGAAACCGCTCCTAACCTAACACAACTTCCCCTAGCATGGCACGTCGAGGTAGGCAGTGGTTGGACTTAGGTTCAAAACCTCATGAAGCGACTTGGCTGTCTTGTCTAGTAGCCTTCACCTAACCTCAACATTGTTAACACGGTGATTTCATCGAGCGCGAGCAATACTATGAAGACATTTATGATCTAAACCCTGTAACCACTTCATGTCTTCTACTTTTAACGGCCATGTCTCGCAGGCGTATAACAGGACAGAACGGATTGCAGCACAGCATACTCATCCTTTGGTAGTTAGTCGGATATCTCTCCAGTTGGTGCCACAGGTGACGCAAGTTGGCCTTCTGTATCCGAACCGAGATTTCTTAGGAAACCAGCCCGTTCGAGATGATGCCACTTCCCATGTAAGTTAAGTGGTCGACACATTTCAAAGCTCCACTACCTATCATTAAACTAGGATTAGTTACAGCTGGTCAGTCCTGGAGCATCATCTTCATTTGGCAGATGCCAGAGAAATGTATATCAAACACTTAGATTTCTGCTCAACGCCTTCAAAATATCCTGAATTTTTTCATTGTCTGCACACACCAAGTCAATCAGATGACCTACAAGCAGTAGGTCAGTCCAGATGAAGTCAGACGTACCGAAGCTTGTCTCCATTAGTACCTTTCTAGTGAAACTAAACAAGAACAGTGACAGTGGGCATCCCTGGTGAACACCACTGCTTGTCGTCGAATCCGATGACAACTTTTCACAAGCCTTTACACGGCAGCGTGAGCACAAAACATGTACGAGCTCAGAACTGTCGGTTTACTTTTCTTAACCGGTCTGAATAACATGGTCCCGAGTAGAGTGAACCTTTCAATGCACGAAAACCAACGAAGGTGTACATCATAGATCTGAAAGACAACTGTTATTTATTTCTAAAATGGTAGCAATTAAGTGAATTCAGATGCTGAGTGTAATTTAAGGACCGATACTTTTATGACCTACTCAGTTATCATTAAAAAGGATTTTCAACCACTGGCAGTTGCTAATGGAACATAATCGGGTAAAACGTTTTTGTGAGAAATGAAATCGGTTAAGTAATAAATGATAAGTGATATGTAAATTATTCAGGTATAATATGTATCAAATAATTACGCTGAAACTGAAGAAATTGATAATCATAAAACGAGGAACTCTAATATCCCTCTTGGCCTCCCAAAAGAAACCGGTTTAACTTCACTTAAAATCGAGTAATAGACTTACAAAGTACAACAAAGACAAACAGAAACAAACAAATTAATCCCACCTTTCGTAGATCCATTTGTTGAGGAATATCATGTTGGACAGGATTTTCAATGAACTTGGACATTGCGATAGTTAACAAATGTCCACGTAACCGTAAATTTAGTTCAGACCAACATGTTTTAAAGTGCTGTAAAGTTGATACAATACATTTAGCTCTATCCATAGCTTCACTACAAGGCCAACAGGGTAAAAAGCATATCATCGGAACAGTTAACGTGGATCCATTAGCTGTACGAACCTTTTGAAAATAAAGCAGGTTCGGTTAGTTGAATAAGCAATAATTCCAGTAAAAAACGAAAATAAAACTAGTTTAAATCCGTACTTTCGCCATGAGAAACTGGTTAACACTTACTGTAAGAATATTTAGAGAATTTCTTTCAATAAACAGTCAAGGTAATTGAGCACAAGTTGCCTTATTAACTTTCTCAGCAAATGACATATTAGTGTGATCAGTGCCAATTACTAGGCTGATTCAAGGGCATCGAATGAAGCGAAACTCACGCTTCCTGTAGTATATTTAAACAAGAGAGTGAAGCTTGAAAGAAATGAAAAGATTAGCGACGCCCGTAAAGTGTTAAAATAACACAAGTATAAGGTTTAAAAATCGAATCAAACTAATAACAGTATGTTGCTCAGAATACATGATGTTTATCGTCAACCTCATACTCATCCTTTCATAGGGGGAGGGGAGGGTAGAGGAAGAGCATTATTACTTCAAATTGCGGACAATCAGGGGGTTTCCTTAAATTTGTAGATAAAGAATTAACAATATTGAAGAGCCTGAAGTATTCCTAAGTCGGATATTACATACATTATGCAACTAAAATCCAAAGCAGGTGGGTTTCACTAACATTGACAACAAAATGATAAATCATGTTAATGATGGATAGTGGCTAGCAGTAGAATCCAGGGTGCGCGTTTCCTTCCATTTAGGACTCGTCAGCTGGATGTAGATGCCTCCCACAGGGACTCGAACTAGGGACCGACCGCTTCCAGTGCTAGAGCGTTATCCACCAGACCACCGAGCCACAAGCAACAACACTAAAATGGTAAATCATCTACGAACAAATTAAAGGTATCGGATCATCTATCTGAATAATGTCCCATTAGTCATCATTAAAAAATATAATGGTTTCCAACCTCTTCTTGTTCATCTTTGCTTCAAACTTTCTAAATCTTCCACCTCTGCAGCCAATACTAAGAATTCGAGTCTATGCTCAGTAGACAACAAAATAAGAAACTGTTTTCAATCGTAGAATACTGTTAAGCTGGGGTCTACAAACTAAACCAGTGAAGGAAATGATGGCCTACTTTGTATCTAGCATAGTAGTATTCGCAATGTGTTGTGACTTCGCTAATTATTCCCCTATGTTTTCCATTAATAATAGTACTTAGCCATTTTTTACGTTTGCCTCTCATAGCCTGCTTTGTTTAGTCCACATATTCATCATTATTATTCACCCTTATTTCTTCAATAACTGTTCTACTCACGATGATGGAATGTAACTTTAACCCACATAATCCTCACTCTTTATTTTCATACTCCTTTTAAACTGTTTTCGGTATCTGCTTTACTCGTCAAGAAATATTTTCATCTCTGTGTTGCTACGCTTTATTCATTGTCTTAGTTAGTAGTATTTTCGTAATGATACTTGTAATTTGCCGTTGCTATACAGGGTTGAATGTCTCAACCTCTATCGGTAGATGGTCTCCTATGCGGATACCTCGATACTGTCGCATATTCATTATGTTATATTGATATTGGAGACTAGCAGAGGAATCCAGAACACACATTTCGTCCTATCCGGGACTCGTTAGCTGGATGTACCTGCATCCCAGTGAGTGATGTGTTCCCAGTGGGGCTTGGACTCAGTACCCTTCGCTTTAAATGCCAAAGCGCTATCCACTAAGCCACTGGGACACAATACTCACGTCTTCTGCAACCTGTATAGCAAGGTGACTTAAATTGAAGTGATAACTCAGTCGTAAACTAGTCAACAATGAGGTTTGAACTTCTTTCCATTTATCGAGATTTGGACAACCAGATAATATCAGTAACTCTAGTATAAATGGAAGAGCTTATTGTTTCAGTAGTTTAATCTGTAAGTAATCGGTTGGTTACACTTTTGTATCAATTTCATGCAATTCGAGTTGCTCAAGGGAACAACAATTTTAAATTCGAAAGTGAAATGAATGATACAAAACAATCAATTTAGGATAATATAAGATATGTTCAAAGAGAACGACCCTTAATCTGATATTTTAGGTAGGTAATTGCCAGGAAAAGATTGACTATACTTTAATGGCTAAATAAAGTTTTGATGATAAAACTGATTGATTGCTGATAGAATAGTTTTTAGGCAGACAACTAAATATAGATTGGGACAAAACAGATGTTAGAGATTCATCAAATGAAAATACAGATATTATTGTCATGATTTAAAAAATATGAGATACTCAAGCTTACTTGAAGTCTATGAGCTTCGGGATTCTCCAATATTGTAAGAAAATCGCCTTTATCAAAACAGCCTGTACTATCACCGACTGGCCAGAATATAGGCTCGATAATACTACTAGTGTTTACAATTGACATGTTACATGTATTGACAGAATTGATCAATGATAAATCACCGGAATAGCGTTGATGACTATCAATAAAATAATCTTTAGGTTGGAATGAACAAAGGACACGTGTACGACGACCTATTATAGCTGATGTATTTTCTTCTTGTGAATTCAAGTTATCAGGAATTGGTGGAACAATTTCTTGACTTAAGTCAACTAATTGGAATATAAATGTTTCTTGACCAATCACTCGAGTATACAGTTCCTTTGAAATGTATCGAAAAAAGGAAACATTTAAAGTCAATTTGGGAAAATATATGAAGGACTGCAGTAAAGTAACTAAGCATGTTCTCTTTTCAGGAAAATGAAGAAATCAATGATGATGGCTGGTGACTATCAAAGTAAATATATTGGGAATATCTAGGCATCCCTACACAAGAGCACAGATGATAGTAGTGGCCGATCAGTTCGGTTCAATCAACGACGAGAAATTACAAGTTATAATATCTAAAAGAAGAAATCCTTGGAAAGCTAATTTCTGTATTTTGGGAGAGAAGTGTTTAACAAAGCAAAGAATTTTGTATTCAAAACGAAGATGCAGAGCAACAGGATGAAAACAACAACAAAAGAGATATACACCAGTTCCCAAAACAATCACTGAAATAATCAGGTTAGTGATATCAGAAGGTTCCGTAGACAGTTAATCAACTTCAAATAGCGAGTTAATATAACGGTAAATGATGTAGATAGCATAAATTTGTGTGGTGAACCTTCAAACGATTTTCACATACTTTCTGAATAACTATTACGCGAT
Source organism: Heterobilharzia americana (assembly GCA_944470555.2). NCBI lineage: Eukaryota > Metazoa > Platyhelminthes > Trematoda > Strigeidida > Schistosomatidae > Heterobilharzia > Heterobilharzia americana. The sequence continues at coordinate 52,750,110 of OX104134.1, forward strand.
ACTTCTTTATATATACACAGTAAAGAACAGTACACTAACTATTTCATGTTCTTGACCAATAGTACCATACAGGGTAATTCAGTTAACTTTAGCTAGCTGGCCTGCACCACTTAAATGTATACAAGCCATCGGCATAAAACTATAAAATCTAAAACCAACATTACTCAGCTAATATTTATGTTAGCAGTTGCATTATTCCGTTGTTGACAGGGTCGAATTGATCAGTCGAAATTGGGATATGGGCCCCTGCACGGGTGCCTAGATATTGCCTGGGTTTCTGTTTCATATTAATGATGGATAGTGACTGGATGGACTAGTGGAAAATGCTCCGGTGTTTGAAGCGACCGCTTCCCGTTTCGAGTCTTAGTGGGAACAACATTGCTCACTGGGGTGCAGGCATATCCAGCTAAGGAGTCCCAAACAGAACGAAACGCGCCTCCTGGATTCCACTGCTAGCCACTATGAAACTTGATCCTTTAACTTTATAAGCTGACATACACAAGTCGACAAAGTTGTTCAATACATATACCCATAGTTTGATAACTTGATGCTGTTGACAAAAAGCCAACTATAACTTGGGTAAAAAGAAATGCATCACGAAGAATACTATGATAGAATTAAATATACATAAAAGTGACATACAGACAAGGAATGAAGAAACGAAGTCAAAGGATAATCACGTGATCAAAGAAGCAGTAGCGAAAATACTATCAAAGTGTTCATTACTTTCTTTGTACTCTTTAATAACAGAAGAAACAAGAAGACTACAGTGTGATCACGACCGGTTTTCACTATGAGCCATAGTTAGTGTTGTAGAGAGTCATTGAGGCATATAATCTCTCACATCCTATATTCGGAATCGTGGTGCACTAACATAAGTTAACTCAGCAAAACTACCCATCTTACTCGTGTTAAGCCATGTACTGATCACCTTTCAGTTTTTATCATTCAATCACAAATTGAAGAAAAGGAATGGGACGACATTCGTAACACGTCTCAGAAACGGAAGTCCGTATTCGAAGACAACCTATCTCAGTGAGCTATGATTTTCGACATGCAGGGACATACAATGCCACAAGTCAGAATTACTTACATGGTGTTTCTATCGCATGCTAGCGACCCCACTGGAACAATAGCAGTTGAACAGAGAGAGTTGTCAATACCTTCAAATTTTTATAGGTGTAGAGCGAAACTACCCATACTAAAACATTGTACACTTGATGTTTTAAACTCAAGATAATGTAGTAACAGCAACAAAGGTAACCCAGATTGGCGTGTATCGCCCTGACAGTCCATAAACAGTTAGAAATCTCACCAGTTACACCTCCACCAGCACGTACACAACTATCTAGATATACAAACTTCTCAACTATTTCAAATGGTGTACTATTAAATATGTTGATGTTGATGTTAATCTTTTGAAAGTATTTTGCACTTCGACAGTGCACAGTACATATCACATATATCATAAAGTGATTATTTGTAACTTGAATAGTGGGTATATTATCGCATAGTAAGACGATACTGTCTCATAGCGAATTCTATGAGGCATCATCCCTAACCTCCTTAAAAATGTTGCAAAAAAGTTATTAGTCAAAATGTCAAGGAGGAAGAGTCCTACCTACGCTTACAGACGGCTTCAAATAATCGCGAGGAGTGAAAAGTCCTAACTTTACTTGAGGTGTTTTCGTATAAAGCTTTAAAGATGCGCTCGAACTCAGTGACATTCTTCTAAAAGCGATTATAACAGGGGTCAGCTCTGTTCAACGAAACGAAGACAGTATTAATAGCAAAAAGCAAAGAGTTATTAAACTGCAATACGCGTGGCATTGTTCCAGTTAGTGATGGAGAGTTACAGAATGATGAAAGCATCCTTAAAAAACACAAAACCCAGCATACTCTTTTTGGATCATCTTTTCACGCTTTGTGATATATATTAGCAATCGTAAGCAGGCTAACACACCGTAATGATTGCGACACGCGTTAACTAGGTCCGTTTTAAGGCTAAGAACAATATTAAGTCTAACTAATTTACTTACGTCGACATATTTAGAATGTCAATTTTAATGACCATCTGCAATCAAGATAAATGTTGCACTCAGCCATGTATCAAAGTCCGAATAGGTATCCCAAAGAAAATGAAAATCCTAAATACACCCACACAATCAGAAGCCAGTTACACCACGGATCTACTCAAGTTCATGTTTGAGTAACAGAGAGTGGACTTCATGTGACACAGCAGTGATCACTGTGCTACAGTTTGATGCTGGTTAACAACAGGTAGTGTGGCACACAAAGTTGTAGAAAATGAGTCCCATTATCTGACTTGAAAGGTCTCTTTAGTCCTATACGCCTGAGCAGTGAAGTGAAACCTCCGGCCAGAACCATGATATATAACGGAAAAACTTGATTGAGGTCACTCAGTTCAATGTGGACCACATACTTAACTGCATCCAGACTGTAATTAGTTGGGGCGCAGACAAAGAAGACGACGATATATCGTTTCCTTTGGCAGTTACTTCTTACTCCAACTGAAACTTTCTAGCTAACAATAAACAGACGACTGGGAATAGGGATCAAACTGACCAATTCAGTTACTGTAAGAGCACTTAGTGGGAGACACTAGCAGCAGTAAGGATTCCAAGGTCACAAGGTATCCGGATCTGGACACACTTTTCAGAATGACAGATAGTGATGTTCGAATAATCTTATGGTTACAGAACACATCAATGGCGAGTATTTTTAGGGTCTAGCCAAACCTGTCAGTCATCCAACCTGGGTCAAGGTTCACAGGTTGAAGACAGGTTTAAAACGACACGTGTAGTTTCAAGATAGGCATGTCAGATATCACACTCAAGGATAGCTTTGAGAAAGAAAGTATTTAGCAAGTCAAAATAGTAAAAACCGATCAGAATTTCAATTAATGATGAGAAGCTGAGTGAAAAAAAGTTACACATAAAGATGAATTTGAAAATGATAACGAAAAAATATCGTTATATATGCAGAAATAACAACAATAACGTGATGACAGCAAACTGATTAATTAGGCATAAACGTTCATGATAAGTTCGGTAGCTTGAGAAGAAGACTCATACTCCTAGAGAAAGAGCTGAACTTTTCAAAACATCGATAGCTCAGAAAAATAATCGCAAGAAAGCTACTAATTTCCAAAGCACAATCGTCTTACTATATATTTAACCAGAAATACGCTACTACACATACGAAGGAGTGAAAACTATTTCAGCATAGAGTAGCTCATAGATTTATTCATAAAACATGAGTAAATCATAACAAATTACCAGTTCTCAGTCTGAATGGAGATATAATAAACTGTATGGAAGATATAGATTTATCTAACTGACGTGATCTTAAAGGGAATGAAACATGAACCTCAGATCCTGTGAATGCCCAAAATAAAAAGCTTGAAAATTCCTTTGTATTTGAGCAGAAAAATAAAATATGCTCATTGTTTTACAGTTCAAACCGTGACAATTCAACAACTTTCTGCATAAATGTACAACTCAAAATAAACCATATCTAGCAAATCAGTTATGCATGGAACGAACGAAGTTTGGGCATTATTTCTGATGAAGATGAGATCAACTTAGCAACAGCTTTTTTTCTTGCACTTACTTGTAGTTGTTTTAAAAGAGTTTCACCTTGTTCAGCTGTTGTTGCCTTCAGAGTTGATTCATAGTGTGAACGTAATTCTTCTAGGGCTGTGGTCAATAGTAGTTCACATTGTTTGACATCATTGAAAAAGCTTTGGAAACGAGTTCCTTGTTCTATATGTGCTTCGAAGCAGTAAGTCAATTGTAGTAACCAAGCCCAATGACGTTCTAAGGCGTTCAGATAAGTCTAGGATGAATAAAATTTTTAGAAAAACAACAATTAAAAATGAGTACGATAAATGTATGTATCCATAAATTATACAGGAGAAGAAGAGATATTCGTTCAATTAAAGAATCTCTTGGCATTCTTCTCTTTGCTTTGTATCCCAAGATATTGCTGCAGGTAATTAGAAAGCCAATAGTATCAGGACAGATGACATCTAACTTTCGACAGCATTCACTCTATGGTTAGCAACTTTGACCATTCAGTAAGTCGTCTCCTAGGACAAACCTTGTTTACATCACGGATGGATGGAACGTAGACCACAAAGCTGAACGAAACATCGGCTGTTCCATAAGCTCTTAGTAATATCAGTTAACTAGACCAGCTGAACTAGCTAACACTTAGATCTGTGTCATTTCTCCAATGCACTAAGCCTAGAAAATGTGAAACAATAAACTATTTGAATAACTTTTGATTTGGTCGCAGTAACTAACGGATAATTGGTGATAATGACGATTAGGTCAACATTATTTGCACTCAACTTCCTTATACCTAATCTTGATTTTCTCCTTCCAACCTATAACATAAGCATAATAATGTTTTATGGGTTATGAGTGCATACTGCTGAGGAAATCCATAGTAGGACGAGAAAGCTGTCCAATGCTCGCAGATTTCCAGTAGTTCTCCAATTGATTTCAGTCTATGATGAATACCAGATTAGAATCAATAAATCTCAGCGAACCTCCAAACCGAACGTTTTATTTGTTTATTTTATAGCAAACAAAGAATACTAGAAATCTGAGATAAACGACTTAGTATTAATGTCGAAACAGCCTTCTTCAAGTTTATACAAGAAAGCTCATGAAACAGCTAGTACAGTGTGCTTGATCAAGTGATACTCAGTAGAACGAGTGAAACAGCGAACAACAAACCAGTAACATACGCACACATGCTTTTCGATGACTAGTGTGACAATTGGAATTTATGTTGACTAATCATAACAATTCTGTCTGAAAAACAAACCAGCTAACCAATGACCTACATACAGTAACCATGCTTTGTATGTACTAAGTGATGATATATATATTTGATTTTCAACAGAAATTCAAATATTTTACTCAAAAAAACTATGGCCTACTGCAAAACAGTCAGAAAAATCTTGTTTTGATTCTTTAAACAAGCTGGGATTGTATTGAAGCTTATTTTTTTACATTGATTAAATCAAACTCAGCGCACAAATTCATTCAGGACAGTTGCAACAACTATGGAATGATTATTTTATAACTCAATCTTCATTGGAATAAATCCATTTAAGGATATCAGAAAATATTAAGTTACCCAATTTGTTTTCATTGAGTTTAATGAGTCAACAACATCCTTTATAGTTTCGATTTCCTTTATAGAGTGAGATTCATTTCACGACACATATATAAGTAAATTTGAAAGAAAGAGTAGATGGTACTAGTCAATTACTCACTTGTACAAGATCAGTTACAGAGTAATTCTCTAACTGAATAGATGAACCCAATACGCTGAGTTCATTGTAGACAACTTCTTTCTCATGAATCTCATGCATAAGTTTCTAAAATGAAAATAGACAATACAATAATAAAGCAGGTGAAATGATTTGTTAGCAATAAAACTGATTCACTAATGTAAATGTTCTTTCAGTACTTGCAAAAGTAGAAATACAACAATAATGATGTGCCGATAGCTATCCCTTACAGTGAGTGATCCAGATATATACTTAGCTATACTGTTTGAAGAAAGGAAAATAAGAATCCTATTAATGTGAAGCTCACCCCCAAGAACGTTTCAATGATGCCTCACTCATTCACGTGGATTACGGTATGCCATGGATATATAATTGAGGCGTAATTCGGACAAGAAAAACACAAGGAGTGACGAGTACCAACCGTTTTCTCTTATATTTAAATTGACGGAGGGTTGGGTGGGAACAGTGTGAAGACTGATATAAGAGGCGTTGCAATTATCTAGGAAATTATTCAAGTGCACTATCAGAGTTATAGGCTAATTAGGAAGTCACATGATCAGAAGTGTAACAGATTGAAGTAAAAAAAAACTGGGGGTTGTTCAGATTCGACTGAATATTGACTGCCTCAAGTGACCAACCGAATGAATATCAAAAGACAGATGTACTAGCTATCAGTCTACCTTTTTTGCATTTAGCAGAGAGTGGACATCAAGTCAAATTGAGTCAGATCTTTTCTGTGATATTTCGCGTCCCCTTCAAACCAAGTATGCGTTTCTCAACTATAGCAGAAGCTGTGGGAATCAACAGGAGAAAGAAATATGTACATCCACTTTGTCCATCATGGACCACAACAAGGTCAATGTTTATGAAAATTATCATTATTTCACATTCTAACTTCCCATCCCATCCAATTCTTCTACTTGTCTCCCTCATCCTATCGATAAACATTTATTTTCAAATGTTATTACTTTTATGACCTTGTTTTGTTGACTAAAACTGTATACCAGTAGTTATTTCTAACCTTTACGTAACACTACACATTTGTTTGTTGTATTCATATAATTTTCTGCCCTGTATAAACCATAGCTACATAAAGATAATTTGCTCTTCAGTTAACAAACACATTCAGTTTCACAGGTAGATGATGTATATGCATACATGAACTATTATCGCTTGATTTTGCCTCCTTATATCGTAACTGTTTTGCTCATATTGCCTCATTTCACAAGTTAGATTAGATTGATTATTATTCCACCTCCAATTTGATTTGACCTTCATTTGTCCATAACACTCAGTCTCAATATTGAAAATAGTTTTACTATATGCATTCGACTGGATATTTTACCTCACCAATCTTCATGGAGAGTGTGAAGACGAAGTTATTAAAAACAATGATTATTGTTCTGAATAAATTATGAGGATCTTTAAATTCCACACTACTTAACAACAATTAAAATCACATAACAAATGAATAGGTAAAAAAAGAGCAATATTTAAATAACCACTATTTATTAAAACTTGTTGTTGCTGTTGTTATAGTGGAAACAAAACGATCGACCACTGTTGGCATAAGAACTCTTGTGCATATATAAACAGTGTAGGTGAGATTACAATTTTGTACACTCACAGAAAGGATTTTTTTTCGAGAAGAATCTCAGTCTTAGTCAACGTAAACAGTGAGGAATTTATGTAACAAAGAGATTACACAGTATTCAAAGTCTGTGATTACTTTTTAGATGTGTACTTCTGATAGCACGGTTTGCACTTCAACCACCTCCGTTTTGCTTAAGTGATAAATTCAGACTTTCAGTAACAGTACACATTGATAAAAACAATCTGTACTATTGGCTTATGTCCAATATGCATTATAGATGAAAATGAAGTGTAGTCGTAGTTCTGAAATCCCTTGTTCAATGACGATGTACAGTAATGTTGAAAATGTAAACGAAAAAACCCTTATTGTTTTTCACCCGTGATTATATACAGAGGTAAATCATTCTCCGTGTATCTCAAGTGTTCTAGACTTCTACAACTGCCACTGTCCAACTACCGAAGTACGCGGTCGAAGACAAAGATTTTTTCAAAAGTTATAAATAATTTGGACTTCACAGTCAGAGATGAAAATTATTGAATTTATAGTCGAACTATCTGAGGATCTTCACAAAAGTTGTAATAAAGAAAGTAAGATTTACTATAAAACCATTAACCATCGATTTTAGTTCCCAAGCGGTCCCTCAAATAGCATATCTACAGATCAGTATGCGAATCAGATTAACAGTTAAGAAACGAGCGTTATGCCTTAATCAGCTTAAGGTCTATTCATTCCAGTTCCTCACTCTCACTTACAATAAGCGTTGTAGTAGACATTTACACGCATTAACTCAACTATTTCAGTTGACGAGTGTTCTCAACCTTGTCATTCAGTTTACCACTACGATAGCAGGGAAGGTTTTTTAGCTCAGGGTGATGATGACTGTTTCGTGTTCTGTAGGTTTCGATGTTTGCTCTTGGACGTTTGATCATCAGCCTAGGTGACTCCATAAATAATAATAATAACAATAATGATAGTTGCTTCATCCCAAACAGTGTGTCTGATACAGTATGGAATTCTTAACAGATAGTATTTCAAAAGACTAATTCTCAGTACAATATTTTTAAATGGAATAATTATAGTATCTAAATGATGTAAATAACAGTATTAAATTATTATTTCGACTATCTGAGACAGCCGTAGTTTGACAGACCTGTATTACAGATACTGGGTGATGCTTCAAGATGAAATAGAAATTTGGGCCATGGCGGGATTCCAACCAGCGACCACCGGCTCGATGCCCTACCTTCAGTCATCACCCAGTATCGATACTATTCTTCCAAATCAGATAGCCAAAATGATAATCAATATGTTGCTCCTCCTCTCTAGTCCAAGTAGATTTCGATTAGTATGAGGAACCTAGATCGGGAAACCAGTCTGAGTAAGATCAAGCGGCAGTAAAGCGTCACCAATTCACATGGTAGTCAGGCAAAACTGTTGTGACCGGGTGGTGGGGTTGCGCGCGTGTGTATAATGAATGCTGGGACTCAATAGACACCTGGACTGAATACCTTTACGACTGACCTCCCTCAGTACCTTCTGCTTCACTTAGCCGCGGTAAAATCAGAAGAAAAAGACAGCCTGTGACTGCAAGAACAGCGACAACAACTCTTACTAGACAAATACATGACAAATATGTATTTACAAAACTCTCAGAAAGTGAAGCCATAAACGAACCAATCAGATTTCTTGTACGAGGTCAAATTCCTGCAATCAGGTTCCCATATCAGCGCATGCATAAATCATGACTTAAACATGATCTGATCACGACTTGAAAACTCCCCTATTGGCTACCTTCTTGTCGCTACGTCACAAAAACCCTGACGATTAAAGTGAAATAATAATCTGGTCAGCAGTCGGGTCTCCCAGCTCAGTTAATATAGCACCGGGTCGCTGGTTCAAATACCGCCGTGACAATAATTTCCTTTTACCTTCAGTCATCACCCACTATCAGCAGTATTAAAAGCCATAGTGTGAAACTGCAAGCTGTTTTTATGTTATTCTCTAGTTTAAAAGGGCCGATGAATAGAAAGGCGTGTGAAAATTTGATCGTGGTGATTCATTCAGCCATTACAAAAATCTGCCATTCGAGCCAAGTAACCAAGGTATAGTAAAATAATCTTTGTGCATTTAACACTCCATTTCCATCTACCACAGTCTTTTTCTCTTTCTTTTGTTGCCAACTTGAAAAACGGCAGACTGAAAACTTTTTTAAATAAGCAAGAGCACACGACACGTTTAACCTCTCCTGGCTAACTAGTTTACTAGTTACTAGCCGGTCCTAAGCCCGGGTAAACAGGGAAGGTTGGGCATACGGCTAGCAACCCTACCCAGTAAAACAAATCTAACCACTAAAGAAACTTCAAAGCACAAACAAAATATAAAAAATGAAAACAAACTTATTCCCCGCTGGAATCGGAGAGGCGAAATGACTCCAGTTGGTGAAAACCTTCGGGAAGCCAATTGGCCGATGTGTCTTCTTTCTCTCGATGAAAGCGAAAGTAAACGTGGGGACATGGAATGTCCGCACCATGTTTGAACCCAGTAAGGCAGCCCAGATTGCAAATGAGATGAGAAGGTATAACATCGAAGTGCTTGGGATTTGCGAAAGCAGATGGAAAGGGAGTGGACTCTCCAAACTGTCAACTGGAGAATCAATAATCTACTCCGATATTGTCACCCAGACGACACGACAACCACGAGCACAATGAGTTATGGAGTGGCTATCATGATGTCCCCAACAGCATCGAAGGCTCTCATGCAGTGGGAACCAATCTCCTCCAGCATCAGGATCATGACAGCAAGATTCAACTCAAAAGGAAGGAAGGAAGGTCACAATCATACAATGCTATGCACCGATGAATGATGCAGAGCAAGAGAAAAAGGAGGAATTCTACAAACAACTTCAATCAACACTGGACAAGACGTCAGTTGGCGATATCAAAATTCTAATGGGTGGTGTGACATGAATGCCAAACTGGGAGGGGACAACACAGGAAGAGAACTAACCATGGGTCGAGAAGCGCTCGGTGAGGTGATGAACGAGAATGGAGAATTGTTTGCAGAATTCTGCGCATTCAACGATTTGGTGATTGGAGGCAGTGTGTTCAGGCACAAGGATATCCACAAAGCGACATGGATTTCACCAGACACCAGGACACACTAAAAATCAAATCGACTTTATCTCAATCTCAAGAAAATGGAGACGCAGTCTACTTAACACAAGGTCAAGAAGAGGAGCTGATGTAGGTTCAGACCACTATCTAGTGCAAGGAACCTTCCAAATCAAGTTAAAAGCCTTCAAGGAAGCTGGTGATAGACCTCAACTCAAGTACAACACTCGGAAACTGAAGGATGAAACTACAAAGGAGATCTTCAAGGCAGCCATCAAGACAAAATGGGAGACATCGAGCAACATCCATGAAGAAACCTGTGTGGAAGAACACTGGAAGTCTTTGAAAGCTATGTGGAAAGAAACCTGCACAGCCGTATTAGGAAGGAAGAAGAAAGAAGACAAGGAATGGATCTCGACGGATACCTGGAAGCTGATAGACGAGGGAGAGGAGTATGGTGAGGCAGAAGATAAACCAGTGCAAGGATGCTCAACGACAAGAGGAACTGAGCACAATGTATAAAACACTGAACAAAGAAGTGAAGAAGAGTGCACGCAAAGACAAAAGACACTTCTACAAAACACTGGCAAGTGAAGCAGAACAGGCTGCCGGTTGGTAAGAGAGACCTGACGACATTGTATCAAATAACCAGGTTGCTATCAGGGAAGAGACCAACACAGATGAAACCAATAAAAGATGAAGAAGGAAATTTAATTACAAAAGAAGAGAAACAGAGGAAACGATGGGCCGACCACTTCAAGAAGCTCTTGAATCGACCACCACCTGCACTTCGTCCAGAAATACCACCTGCAGCCGCTGAATTACAAGTGAACATTAATCCCCAACGAAAATGGAAGTCCTGAACGCCATAAAGCTACTGAAATGCGGGAAAGCAGCAGGACCAGATGGAATCCCACCAGAAGCACTGAGAACAGATGCAGAGACAACAGCAGCGGACATGCTCACACCACTATTGCAGAAGGTGTGGAAGGAAGAGAAGGTACCTGGACCTGGAGAATGGAAGAAGGGTTACCTTGTCAAACTGCCGAAGAAAGGAGACCTCAGTGCTTGCAGGAACTGGCGAGGAATCACTCTCCTGTCCACTCCAAGTAAAATATTAAGCCGCATCATCCTGGAGAGGCTTAAAGATGCACTGGATTCAAAACTACGACCGGAACAGTCAGGCTTCAGGAAGTACAAATCATGTGTGGACCAAACTGCAACGCTTCGCATCATCATAGAACAGAGCATAGAATGGCAATCAGCTCTCTACCTCAACTTCATCGACTTTGAGAAGGCCTTTGACAGCGTCGACCGAGAAGTAATTTGGAAACTGCTTCACTACTACGGAGTACCGCAAACCTTTATCCGCCTCATTCAACAACTATATGAAGATGCCACATGCCAAGTAATTCACAATGGGAAGCTCAGCTCAGTGATGCTTTTGAAGTGAAGACAGGAGTGAAACAAGGTTGCCTACTATCCCCCATGATATTCCTTATTGTGGTGGACTGGATCATGCAGCAAACAGTGGGTAGCGAGAAGAGGGGGATACACTGGACTGCGGAAAAGAACCTAGAAGACTTGGATTTCGCCGATGACTTGTGCCTAATGTCACATAAACTTGAAGATCTGCAGGCAAAAACTAACAAGTTGACAGAAGAGGCAGGGCAGGGCAGCGAAGACGGGACTTCAGGTGAATATAGAGAAGACAGAGGTGATGAAGATACCGCATCACCAACAACAACAACAAACTCTAATCACCATCAACGGGAGAAACTTAAAGGAAGTAACCTCCTTCACCTATCTAGGAAGCACCACTGTTTCAACTACAGGCGGGACGGACGAGGATGTCAAAGTCAGCCAGGATCGGAAAAGCAAGACAGGCCTTCGTTCATTAGCCTGAAACCAGTGTGGAGATCTTCTGCACTCAGCATGTGGAACAAGATACGGATTTTCAACACCAACGTCAAGTCAGTGCTCTTGTATGGTTCAGAGACTTGGCGCGTTACGAGAGGGATTTCCAATAAACTACAGACATTCATCAACAACTACCTACACTGGCTGGCTACTGAAGATCAGATGGCCAGAAAGAATAAGCAACAAGGAGCTCTGGGAACGAACCAACCAACAACCTATCACGCAACAAATATGCAGGAGGAAGTGGAGATGGATTGGCCATGCACTGAGAAGGCCGATTGGGGACATCACGCGTCAGGCCAGTCGCTCGAGTGGAATCCCCATGGGAAGCGACGAGTTGGACGTCCGAGGGTGACATGGAGGAGGTCGTTCGAGCAGGAAATGAGAGGTTGTGGGCTGTCGTGGGACCAGGTTCAAAAGATCTCAGAGAACAGAGGTCACTGGAGGCGTGCAACTGAAGCCCTATGTTCCACTAGGAACCCAAGGGACTAATAATAAAAATAATACACGACACGTTTAGAAGACATTAAAAAGATTAAAACAAATTAAGAGGGATAATTTGATGCAATATATAAAGTGGAAAATTATTGGCAGCCCAAGCTTCAGTTAGTCCGTCAAGCATTTAGGACCCTCAACAACTACTCTACACCTAACATTATTACTTCTCTCTCAGTGGATTTATCATATATGAGAAGCGCTGTGGCGCTTTCATAAGTTAGTGGCACTCAACGAAATATTGATTGGTTGTTTCGCTTCGAGTTTGACTGAGTAACAAATTTTTTTTAATGATTACTGATTTCCCCTGTGTGAATAGATATGACACTGTTTTCAGTGTAAACACTTTGCATCATGAAATTTTACAAATGGATTGAAACATGGAATATATTTGATGCAGACATTCCATAAGTGTTTTCAAAGATTTGAACAATTCAGATATCAAAGTTGCATGGATTTGAGTTCGACTCCGAAAGAAAGATTTCATCCAATGTACAGAATATTTTAAACTGTTTTCAATAATGTCGGGAGATTATCTGTCGGCCGGATGATTTGTTATGCGTAAAATTGACTTGAAAAAGTCATAGAATAACTAAAAAACATGTTTAGTTTGAAAAGCACCATAAAATTCCTGGAGAACTTGTTTGTTTATATTAGAACCATGAAAATCCTTCAGAAACTGATTATCAATTATGTTATTATTATTAATACATTGACTTCACTAAATGAATTTGATTTTCATTTATTTGAGCTAAATGTTTACTTTTTGAGCAAGAACTCAGCTAATTTGTTTGAAATATAGTGTAACCTAACGATTTTTATTATTGAAATTTTGCCAGTATCAGTAACCTTATGCTGTGTACTGTCAAGATTATGAATATTGAAATAACAATTATTTTTCTTTAGAAAAACAAACAAAAACATAGATAAGAATATCGATAGTGTAATCAAAAAAAGGAAATCCAAGTAATCGGTTCACTACAGTCAAAAGTAAGAGTAGTGACCCTTCTGTAAGAAAACAAACGGGTTATACATACTGTTGTAAGGTCATCTGGGTTCTCCTCTCGTCAAAAGATGATGGTTGGTTGGGATTATGAACTAAATGAAACTAATGAAACAATGTGTGGTAACTTCAACTCATGCTCTTGGATGTAGGGTTCGCTACTACAATGGACACATTAAAGGACCTAAAACTAGTACAAAACAGGTTCATTCATACTCTTACCAAAATTAATGAAACCTGTAAACAAATAGAAAGCCGAAACTAACTTCTACATACACACACACACACACACACACACACACACACACACACTGAATTTATGTCTCATTGGCCTAGTTAGTCACGGGTTTGAACACCGCCAAGATCGCCGAGGTTTAGGCAGATAATCGAATTTAACTTGTCAATTTTGTAAGAATCAATCAGCACACCGAGAGAATTACAGTCAAAGTGTACACTTTTAAATACTAAGATGACTGATCGTAATATTTTAACTATCAGAGTTAGCATCACGGAAACTAACTGTTATACACAGAGAGGTTGTACACGAGGTGTTAAGGTTTAACGATCAAGTGAAACTAATCGCCTTACAATTGACTAGCATGCTGAAATCACAAAAAAACAGAAAAAAGGAGTCAAAACAAGATTGAGGCAAGAAAAAGTTACCATGTGACTGATTATTTATCATTACTATTTATTTTCCCTTCGGGTTCCTAGAGGAACATAGGGCTTCAGTAGCACGTCTCCATTGCACTCTCTTCTCCACAGTCTTTTGAACCTGGCACCACGACTGCCCACAAGCTTTCATTTCTTCCTCACATGATCTCCTCCATGTCACCCTCAGCTGGGACAACCAACTCGTCGTTTCCCCTCTGGATTCCACTCGACGAACTGACCTGGCGCGTGATGTTCCCAATCGGCCTTCTCAGTGTATACCCAATACAATCCATCTCCACTTTCTTCTGCATATTTGTTGGGTGATAGGTTCCTGGTTGGTTCGTTGCCCGACCAGTGTGAGTTTCTTCTTGATATCGAGTGAGTGTAGGTGGCAGCTGTTCATGAATGTCTGTAGTTTGTTGGAAGTGCTTTTCGTAACACGCCAAGTTTCTACACCATCACATAGAAGCACTGACTTGACTGAGTTGGTGTTAAAAATCCGGATCTTGTTCACGCTTTGTGCTGAGTGCAGTGCAGTAGATCTCCACAGTGATTTCGGATTAATGAAAGCCCGTCTTGCTGTCTTCCCGATCCTGGTTTTGACATCCTCGTCTGTGTCTGTGCCGCCTGTAGTTGAAACGATGCTACCCTGCCTAGATAGGTGTAGGTGAAAGAGACTACTTCCTTTAGGCTTCTCCCGTTCATGGTGATTGATGCCTCTTGTTTTTGATGCTGTTGTTGGTTGGGTATCTTCATCACCTCTGTCTTCTCTACATCCACTTGAAGTCCCGTTTTCGCTGCCCTGCCTCTTCTATCATCTTGTTAGTTTTCGCCAACAGATCTTCGAGTTTGTGCCACAAGACATTAGGCATAACTCATCATCAGCGAAATCCAAATCTCCTAGGCTCTTTTCATCAGTCCAGCCAGCGTATACCCACTTCTCGCTCATCACGGTTGCTGCATGATCCAGTCCAGTCTAGTCCAGTCGACCACAATCAGGTAGATGGTCGGTGTGATAGTAGACGGCAGTCTTGTCTTAATCCTGTCTTCACTTTACTGAGCTTTCCATTGTGGATCACTTGGCATGTTGAATGAGGTTGATAAAGATTTGTGGCACTCTGTAGTGTTGAAGTAACTGCCTACCAAATTACTTCTGGGTCGACGCTGTCGAAAGCCTTTTCAAAGTCGATGAAGTTGAGATAGAGAGTTGACTGCCATTCTATACTCTGTTCTATGATGATGCACGGTGTAGCGTTGCGATTTGATCCACACATGATTTCTTCCTCCTGAAGCCAGCCAGCCAGCGAATTCCGGTCATAATTTTGAGTGGAGGGTATCCTTAAGTCTCTCCAGGATGATGTGGCATAATATTTTGCTTGTTTAGGGTGGACAGGGACAGCAGCATGATTCCTCGCGATTTCTTGCAAAGGCTTAGGTCTCCCTTCTTTGGTATTATACTTTCAGTTTGTGTTTCAAAAATTTCCGAATGAAGTCCGAAAACTTATTTCTACGATATGTATGATTTCATATGGAACCTGCTTAGTCGATATATGGTTGATAGTTATTTATTTACTGAATGACGTTTCGATCACAGTTTAAAGCCCCGTAATCGTAGTGATACAACTTTGTTTAAATAGTTGTTTTACATTCTGTTTTTTTGAACAAACTGCAAATGAGACAACAGAAATTTTGGAACTGTTATTAAGTAGTTCCAATAGTATGTATTCAGCATTAGTTTGATGGGAAAAGACTCAATAATCAACCATCCTTCACTTTAACGAATGCGTTATTAGCTTTGTTAATCTGTTCCACATTACTTTCCGTTAGTGAACACATAGACCAACCTAACACCATCCTTGAGAATCTTGCGAGGACATCTACCATCGCAACCTAAAAGCTCTTAATGATAATCTGTCTCCAAAGTTCATGTCTTGTATCCCTCAAGGTGAACAGAGCGAACTACTACTCAGTAAGTGAACCTTTTGATAAAAAAACAAACATCTTCCCTGCACCACGATAGTGTGATGATACCGAATATTCCAACCAATTCAATTTTTCCATTTAAGTGTTGGTAAAAGAGTAAAACACATCCACAATATGGTCAGATTTATTTTCAAGTCACTAAGACGACATAGTACATCTGCGTACTATAGCTAAGTTGTACTTACCCTAAGCTGGGAAGAGGTTTACGAAGTCAGAGAGGAGAAGAGTTCCTTCCAATAGTAACCTTATCGAAAAAGTTAAAGAAGAACGGTGATAGTCGACATCTCAGTCAGACACTGCAACAACACCTCACTGTCGAGTGCTGCCTTAATGTCAAGAAATTATGGTAAGTGTCGACAGTTACTTGGTAAGTACTTCTGTGTTCCGGAACCTGATGGCAGTTGAAAGTCTAATCAATGCATCTTCGTTCAGGTCTGAAACTTACCTGGGTCTCTCCAGTTAGGCGACGGATAACTATGCACCCTAGGGTCTTGGACACAATATTAGTCAAACTAATTCCCCTACAATTTTCACGGGAAGACTTCTCTCCCTTCTTATGCACTAAGATGATCAGTACTTGTGATTCCTATACACCACCTAGTATCTCCGTTACTCTGATCATCAACCTCCTACCTCCATCCTTCAAAACTTCAGGAGGAACACTGTCACGTCCTGTTGCTTTGTATCTTTTCAGGTTCAGTTCAACCTTCTCAACTTTCAAAAAGAGTTGGAGAACAGATATCTATGTCAGGTAACTGAAGAGTGGTTGAGGGTCAGTTGAAATCCACCCAACATTCTACCCCCATGTCTTGGGGGGAAGGAGAGTAATCAGCATCTCATCCTTTTCAGTGATGGTTTCACCAAACCATTGTTTTCTTCTGTCGATATCCTCAATAAGCTTAAATAGTTGCAGGTGTCACCTAACGCTGATGCCTTCTCTTTATCTCTCACTCTCACCATCCACCACTGCTAGCTACCGTTGGAAAGATTCTTGGAAAATTTACATTTAAATTGCTTTCGCTCTTCATCGTGTTCAGCACCAGTTGGAATCAGTCTTCCCGCGTCAGTTCATCTATCAACCTTTAGTTGGAGGTGAAAACAAAGAAGGAGATAGAGTTGAGGAGGATAGGTTATTTTGATTGCGTCTTGAATAATAATGGGAGCGTGTGGGTAGTTGAATCTTCCTGTCTTCGCACACCACTGAAGGCTATTCCTTCTTAAGGTACCTAAAAAAGAAAGAGATTTATGCGATCACAGAGCCAATGGGACATCTTTTTCCGGCTCGTCATACAACCTTTTGAGGACTGATCGTATGATCTATGACTGTTTTAACGCTGGACAAAGAAAGCCTATACCGAAAGACTGTGGGGCACGGAGGAGCGAGCCACTTTTAGGCCAACCTTATCTAACCCCCTTTCTCATGGGGAAGGCAGCATCAGCATATCAATACTGGTCATCTAAGCGCAACATCCTACTGCTGTCATACTCCAGCCAGTCAGTAGTACGAATTCGCCCTCGGACCCCCAATCATAGTGTAGCAATTTACACCACAACAGTAACTGCTTTTCGTCTTACCACTAATCATAAAACCTTTATGGTGTGGCAGGAACTCGAGGAAACGAGCGTTCAAACCGGTGTAGCTCGTTGGATCACTGTGACATGCAGGCCCAATAACCATGTCAAGGTGGTCATCATTATCAACATAGGACCAGGCATTACTGCGTAACGGTCCGAGTTGCCACACCTCATATCAGCACATCAAGTAAAAAGGTAGTGAGGTGAAGGATGAAGATAAGTGAATGCAGTCAAAAGAAATATAAAGTACGAGAAGAAAGGAAAGAGGAGTGACAAAATAGTGAGATTCGGTATAGCGTTGTTAAGATGAGGATAATGTGTGTATACATCTGCGCCACTGACTTCGGTTCTGAGCCATATCACCTAGGGTCTCCAACCACTGGTTCCTCTTGTCCCGTGGACCCCAACCACCTAGTCTGCATCGTCCTACATGGCTTAAACCAACAGTCAGAGACTTCATACATTGGTGCCATGTTTTAGTCTGGCCACCTCGGGCCTTTTTCCAGCCTGAACCCACCTCAGCCAACATTGTGTGACGAGGCAATCGGTGACTAGGCATACGTAGTACGTGTCCCAACCATCTCAGTCGATGAAGGTTCACAACCTCGTCGACTGACTTACCTCTTCTCCCTAAAACTCTACACCTAACTTCTGCATTACTCACATGGTGACACCACGGAATACGTCCTATACTACGAAGGCAACGGTGGTCAAACACCTGTAACCTTTTTATGTCTTCCACTTTCAATGGCCATGTTTCACAGCCATACAGTAGAACAGAGCGGACTGCTGTGCAGTACACGCGACCCTTAATAGACAAACGAATATCACGGCGGCGCCATAGGTGGCGCAAATTGGCAAAAGCCAATCGAGCCTTTTGTATCCGTGCAGAAATCTCATCGGCAACTAACCCACCGGGTTGATCCTACTTCCCAGGTAAGTGAAGTGGTCAACACACTCAACCACTTCACTCTCTATTGTTAACCGCGGTACCGCTGAAGACCAGTCCTGGAGCAAAAATTTGCATTTGGGTGGTGAAAATCGCATCCCAAACATTCTCAAATTCCCACTCAAAGTGTTCAGAAGACTCTGCATCTTGTCAGCGTCTTCACCTAACAGGACTATGTCATCTGCATATTCTAGATCTAAGGAAAATTCACCTGTGATTCGGTCAACGTCTTTGTAATTAGGTGACGAGAGGGAAACCTCCATAAGAATATCTATGATAAAATTAAATAAGAATGGGGATAGTGGGCATCCTTGACGGACACCACTTGATGAGTATAGCTCCCTGGACAACTCACCATAGGCTCTAACATGCCCACAAGTGTTCGAGTAGAGAGCTTTCAATAAGGTGATGTACTTACTAGGCACGCCTTTCAGTGACAGACACTGCCATAAGACTTCTCGATCAACGGAGTCAAATGCCGCCTTCAGGTCGAGAAATACAGCTATTGTCGGGCGTCTGTAAGCATGCCTATGTTCCAGGACCTGGCGCAGTGTGAATATTTGGTCGATACATCCACGGCCAGGTCTAAAGCCTGCCTGGTTTTCTCGGGCTTGCTGTTCCCGAGCTCCACTCAGGCGTCGGAGAATTATAGAACTTAGGATCTTAGACACTATGTTTGTCAGGCTGATTCCTCTGTGGTTATCACAAGAGGACTTCTCGCCTTTCTTGAAGACTGGGATGATGAGTGACTTAGACCAGTCGGAGGGGATCGTATTTGATTCCCATATACTGGCTAACACTTCCGTTAGCCTGACTAAGAGAACTCTACCACCATTCTTGTATACCTCAGCAGGTAGTCCGTCTGGTCCTGCTGCCCTTCCCGTTTCAGGCTACCTACCGCTTTCTCAACTTCTTCTAGTGTTGGGGGACCTGTCTCTATGTCCCATTCAGGGTCCGACTGGATAGCGGGCAGCGCAATGGTGGCTGGAGGCCAGTTAAACTGTTCCTCAAAGTGTTCTGCCCATCGTCCCAGTCGCCTTCCCTGCGAGTGAATCGCAGATCCGTCCTTCTCCGCTATAACCTCACTAACTGTTGTTGACCATTTCCCCCCAGTCTCCTTAATAAGTCTAAATAACTGTCTACTGTTACCGATCGCCGCTGCCTTTTCCATCTCTTTAGCCTTTGCTGCCCACCACTGTTCACGATCGTTGCGCAGACTTTTCGTCAGTTTATTTTTAAGTTGCGCTCGCTCTTCATTGTACTCAGAGCCTGCAGGGATGCATTCACGTGCATCCATTAGTTTGGAAGAAGCTGCTGATATCCACTGGCTCTTTTTAGCCATTATCTTGGAGTCGGCTACAGTCTCCAGTGCTGCTTTTACAGTAGACTGAAGATGGCACCAAGCTTCTTCTGGATGAGTGACAGTCTTTTGTTCCGATAACTGCCTAGCCAACTTCTCACTGAACACGGCTTTGGTGTTTTCGTTGTCCAGCAGAACTCGTAGTGGTTTTGTTGCCAAATTTTTTCTACGTCCATTGAGACGCAGGCATATACGTGCTCGGACCAACGCATGATCGCTGTCCAAACACGTACTCCAGAAGGAGCGGCAGTCTTCCACCGATCCTCTCCAGCGATGACTAATAGCAATGTGGTCTATCTGTGTCCATCGCTGAGTCGAGCTCGGTGGACGCCAGGTCAGACAGTGCCTTTCTTTATGTCTGAAATTTGTGCTGGCTAAAAATAGGCGGTTATCTGAGCATAGTTGTAATAGGCGATCACCGTTATCTGTACGTTCAGCTGGGATTCCGAAAGTGCCACCTAAGTGCCTTTCTGCCTCACTCAGTCTACCCACCTGTGCGTTGAGGTCACCTGCAACAACCACTACGTCCGAACGTTTGGCTTTCGAGAGGAGGTTAGACAGTTTATGGTAGAACTCGTCCTTCACTTCATCCGAGCAGTCAGTGGGTGCGTAAGCAGAGATTACAAAGAGACAACGGCGAGTCTCACTATTCCTTTTAGTTCTCACTGTGCCGTTCAGCCTCATAGCGCAGAGGCGACTATCAACTGGGATCCAGTCTAGTAGTGAGTTTTCTGCCCTGGTGCTTAATGCTATACCTACACCTGCAAGACCACGAGAGCTAGCTATCGAATCTCCAGAAACTCGAAGGGTGAATTTTGTGGATTCACCAGATTGGTCAGGAGAGGTCAGGTGAATAACCACACTTGGGTCCTGTATGCGTGTCTCACAAACACAGCACACATCCATGCCCGAGTTGCTAGAGTCTTTGCCAACGAAGCCTGTTGGCCAATTTGACGGAGGGTGCGGACATTGAAGGCTCCAATATGTAATTTGGAGCGTGGTTTAAGGAGACCAGGGATGCTGTTCTGTGGACTCAGATCGTTGTCGAAGGCTGCAGAGGTAGGAGAAATTGAAGATGATGCAGCATCATTAATTAAGAGACGTGAAGGAAGATTAGAAGGTAATGATGGAGGAGGAGGATAGCAGTCAGAAGAAACTTGGGTGCTGACAGAGTTGTGAGGGCGGTTGACACTTCCCGGCTGCCCACACCGTGGAAGGCTATTTCTTCTTAAGGTACCTGAAAGAGATTTGTGTGACCGCAGAGCCCATCGGACATCTGCTTGAGGCCTGTCACACCCAGCCTTTTGAGTATGATTATTTTGAATTTTTGTATTTTTGGGGCCGGATGATCGAAAGGAAACGACAAGTGAACCAACACCGCCGGCCCGGCAGACCGTGGGGCGTGGTGGAGTGTGTTATTTTTGGGGCCGACCTTTTCTAACCCCCCCTTCCACTGAGAAGGCAGCATCAGCTTGGCACTGCTGGTCATCCAAGGGAAACACCTTACTGCTGTCACACCCCATCCAGCTAGCAGCAGTACGACTTCGCCCTCAGACCCCCATCATAGTGTAGCAATTTACACTATAACGGTAACTGCTTTTCGTCTAACCACTACCCAACAGACCTTTCTGGTATGGTAGGACCTCGAGGGAACAAGCGTTCCACCAGCATAGCTCGTTGGGTCATTGTGATATGCAAGCCCGACCACCACGTCAAGGTAGCAGCTATCGGTCGGATGTCAAGATGGTAGCTATCAGCCGGGTAAAAAACCGTTAAATGCGGCTGCTTCACATCATAATAGGTTTCAGAAAGTCTTCTCAACTTTCAGGAGACTTGAAGAACCGACACCTACGACTACTTCAGGGCTGCTGAAGCGTCAGTATGTGAAGTTGAACCGTTCTTCAAATTGTTCCAACCAACGTTGTAGCCGCCTGTGCAAAGACGTTATCAGTGCCAACTAGCACAAAACTTAGGTACACGGCTTCTTCTCATTTGACTCCTAAAATCTAGAACTAACAAAATCGTACATAATCACCCTACTAGTTTTTAAAACAGCCTTTTCACATCGTTTACATTTATGAACACACTTTGTCATAATATTCAGGTTTGTTATCATGATTTATTTCTTTGTTTCCCATAAGCATCTAGGGCAGCCCTTTGTGTGCATTTTTAAGCTATATTTACAAATTCTCGACGTCATTTATTCACTAATTGTCAAAAATACACCAAAGCAAATTGCTAACCAATATAATTCCTTAAATTAGTAAACTAATGAGACAACTGTCAATCTTCAAAACTCATATAGCCAGTCGATGTGTACACGCTTTCAGCGTCGAATATTTGGTTTCGTGATAGCCAATTAATGGAAAATACACCCGCCCTAAATTTTGTTATCAAAGAAAAATCGATGACTTCTGCTAAAGAGCTGATAGTTAGGTATCCATGAAATATAGTTGTAATATAACTAAATTAGTTGAAGCACTGTTAAGACAGACTCTGGGTTTACTAAAATGTATAGTTAACAAAGTTATACAAAGTGGAAAGGCTAAGCCATTAAGTAACCATATATCTAGATTCTGACGACATTGGCACTTATCAGTTCAAAACATTTACGAATTTGTGTGAACTCATACCTTCCTGTAGACTGAAAGCATGCAGCATTCACCATTATATATTTGGCAGCGCAACCAGTGAATTGTGGGACTCGATCAAATCCATGAATCTATATGATAAAACCTTAAGAATAAACATCATACATAGGACGAGTCAGCTCTCATTGACATATTTTTGGTAGAATATTAGAGAATATTATGATGATCAGCAATGAATGAATCTAAGAGTGAATTACAAGCAGGGAAGACGTAATTTTCTGTTGATATGATCTGTGAAAAGGAATCACTCATATGCTGCTTAGATTACTTTCATAATCAGTTGTGTGAAATAACTTCTGAACAAGAATATCTTTTTGCTACACATTCATTAATAGGCTTTGCGCTTTTTATATTTAACCCTCTGTTGAAAATTATTATTAATCGGGTGGGATAAAACAACAAGACCGTTCTGAAGATTATTGTTTGTCAACTTTGTACAAATTCAACGTTTAGTTGGTAAAAATTAGTTCAATACTATCTCCATCACACAGACCGGAATAACAACAAAATTTGTGAAACCATTAATATTGGTGAATAACCAATCTCTGGCATAACATTGATTGACTGTTTTTTTCTATGATATAACTGAAAAGTTTTAATTGATTATTCCTTGAATTTATTGTTTCACTGGTTGGTTAACAAAACACAATAGGCTCAGACATAAAATGATGGGGAGGATAATCTTTATTGAAGTAAGATTTACTATGGAAATAAAAATCCCCAGAGAGGAAAACAAACTGTTGTGGTATAAACATGCAAATGACACTATTGATAATGACTGAAATTTCAGGTATTTGTGTTGATTCAAATGTTCCAACTAGAAATGTAATCCTAACTGCATTCAAATTAATTCAGACTATAATGGAGTGTTTTCTACAAAAATATTTGTAACGATACTTCTTATCACTACAACTTGACATTTTAAAAGTATAACTCCATTGAAAACCAAAACCAGTATAAAATGAAATCCTACAACGGGTCAGTTTATAGTCTGATGAGAACAGCCATAGATTTTCCGACTATGGGAGAAAGAGATGTGGTCTAAGGTCTAAGATTCGAACCCCTTTCCACCTACTTCACCTCGGGCAGCTGGTTAGTATTATCAAGTCTGACGCAAACAAGGTGACTGACTAAAACACTAATATACACATCAGGGTTGAGTTGCAGTACTTATTACAAGTTTGAATTTATGAGTGAATATGATTTCCCCCAACATTGAGTTGATTTAGCTAGTGAATACAAACGAACATTAGAACAAGGTTCCAAGACTTCTTGCTAACTGATTTCTAAGATTGATTACTAAGTGCACTAAAGTGTAACACAAGATCAATAACCATAGTCCTGCTTAAGACTTAAAATTAGCTCAACTACGAATAGTGATACCGAAGACATAAAGAGGTAAAGTGGTTTTAAGAAAAAAATTGTACTCTTGGAAATAAGCATTCACAACCTATTTTGTGCTCTAGCTCAGTTAACCCTGACCTAGGCATTTAATTTACTTCACCAGAAAGATATTGATCATAGGTGAATTCGATTCACTATACAGTATTAAGAATCAGTGAAACTATGACGTTCAGCACACTACACATTTCAAACATAATCATTAGGTAATAGTCTAACCAGGTGTAAATAACTGCCTAGCATAGAAATATGTGAGTGGGGAAATGGGAAGGAATTGAACCTGATGAGCTAACAGGTGGGTTCGGACCTAGCCCCACATGCAGTGGCTTCAACAGTCATGCGATAAAACTGTCGTCACATACAAGTTGTGGATAACATACAGTCCAATATACAAACGTGCTGGTTGGTGCATTCTTATGTTACACATACTTATTTATTGAGTAACTTGAAAAGTATTTATTTCCGTTACATTGTGAAAGACCGTAAGGGTTATTTCAATATTCTTATCCTTCAAGGCCAATAAATCATGGTATTATTTCATGAATGAGTGTAAAGCTTGTCCAAACTATCCGAGCATATTATATGCGGCTTTTTAGAAAAACAGAGACAACTAGTGACAATATCCAACAAAATTGAAATATGATGCGCGACTAGTGATTACCAGATGGGTTGACTAGAACGGTTGGTAGGTCTTTCTAATGTAAAACTTTTGTTTACAAGTAATTGTTTTTTTCTCTCTTCAGTAAAGATTGGTTAACTGATTAGTCTTTTTTTTATTAATTCAACGAAAAGTTTCAAGATGGTCATCAATCAAACAGAACAGAGTTAATTTTCTACTCTTATACATACAGTGAAATAAGAAGACTTTATTGATAGTAGTTCATTGTCAGGTCATAAGTAATGGCAAGTTTGTCTCAAAATACATAAATTGAAAGGCATCACATAAACGGTATGTTTTCTAGTTATTTCAGACTTCTAGAAACGTGCAGTGTAATAATAATACTTTCCTAATGGTAGTAATTGCTTTTAAAATTGCCCTCTACTTTCGTTTGAGTGTACGGAATACAGCATTTTCTAAGCTTCTTTGTGACTCACTTTTGCTGAAAGTTTACTAACTGATACTTATCTTATAAGGTTAAAAAGTATGCAGTCTAAATGATATGTAACTGATAATTTTCATACATCATTCGGTAGTACTCAGGAATAACAATGAAAACATTTTCATTGAATGCATATTTTGAAACTAATGTTGGTAACAATTATTCAGCTTCATCATTATTTTATATTTCTGCATCAAATCATTCGATAAATATCATTTGAGAGCAAATCAATCACTCAGTTGCAAACTGATAGTGATATCAAATAGGGAATGAAGCAACATATAAGATGGGGTCACTAGGATAAAAGCCAATATTGAATCACGGATGAAGTAAAGAAAATTTAACTTCAAAAGTAAAAACTCAGTTTAAACTAAATGAACATTAAAAAGCTATAATACATGTTAATATATGGTAATGAATGGAAAATTCTGTACGCATGGACATATGTTGTCATTTCAGACAGATGGAACAAGTCAGTAGAAAGCCGTAAGCTTAGATTTCTTCCGTAACACTCAAAGAAAAGTGCATACACAGCACCAAACAAAGTTTTACAGTTGACGTACTAATAAAATGAATCAGACAGGTTATCGATTACATGCTTCAGATCTGCGTAGATGCTTTAGTTGAAGAAATGTAGCATGCCTACTCGCTAAGTGCTCACATCCGCTTAAACACAACTTAATACAGTGCAATTGCTAGCTATTTGGTCTAGTAACGCAACATAGTACAATTCCTAATAAACTTTCGTCCCACTTATGAGATTCAGCGACTCTAAGCAAGTTTGCATGTAATGTTAGGACCTACATTTAATGTATAAGAGCCTATAATATTACCAGCTAGGAGTACCTAAGCCAACAAGTCATACCACTACCACGTAGGCTAGATAGATGCACATCTCCCAGCATAAATTTGTTTGACTGTTGTGATATACATGGAAATTTTAGAAAAAGTCAACGGTAAAAACATATTCTCACTTGGAAGTGAATTCGAACACGATCTAATCCATCATAATAAATCTCAGTCCACTTTCGTGTCACTTCACATGATTCACGCTCACGGAGCCAAATTAATTCATTACTAGCACGTTCAACGAATTCCAATAATGATTGAGCCATACTTCGACGCTTAGATGATGCATCCTATTGAGTAGAGGTTGCATTTCAAAAAAAAGTAAAAAGTGGATCATGGCAACTATCAATGTGAAAAAGACAATGACAAAAGTCATTTCATTGAAATACCAATACAATAATTTGTAAAAAAGTTTTAGCTAGACCCATGCTGTCACATTACAAGACATCCAGTTAACTAGTTAGGAGGCTATAGCAATGTAGGACACATCACAGTAGTGAACGGACTCGAACCACAACACTTTGGAATAGAATAACGACAGAAAATCAACTGTAGAAATAAATTATAAATAAAACTAGAAAAAGGATATAATAAACTGAAGGTTAAATCGATAAACAGGTTAAAATCTACAGAAAAGCACAATGCTTATGTCAATAACATTAGCAATGGGAATAACAAGTATGTCAATAAATATTAATAACTATTAGCCGTGGTAAAAGAAGTGGCTATCGTTCCTCCACGACATAGTGGATAACGCCTTGGCGTTTGAAGTGATGGGTACGAGGTTTGAGTCGCAGTGAGAACAACACCACTCACTGGGATGCAAGTACATCAAGTGACGAGTCCGAGATAAGACGAAACGCGTTCCCTGGATTCTTCTGCTGGCCACAACCAACCAAATTATAATATTACCAATGATGCTAAAAAGCTTCATTTACAGTTTTCAACCCCCATTACTTATTTATTAGTAATTTCAATAAACTAGCTTTTTTTTATCACAACTAAGACTACCAGATAATGATTTTATTGCTGAATTTTATGACTGTGTTTTACCATCAGCCTATTTCACTCCTCTTTGATCAAACTATATAGAAAGTTCAGAAGGTAGAATAAGTGGTCATAAGCAAAACATCTGAACTATGGTTACCAGCAAGAGGGACTAATCGACACACTACAGAACATTTGTAACCAGTTTTAAAAATTTCTTTCGTTAATCTACAATCCATTCTTTTAAACCCCAAAGTATAAGAGTTAAAAATTTTCTTCATTCCACCTTAATCTGCTAGACTCAAAAGAGCATAGTACAACAGTATTATTTATAATAAATAATACTGTTTCATAGTGAAATGCATCCCGTAAACACACCGAAACTGAATTGTTTTGCGCTACCCTGCTAAGCTAAGTTAGTCACCTCTTATACAGAGGGTATAAGCTGGTGTGCATTGTAATCCTCCACTACCATTATTTCTTAAACACCCACGTGACATAACGGTTAAGATGAAAATAGGCTATTAATGCATCTGTGTAACTAAGACCTATTCCGGTTGATAAAAGCTACAATCTCTTACCATTAATTTTATTTGTTACGCTAAAAGCAACCTGAGGGTTTATACCTTCCAACGGTGAGAGACATTATGGACTAATGCTACTTTTTACTGTGGTTACCTTCCAACTTTTCCAACCTAAACTTTCTTGGGTAAACGTAGCACATAAGAGCGAACGATAACTAGACATGAGTAACACATATTCCAACGACCTCAGTCAAAGACAGCCTAGAATCTCATCAGCTAACAATGCATTCCATAGTACAACTCTAATGAGTGAATATAGTTCGATGACCAATACTACCATCTGCAATACACATGCTAATCAAGCTTTCAATAATAAGGTGGGGCAAATCATTTCAATAATTGAATTAAAATAGATATTTTCAAAGAAAAGGTAAATGACTTTCTAAGTTTTAATTCATTTACTCCTTAATTAAGAAAACACTATCACGAAACATTGTTACATGACCATTATCTGACAGTTGCAAACCGTACAGTTAATCTCTAAGCTACAAATTCATGCAGCCAACATCGCCTGGTTAACTGGTTCACTAGTTACTAGCCTGTCCTAAGCCCAGATAAAGAGGGAAGGTTGGGCATAGGGCTAGCAACCCTAACCCCCAAAACCAATCCAACTGCTACAGAAACTTCAAAGCACAAAGAAATTATAAATAAGAAAACAAACTTATTCCTCACTGGAATCCAAGAGACGAAAGGACGCTGGTTGGTGAAGGCCTTCTGGAAGCCAGTTGGCCGATGTGTCTTCTATTCTCTCAATGAAAGCGAAAGTAAACGTGGGAACATGGAATGTCCGCACCATGTATGAACCAACCAATGCTGCACAGATTGCAAAGAGATGAGGAGGTATGGCATGGAAGTGCTTGGAATCTTCAAAAGCAGATGCAATGGAAGTGGACTCTCCAAAATGTCAACTGCAGAGTCAATAATCTGCTCCGATATTGTCACTCAGACAACAACCACAAGCACACTGAGTTCTGGAGTGGTTATCATGATGTCTCCAAGAACATCGAAGGCTCTCTCATGTAGTGGGAAACAGTCTCCTCCAGCATCAGGATTATGACAGCAAGATTCAACTCAAAACGAAGGAAAGTCACAATAATTCAATCCTACATGCCAACAAATAATGCAGATCAAGAGAAGAAGGAGGAATTCTATAAACAACTTCAATCAGTAATGGACAAGACCCCACTCTAGTAGACGACATCAAAATTCTAATGAGCGACATGAATGCCAAACTCGGAGCGGATAACACAGAAAGAGAACTCATCATGGGTAGAGAAGCACTCGGTGAAGTGATGAATGAGAATCGAGAACTGTTTACAGACTTTTGCGCATTAAACGACTTGGTGATTGGAAGCAATATGAACAAACACAAGGATAATTGCAGGGCAGCGAAATGGATTTGATTTCACCAGATGGACACACTACACTAAAATCAAATAGACTTCTTTTCAATGTGAAGAAAGTGGAGACACATCAAACTGGACACAAGATCAAGAAGGGGAGCAGATGAATGTAGGTTCAGACCGCTCATTATCTACTTCAAGGAACCTTCTAAATCAAGTTGAAAGCCTTCACAGAAGTTGGTGATGGACCACAGTTCAGGTTCAACACCCAGAACAGAAACTGAAAGACAACACTACGACGGACATCTTCAAATCCGCCATCAGAACAAAATGGGAGACACAAAGCAACATCCCTGAAGGATCGAGTGTGGAAGAACACTGGAACTCTCTGAAAGCTATGTCGAAAGACACCTGCATAACCGTAGCAGCAAGGCAGAGGAAACAAGAAAAGGAATGCATCTCAACGGACACATGGAAGCTGATAGAAGAGTGAGAGGAAGATGGTGAAGCAGAAGACGAACCAGTGCAGTGCAGGGATGAACAACGAAAAGAAGATTTGAGTTCAACGTATAAAACACTACCCTGGACAAAAAAGTGAAGAAGAGTGGGCACAAAGATAAAAGACACTTTAACGACACATTGGCAAGTGAAGCAGAACAGGCTGCTGG
The DNA here is from genome assembly GCA_944470555.2 of Heterobilharzia americana. Lineage (NCBI taxonomy): Eukaryota > Metazoa > Platyhelminthes > Trematoda > Strigeidida > Schistosomatidae > Heterobilharzia > Heterobilharzia americana. The sequence goes on from OX104134.1 coordinate 52,779,665, forward strand.
TAGGAGACACCTGACAACATTATATCAAATAACCAAGTTACTATCTGGGAGAGAAGAGATCAACGCAGACGAAGTCAATGAAAGATAGTGCAGAAAAGTTAGTTGCCAAATAGAGAGGAGAAACAAAGGAAAAGATGGGCTGACCACTTCAAAAAGCTCTTGAATCGACCACCACCAACACCTGGAACTCGTCTAGAAATACCACTAGCAACCGCAGAACTACTACCAGTGAACACAAGCCCTCCGACAAAAGCGAAAGTCCTGAATACTATAAAGTTGTTGAAATTCCAGGAAGGAGCAGGAGAGATGGAATTCTTCCAGAAGCACTGGAAACAGACGCAGAGACAACAGAGGACATGCTCACACCACTACTGCAGAAGGTTTGCGAGGAAGGAAGGAAAGGTACCTGCTGGTTGATTGGAAGAAGGGTTACCTTGTCAAACTCCCAAAGAAGGGAGACCTAAGCCTTTGCAAGAAATCGCGAGGAATCATGCTGCTGTCCCTGTCCACCCTAAACAAGCAAAATATTATGCCACATCATCCTGGAGAGACTTAAGGATACCCTCCACTCAAAATTATGACCGGAATTCGCTGGCTGGCTGGCTTCAGGAGGAAGAAATCATGTGTGGATCAAATCGCAACGCTACACCGTGCATCATCATAGAACAGAGTATAGAATGGCAGTCAACTCTCTATCTCAACTTCATCGACTTTGAAAAGGCTTTCGACAGCGTCGACCCAGAAGTAATTTGGTAGGCAGTTACTTCAACACTACAGAGTGCCACAAATCTTTATCAACCTCATTCAACATGCCAAGTGATCCACAATGGAAAGCTCAGTAAAGTGAAGACAGGATTAAGACAAGACTGCCGTCTACTATCACACCGACCATCTACCTGATTGTGGTCGACTGGACTAGACTGGGCTGGATCATGCAGCAAACCGTGATGAGCGAGAAGTGGGTATACGCTGGCTGGACTGATGAAAAGAGCCTAGGAGATTTGGATTTCGCTGATGATGAGTTATGCCTAATGTCTTGTGGCACAAACTCGAAGATCTGTTGGCGAAAACTAACAAGATGATAGAAGAGGCAGGGCAGCGAAAACGGGACTTCAAGTGGATGTAGAGAAGACAGAGGTGATGAAGATACCCAACCAACAACAGCATCAAAAACAAGAGGCATCAATCACCATGAACGGGAGAAGCCTAAAGGAAGTAGTCTCTTTCACCTACACCTATCTAGGCAGGGTAGCATCGTTTCAACTACAGGCGGCACAGACACAGACGAGGATGTCAAAACCAGGATCGGGAAGACAGCAAGACGGCTTTCATTAATCCGAAATCACTGTGGAGATCTACTGCACTGCACTCAGCACAAAGCGTGAACAAGATCCGGATTTTTAACACCAACTCAGTCAAGTCAGTGCTTCTATGTGATGGTGTAGAAACTTGGCGTGTTACGAAAAGCACTTCCAACAAACTACAGACATTCATGAACAGCTGCCACCTACACTCACTCGATATCAAGAAGAAACTCACACTGGTCGGGCAACGAACCAACCAGGAACCTATCACCCAACAAATATGCAGAAGAAAGTGGAGATGGATTGTATTGGGTATACACTGAGAAGGCCGATTGGGAACATCACGCGCCAGGCCAGTTCGTCGAGTGGAATCCAGAGGGGAAACGACGAGTTGGTTGTCCCAGCTGAGGGTGACATGGAGGAGATCATGTGAGGAAGAAATGAAAGCTTGTGGGCAGTCGTGGTGCCAGGTTCAAAAGACTGTGGAGAAGAGAGTGCAATGGAGACGTGCTACTGAAGCCCTATGTTCCACTAGGAACTCAAGGGAAAAATAATAATAATATTAATAAAATTGATGCACCCACTTGATGCATCTGTATTCCTAGTGTCTACAAATTGTGTTTACAAGGTGAGTCTGAGTGAGACATTTGATGAAAACACATAATTGCTCCAAGTTTCATCACCTCAGTTTTGCAATGGGTAACACTTTGTTAAAAAGAATAAATACACTTCAAAATCTCAAGCTTACCACTAATTGTTGATACTGTTGTTCAAGCAGTTGTAAAGATTCATTCAAGACCTGTTTTTCCTCTTGAGATCGCGTTGGTAGCTAAGTGAATAGTGGAAAACAAAGTTGACTCTATAATGGAAATGTAGTTAAACTCATCGCGAACTTTATCTTCATTCAAATAAAGCATTACGGTAAAAAGGCACTAAGTTCATTAAAACAGAGCTTTTTGAAAGACCGCATTACCAATTGCGAAAATAACCAGTTAGGTTCTCTGTATATTGTATAAACAACACTACCTGTTCATCCGAAAACAGTCATTTTAATAGTTGACAGAGTTACTTCAAACAAATCTGTAGGGCACATTTGAAAAGTAATTTGAAAGAGTCGCCACATAAGAGTGACAGTAACGTGAATAATTCAATGGACTAGAAAATTATGTATTGAGTTGGAAAACGAGCACAGATTTATGTGCTGGGTGGTGGTTAGTTGGAACCAAATGCATAAAAGAATGAACCACAACCCCACATAATGTTAGATTCAAGAGTCACATCTGTTTTACAGAGGCTAACGATAGCAACCACCTGTAAAAGGTGGATTTCGCATTCGCCATCCAGCATCCTCCGCTACAGCATCTTACCTATTACAGAATGCATAACGCCCTATAAAGCCAATAAACACAGAACTTTGAGTATTTTTATTATTTTATTATTAGTCCCTTGGGTTCCTAGTGGAACATAGGGCTTCAGTAGCACGCCTCCAGTGACCTCTGTTCTCTGAGATCTTTTGAACCTGGTTCCACGACAGCCCACAGCCTCTCATTTCCTCCTCGCATGACCTCCTCCATGTCACCCTCGGACGTCCAACTCGTCGCTTCCCATGGGGATTCCACTCGAGCGACTGGCCTGACGCGTGATGTCCTCAGTCGGCCTTCTCAGTGCATGGCCAATCCATCTCCACTTCTTCCTGCATATTTGTTGCGTGATAGGTTCTTGGTTGGTTCGTTCCCAGAGTTCCTTGTTGCTTATTTTTTCTGGCCATCTGATCTTCAGCAGCGAGCGTAAGCAGTTGTTGATGAATGTCTGTAGTTTATTGGAAATGCCTTTCGTGACGCGCCAAGTCTCTGAGCCATACAAGAGCACTGACTTGACGTTGGTGTTGAAAATCCGTATCTTGTTCCACATGCTGAGTGCAGAGAACTTTGAGTATACAGTTCACTATTACTACAGATATTGAAGCTATGAAAGTTAGAATGTCAAGTGTGCAACAGCTTTTCAAGAAGTTAATTCGAAATAAAACTATTCCAAAAGTGACAATCCATCCACGAAAAAAAGACACCATTACCATAAAATACTTTAAAAGTAAATCCCTTAGATTATCGTTGCAAAATGAAGCATACACGTATTCGCAAATCACTTAGTTACAGTGATATTTGATACATTAATGATGAAAAAACCAGACGGTAAGAACAAATAAGACAGATAAAATCATATAACTCTGAATTGTATAACGCTGCAAAATAGCAGCGTAAGGAAGTCAGTTAGGATCAACGTGGATATGATATTATCATGTGACGGTGCACGTCGTAATAGCTTATTTCAGTAGTTAAGGCAGAAGTCAACAAGATAAGAGATAGAGAAATGAGAAAGAAAGTAAGGAATTCGTGATAAGACAAAATGAAATGAGATTATTGTAATTTGGTAAAAGTGGAGCTGTGGCTTATTGCCTTAAGGGAGATGACCGTCAACCATTGGGTCGTTGGTTCGACCCCGCCCCACTTACCGAGGGTTGAGCAGCCTGGTAACATCATGAGCCCTCACACAATGGGTGTAGCTCATTGCCTACTGCATGGATGTGCACAAGGTGGCTGAGTGAATTTAATTAAACCCGGTATGAGCATCGGAATGAAAATAATATATGGATGCGTCTGTACCGTTGACATCGATTCTCAAGAATACCACCTACAGTCTCTAACCACTGGTTTGTTGTTACAAGAATATCATCCGAGATGTCTAAATTCCCCCACATGGCGTACATCAGCAGCCAGTGACTCCGTGCAGCGATGCCATGCGTTACACTGATTACCTTCCAATCATTTTCCATAATGAAACTACTTCAGTTAACATTGAGCGGCGAAGCAGGTGGTAATTGGGCATGTGTAGCACATGTCGCAGCCACTACCTGAGTCAAATGTTCACAACCTCAACAAAGAAGACTCCTCTTCTACCTAAGACTATGCGCTTGACTTTCAAATTACTGACGGTGAAATCATGACACACGACCTATTGTACGAAGTTATCAGTGGTCCAACACCTGGAACCTTCTTATTTCCTCTCCATCCGATGACCGTTTCACAGCCATACGGCAGAACGGAGTAAGTTGTAGCGCAGTACACTAGACCCTTCACAGGCAATCGGATACTACGGTGGCGTTATACATGGTTTAGGTTGGCGAAATCTAAGTGAGCCTTTTGTACCTGACTTCCAAGGTGCGTGAAGTAATCAGAGTAATCATCCACTTTCCTTCCTGTTGTTAGACAATGCACAAACACAGACCATTCCTGTAGCAGAAATTCATCTTCGGTGGCGAGAATCCCATGCAAAACTTTCTCAGACTACAACTCACGGTTTCCAGAAAACTGTGTCTCATCAGAGTCTTTGCTTAACAAAATAATGTCAATCCCATACTCCAGATCTACTGAAAACTGTCCTATGATAACAACAATCCCTGTAAAGTCAGATGACTAGAGGGAAAGCTCCAGGGGAACATCTATGATAAAGTTGAATAAGGATATAGAGAGAGTGGATATTATTGGTGCATACCACTCGACATTCACAACTCTCCTGACAACTCACCATAGTCGGCAACATGCTCACAGATGTTCAAGTGGAGAGTGATTTACTGACCAAACATTTCTTTCGGTGCGAGACAATGCCATGAGGCCTCTCAATAAACAAATACAAGTCCTATATTCAGGTCAGCAAGTACAGCTAGTGTTGTGGGCCACCAAGGATGTTTGTATTCAGGAACCTAGTGGACAGTGAATATCTGATCGGAACACCCATGGACACATCTGAAACCTGCTATGGTTTCCCGGGATTGCTTTTCCTGAGCTTTACTCAGATGTCTGATGGTCATGAAACCTAGAATCTTTAGTTTAACCCATGATTGTCAACCACCACCAGCCCTATATACCTCAGATGTTGGTCCATCGGTGCATGTTGTGCTTCCTTATTTCAAGTTATCAATAGCTTCCTCAACTTATGTAAGAGATGGAGGCGCTAGCTAAACGTCCCACTGAGAATGAGACTAGGTAGTGGGGAACTGAAGAACAGCCGTAGACCAGTTAAACTCTTCCTCGAGGTCTTCTATCGATCATTTCAGTCGACTTTCTTGTTGGTGAATCTTAGACTAATTTTTCTGCATCACAGTTTGGATAAGCAATGATCTTTTTGCCTCCGTTTATTTGGTCAGGCTTAAAACTGTCTACTATTAGCTATCGTCGCGACCTTTCCCATCTCTCTCTAACGTTCTCTGTCTACCACCAGTCATGGTCACAGAGTGAACTCAGTCTGCATTTGACTTGATTCCACTTCTCACTGTACTTCAAGGGTGAAGGAATACGATCATAAGCATCCATTAATTTAGAAGTTACTCAAACACCCCGAGGAAGAACACGAAGGTGAAAATGTGCGAGGTTGTTTATAATCTCAAGGAAATTTGAGTGCTGACAGAGGTATGAGGATTGTTCATCCTTCCTGACAAGCAGCCCATGTCATGGAAGGTGTTTCCTTCTTGATACGTGGAAGAGAAAGGGGTTTGGTAATAATGTGGCGTGACTGCAGAGACCAGGCAACATCTACTTGAGGTCAGTCACACACGGGCTTTTTAGAAGCTTGGAATTTTAATCTTCTTTTTAAATTTGTATATCAATCCATTCTATGGGCATCAGAATTCCGCAAGATAGGTAGGAATGCTTACTCTCACGGCAAGATTTTCTAATTTTTCCTCATAATAAAGGTAGCATCAAGGTGGTACCGCTGGTCACCCGTGGAAAATACCTTACTGTAGTTACACCTCTGTCCAGTTGGTAGTGAAACTTCGTTCTTAGACCTCCATCACAGTATATCAACTTTCACCATAACGGTAACTGATTTTGTACGTCTGTGATAAATTTGAATGAGTATAGAGAAAGTAGAAAGTCTTGACAGGTACCATTCAATGTACACAACTAGCCAGATAACTCACCGTAGGCGCAACACGCCTACGGGTGTTAGAATATAGAATATTTAACAAAATCATGTACTTATCCGATACCCTTTCAGTCAGAGATATTGCCAAGAGAACTCTCGGTCGGTGAAATCAAATGCCGCCTTCAGATTGAGAAATACAGTTAGTGCCAGGCCACCAGATGCATGCCTGTGTTCTAGAACCTGGGAAGAAGTGAATATCCCGACAAACCCACCACTAGGTCTGAAGGCTATCTGGATTTTTTGAGTTCGTTGTTATTGAGCTACACATATGCGTCTGATGATTCTAGAATCTAGAATCTTGAACACTTTCTTCGTCAGACTTATTCAGCTATTGTCATCACAAGAGGATTTCTTTCCTATTTCAAAGACTGGAACAGTTGGTCATTGGGGGGGACAATATTTCATTCACATACACGAGCTACTATTTCACTTAATATAACCAATAATCATCAACCACCGTACTTTCAATATCAGCCCATCTAGTGCTGTCATCTCAAGTTACTTATAGACTTCACAATTTCGGCAAGAGTCGGAGTCCCTATCTTAATATTCGAATCAGGGCCCGACTTGATAGGGGACAACGGAATATTAGGTAAAAATCAATCAAACTGTTTGTGTTCTGCTCATCGTTGGCGCAAGTAAATAGCAGACTAATTCTTCTCCGTTACAGTTTCATTAACCACTGACTTTTTTGCCCCAGCTTCCTTTATAATCATAAATAGTTATCCACTGTTGACTATTTCCGCTACTTTACTCATCTTTCCAGCCCGTTGCAATTGATACCTCATGACTGCTCACATTACAGTAGGCCACTTCTTCTTGATATAATATCTGTGAATGACTGCATAGACTAAGGACTACTGTTTATTTCTGACACACTTCGTCCAGCCAGTAGTCCGACTATGCCTTCTGGCCCTCACAATGGCGTAAACTATTTGCAATCTGGTGGCAACATCCTAGTCTTACTATCATCCAGTAGAAAACAAATATCCCTACTAGAATAGCTGGTTGGATCATTGATATATGCAAACTGGAACAGTACTTCAAGGTAGCAGTCATCTATCGGGAAATATGAAGAAGTATTGCATTGAATGCATCAGGTTGAATAGAATTCCAAGCAGTTATTTGGAAATATTTGAAAATTGAATTTTTATGGCAACTTAAGGTTACAAGTCTGAACATGAGTCATTATGATAGGTTTTGATCACGCTGCGGAGAGTCTATAGCCATTGATTTATAAAGTCTCACGGAATTCAATGGAACAGCTTAGTTTTCTATACAACTCATAACAGTAGTCACTAACTTATCCAACAGGTGCTGCAGCTTCATCTGACAACCTTCAGCTGACCCCATTTCATGGAATGTTGACCCAGGTGGCGGATCGGTATTTGAAACATATATCCTTGTCACCTTGATAGGTACCAATTAAGAATCTTATCGACAGAATTATGTTCCTACCTATGAATCTGTGCTGAATCTTTATTTTGCTGACTCCGTGTTCTTAACTCATACAACCAGTGAGTGGTACAATAACATCTGTGACCGAAAACCTGCAAGGCCCTATTGTCTCACAACTTCAACAACCATGTATATTCGTACAGCAAAAGAAAACTGATAATGAAGTATTTCATATGTACCAGAGATGATGTAAGTCAATCTTTATCTTTGTATATTGATTGGTAACTGGAGAGCAGCTCACTTTATGTTTCTAGTCCTGAGTGCCAACTGAGTTTTATCGAGCATTCTGCAATGTGGTAGTCAAAATAGTAGGGTCACTTATTATGGTGCACTTTGATAGGTGTTAGTTGGTTGGAGTCAATGGACAGGAAGTACTGCTTAGCCTAGGTTTCGTGCTTATCGGCACTCGTAAGTAAGGCATATCTGCAACCTTGACGGAACTGATGTCTCAGCTGAGATTCGAACCCACTGAGCTATTATCCAAAGAGATCTACTAATGCGCATTTGAGCAGTCGATAGAAAAAATACTTACCGATCTGGAAACTTAACAAGATACACTGATCGGATTACGACAATGAAAAGCCAACAAAGGACAAAGTAAATGTTTACCTTCTGTTGATTGGATTTGCATCGATCAACGTCATTTTGAAGTTCAATACTTCGCGATGAAACTGTTCATGATGTCTTGTGGCCTCTATTACAGCTGGAAAAAATAAAAACTTGTAATAAATAATGTTGCTGATGAAAAACAGAAAGAGATGGATAGGCAGCCATCATACGTCTGAAGTGTCAACGTAGCTTTCGAAACAAACAAACATAAGAACTATGTAAAAAAGGATGTCAATGGAACCGATGACTGAGACCCTGGTTATCGTTGCAAATATATTTG
>OX104134.1:52788415-52851501 GCA_944470555.2 Heterobilharzia americana
TTAAAACCTAGAGCATGAATAATATATTATTCTGTCTGTGATAAATTGACTTCCAGAATATTATGTCTTTACCGAACTTCAGTAGTTTACAAATGCTCAACTGCCCTGGTTATAAGCTTGTATCGATGTTGTGATTAGATCTTGTGAACGGAGGTGCTTAGTGACCGAATCTCTGACTTTCTCACCGAGTTATGCAAGTTAGGAACCCCAAGTGCATATGAGCTTCCTCAAGCTTGTAGATAAGTTTTGATCAGGAGTATCAGTCAACTAGCATAAAACCTAGACAAATAAACAAACTAAAGCTCTTTTAATTTGCAGGAACTCAGAGTTACAGCCATTATTAGATGTAAGGTAACTAGTTTGAACCAGGTTTTGTCTATCAACTTACTACAACTACAAGTAGCTATAAGTATAGTGAGGAAGATATGTAGCTCATATTAAAGATGATAATGTCTAGAACGTCATGAACTTATTTTTCCTTGAAAATCATATTGATGTAATGCTCACAATCAATAACAAAGCTTAGAGAGAAAAATAACTATCAATACATAAACAATTATAAGTCTAAATATAGAGTATTCAAACGAAATAAGGGCGTTTCGATTCTCTAACGAACACTTCATATTACACTATTGAAATCCCACTGAAACTAGATCATGCCGTTATGCTAGTGGATCACCAAACTGCCGACTGATTTACACTATAAAAATGATTTGCCTTTGATCATCATTACCATGTTGGATAACATATATAATAAATGAAGCCTGTTTCTAACACACTTCATTCGTTATATCAAATGAAATAAATGCATACACAATGCATTCAATCTATAGTTTATACAATGAAAACAAACACATAAATGTTTACCTGTACAAGTATAAATCTGTAACTTTTCTAGCGAAGAAATTAAGATGACTAGCTTGAATGAAGTACAGCAAAACAAGTCACAAAAGTGTTTATGTAAGTGAAAATTGTACGCGATTGTAGTTTTTGAAGTTTATATATCACTTAATGTAGGCGTACGTATGAGATTTGGTTGTTAATTCATGGATATATATATATATATATATATATATATATATATATATATATATATATATATATATATATATAGTTCAAATGACAACAGAATGAAGACATAAACCAACTGTAACTACAATAATAACAGTAATAATAAGGATAATAATAATAAAAAGATTAAAATAATTATAATAATAACTGCTATGAGATAAGTTGCACCTTGATATGTGTAGTTACTAGAATCCAAATATACTTTGCACCATATTTCATTATTTCTATGTATCAGTTTACCCATGCGTGCTAACTTGAAATCAAGAAATTCTAATTAACACTCATTAATTCTATTGGTATATAACACAAACTTGTGGAATGGGCATTATGTAGAATTTATTATTATTTATTATTATTATTCCCTTGAGTTCCTAGTGGAACATAGGGCTTCAGTTGCACGTCTCCAGTGGACTCTGTTCTCTGAAATCTTTTGAACCTGGTCCCACGACAGCCCACAACCTCTCATTTCCTGCTCGAACGACCTCCTCCATGTCACCCTCGGACGTCCAACTCGTCGCTTCCCATGGGGATTCCACTCGAGCGACTGGCCTGACGCGTGATGTCCCCAGTCGGCCTTCTCAGTGTATGCCCAATCCAGTCCATCTCCATTTCCTTCTGCATATTTGTTGCGTGATAGGTTGTTGGTTGGTTCGTTCCCAGAGCTCCTTGTTGCTTATTCTTTCTGGCCATCTGATCTTCAGTAGCCAGCCAGTGTAGGTAGTTGTTGATGAATGTCTGTAGTTTATTGGAATCCCTCTCGTAACGCGCCAAGTCTCTGAACCATACAAGAGCACTGACTTGACGTTGGTGTTGAAAATCCGTATCTTGTTCCACATGCTGAGTGCAGAAGATCTCCACACTGGTTTCAGGCTAATGAACGAAGGCCTGTCTTGCTTTTTCCGATCCTGGCTGACTTTGACATCCTCGTCCGTCCCGCCTGTAGTTGAAACAGTGGTGCTTCCTAGATAGGTGAAGGAGGTTACTTCCTTTAAGTTTCTCCCGTTGATGGTGATTACAGTTTGTTGTTGTTGTTGGTGTTGCGGTATCTTCATCACCTCTGTCTTCTCTATATTCACCTGAAGTCCCGTCTTCGCTGCCCTGCCCTGCCTCTTCTGTCAACTTGTTAGTTTTTGCCTGCAGATCTTCAAGTTTATGTGACATTAGGCACAAGTCATCGGCGAAATCCAAGTCTTCTAGGTTCTTTTCCGTCGTCCAGTGTATCCCCCTCTTCTCGCTACCCACTGTTTGCTGCATGATCCAGTCCACCACAATAAGGAATATCATGGGGGATAGTAGGCAACCTTGTTTCACTCCTGTCTTCACTTCAAAAGCATCACTGAGCTGAGCTTCCCATTGTGAATTACTTGGCATGTGTCATCTTCATATAGTTGTTGAATGAGGCGGATAAAGGTTTGCGGTACTCCGTAGTATTGAAGCAGTTTCCAAATTACTTCTCGGTCGACGCTGTCAAAGGCCTTCTCAAAGTCGATGAAGTTGAGGTAGAGAGCTGATTGCCATTCTATGCTCTGTTCTATGATGATGCGAAGCGTTGCAGTTTGGTCCACACATGATTTGTACTTCCTGAAGCCTGCCTGTTCCGGTCGTAGTTTTGAATCCAGTGCATCTTTAAGCCTCTCCAGGATGATGCGGCTTAATATTTTACTTGGAGTGGACAGGAGAGTGATTCCTCGCCAGTTCCTGCAAGCACTGAGGTCTCCTTTCTTCGGCAGTTTGACAAGGTAACCCTTCTTCCATTCTCCAGGTCCAGGTACCTTCTCTTCCTTCCACACCTTCTGCAATAGTGGTGTGAGCATGTCCGCTGCTGTTGTCTCTGCATCTGTTCTCAGTGCTTCTGGTGGGATTCCATCTGGTCCTGCTGCTTTCCTGCATTTCAGTAGCTTTATGGCGTTCAGGAACCTCGCCTGGTTAACTAGTTTACTAGTTACTAGCCGGTCCTAAGCCCGGGTAAACAGGGAAGGTTGGGCATACGGCTAGCAACCCTACCCCGTAAAACAAATCTAACCGCTAAAGAAACTTCAAAGCACAAACAAAATATAAAAAATGAAAACAAACTTATTCCCCGCTGGAATCGGAGAGGCGAAATGACGCCAGTTGGTGAAAGCCTTCGGGAAGCCAATTGGCCGATGTGTCTTCTCTCGATGAAAGCGAAAGTAAACGTGGGGACATGGAATGTCCGCACGATGTTTGAACCCAGTAAGGCAGCCCAGATTGCAAAGGAGATGAGAAGGTATAACATCGAAGTGCTTGGGATTTGCGAAAGCAGATGGAATGGGAGTGGACTCTCCAAACTGTCAACGGGAGAATCAATAATCTACTCCGGTCACCCAGACGCCAACCACGAGCACACTGAGGGAGTGGCTATCATGATGTCCTCAAGAGCATCGAAGGCTCTCATGCAGTGGGAACCAATCTCCTCCAGGATCATGTCAGCAAGATTCAACTCAAAAGGAAGAAAGGTCACAATCATACAATGTTATGCACCTACAAATAATGCAGAGCAAGAGAAAAAGGAGGAATTCTACAGACAACTTCAATCAACACTGGACAAGACGTCAGTTGGCGATATCAAAATTCTAATGGGCGACATGAATGCCAAACTGGGAGGGGACAACACGGGAAGAGAACTAACCATGGGTCGAGAGGCGCTAGGTGAAATGAATGAGAATGGAGAATTGTTTGCAGAATTCTGTGCATTCAACGATTTGGTGATTGGAGGCAGTGTGTTCAGGCACAAGGATATCCACAAAGCGACATGGATTTCACCAGATGGACACACTAAAAATCAAATCGACTTTATCTCAATCTCAAGAAAATGGAGACGCAGTCTACTTAACACAAGGTCAAGAAGAGGAGCAGATGTAGGTTCAGACCACTATCTAGTGCAAGGAACCTTCGAAATCAAGTTAAAAGCCTTCAAGGAAGCTGGTGATAGACCTCAATTCAAGTACAACACTCGGAAACTGAAGGATGAAACTACAAAGGAGATCTTCAAAGCAGCCATCAAGACAAAATGGGAGACGTCGAGGGACATCCCTGAAGAAACCTGTGTGGAAGAACACTGGAAGTCTTTGAAAGCTATGTGGAAAGAAACCTGCACAACAGTATTAGGAAGGAAGAAGAAAGAAGACAAGGAATGGATCTCGACGGATACCTGGAAGCTGATAGAGGAGAGGAGGATGGTGAAGCAGAAGATAAACCAGTGCAAGGATGCTCAACGACAAGAGGAACTGAGCACAATGTATAAAACACTGGATAAAGAAGTGAAGAAGAGTGCACGCAAAGACAAAAGACACTTCTACGAAACACTGGCAAGTGAAGCAGAACAGGCTGCAGGTAAGAGAGACCTGACGACATTGTATCAAATAACCAGGTTGCTATCAGGGAAGAGACCAACACAGATGAAACCAATAAAAGATGAAGAAGGAAATTTAATTACAAAAGAAGAGAAACAGAGGAAACGATGGGCCGACCACTTCAAGAAGCTCTTGAATCGACCACCACCTGCACTTCGTCCAGAAATACCACCTGCAGCCGCTGAATTACAAGTGAACATAAATCCCCCAACGAAAATGGAAGTCCTGAACGCCATAAAGCTACTGAAATGCGGGAAAGCAGCAGGACCAGATGGAATACCGCCAGAAGCACTGAGAACAGATGCAGAGACAACAGCGGACATGCTCACACCACTATTGCAGAAGGTGTGGAGGGAAGAGAAGGTACCTGACGATTGGAAGAAGGGTTACCTTGTCAAACTGCCGAAGAAGGGAGACCTCAGTGCTTGCAAGAACTGGCGAGGAATCACTCTCCTATCCACCCCAAGTAAAATATTAAGCCGCATCATCCTGGAGAGGCTTAAAGACGCACTGGATTCAAAACTGCGACCGGAACAGGCAGGCTTCAGGAAGTACAAATCATGTGCTGACCAAATTGCAACGCTTCGTATCATCATAGAACAGAGCGTAGAATGGCAATCAGCTCTATACCTCAACTTCATCGACTTTGAGAAGGCCTTTGACAGCGTCGACCGAGAAGTAATTTGGAAACTGCTTCAATACTACGGAGTACCGCAAACCTTTATCCGCCTCATTCAACAACTATATGAAGATGCCACATGCCAAGTAATCCACAATGGGAAGCTCAGTGATGCCTTTGAAGTGAAGACAGGAGTGAAACAAGGTTGCCTACTATCCCCCATGATATTCCTTATTGTGGTGGACTGGATCATGCAGCAAACAGTAGGCAGCGAGAAGAGGGGGATACACTGGACGACGGAAAAGAACCTAGAAGACTTGGATTTCGCCGATGACTTATGCCTAATGTCACATAAACTTGAAGATCTGCAGGCAAAAACTAACAAGTTGACAGAGGAGGCAGCTAAGACGGGACTTCAGGTGAATATAGAGAAGACAGAAGTGATGAAGATACCGCACCACCACCATCAACAACAACAACAAACTCCAATCACCGTCAACGGTAGAAACTTGAAGGAAGTAACCTCCTTCACTTATCTAGGAAGCACTGTTTCAACTACAGGCGGGACGGACGAGGACGTCAAAGTCAGAATCGGAAAAGCAAGACAGGCATTCATTAGCCTGAAACCAGTGTGGAGATCTTCTGCACTCAGCATGCGGAACAAGATACGGATTTTCAACACCAACGTCAAGTCAGTGCTCTTGTATGGCTCAGAGACTTGGCGCGTCACGAAAGGCATTTCCAATAAACTACAGACATTCATCAACAACTGCTTACGCTCGCTGCTGAAGATCAGATGGCCAGAAAAAATAAGCAACAAGGAACTCTGGGAACGAACCAACCAAGAACCTATCACGCAACAAATATGCAGGAAGAAGTGGAGATGGATTGGGCATACACTGAGAAGGCCGACTGAGGACATCACGCGTCAGGCCCTCGAGTGGAATCCCCATGGGAAGCGACGAGTTGGACGTCCGAGGGTGACATGGAGGAGGTCGTGCGAGGAGGAAATGAGAGCTTCTGGGCTGTCGTGGAACCAGGTTCAAAAGATCTCAGAGAACAGAGGTCACTGGAGGCGTGCTACTGAAGCCCTATGTTCCACTAGGAACCCAAGGGACTAATAATATAATAATGATATGGCGTTCAGGACTTCCATTTTTGTTGGGGATTAATGTTCCACACAGGTTTCTTCATGGATGTTGCTCGATGTCTCCCATTTTGTCTTGATGGCTGCCTTGAAGATCTCCTTTGTAGTTTCATCCTTCAGTTTCCGAGTGTTGTACTTGAGTTGAGGTCTATCACCAGCTTCCTTGAAGGCTTTTAACTTGATTTGGAAGGTTCCTTGCACTAGGTAGTGGTCTGAACCTACATCAGCTCCTCTTCTTGACCTTGTGTTAAGTAGACTGCGTCTCCATTTTCTTGAGATTGAGATAAAGTCGATTTGACTTTTAGTGTGTCCTGGTGTCTGGTGAAATCCATGTCGCTTTGTGGATATCTTTGTGCCTGAACACACTGCCTCCAATCACCAAATCGTTGAATGCACAGAATTCTGCAAACAATTCTCCATTCTCGTTCATCACCTCACCGAGCGCTTCTCGACCCATGGTTAGTCCTCTTCCTGTGTTGTCCCCTCCCAGTTTGGCATTCATGTCACACCACCCATTAGAATTTTGATATCGCCAACTGACGTCTTGTCCAGTGTTGATTGAAGTTGTTTGTAGAATTCCTCCTTCTTCTCTTGCTCTGCATCATTCATCGGTGCATAGCATTGTATGATTGTGACCTTCCTTCCTTCCTTTTGAGTTGAATCTTGCTGTCATGATCCTGATGCTGGAGGAGATTGGTTCCCACTGCATGAGAGCCTGCGATGCTGTTGGGGACATCACGATAGCCACTCCATAACTCATTGTGCTCGTGGTTGTCGTGTCGTCTGGGTGACAATATCGGAGTAGATTATTGATTCTCCAGTTGACAGTTTGGAGAGTCCACTCCCTTTCCATCTGCTTTCGCAAATCCCAAGCACTTCGATGTTATACCTTCTCATCTCATTTGCAATCTGGGCTGCCTTACTGGGTTCAAACATCGTACGGACATTCCATGTCCCCACGTTTACTTTCGCTTTCATCGAGAGAGAGAAGACACATCGGCCAATTGGCTTCCCGAAGGCTTTCACCAACTGGCGTCATTTCGCCTCTCCGATTCCAGCGGGGAATAAGTTTGTTTTCATTTTTTATATTTTGTTTGTGCTTTGAAGTTTCTTTAGTGGTTAGATTTGTTTTACTGGGTAGGGTTGCTAGCCGTATGCCCAACCTTCCCTGTTTACCCGGGCTTAGGACCGGCTAGTAACTAGTAAACTAGTTAACCAGTCGAGGTTGGGCATTATGTAGAAAGTACTATGTAAAATACTATCACAACATAAACGTGATATACAAGCAAGGGGAAAAAGCAAAGTCAACGGAAAAACAAATTCCTGAGGAAATAACCTTAAAAATACAGTTAAATAAGTGTACATTACTTTCGTTTTACTTTTTAACAACAGGAAAAACAGGAAACCAATAGAATGACCACCACTAATTCCGATTGTGAGGCATATTTATTACCGTTTGGAGATGCTGAGTCGTATAATCTTTCATACCCCATTGCCAGAATCATGGTGCACTAGGACAGACTAACTCAACAAACCTATCCATCATCCTACCACATAAAGTTGTGTACTCATTACCCCTCAGCTTCTTTCATCCAGTCACATGATGGGAAAAGGGAATGGATTGATAACATGTGAAACGACATTCACACTACATGTCTTACAAACGTGAGTCAGTATCCGAACACAAATTCACTCAATGAGTGGTCTCTGTCATGTCCAAACACAAATGGTTGCACCTAAGAACTAACTACACGGTGTTCACACTGGGTGTGAATAATGACACTCGTATATGCAGGGTAGCTGGAAGAGGTTATTTCCATAGGTGTAAAACGGAACTACCCATACCGAAGCCTTGTACAGTTTACCTTTTACATCTAGGTGAACGTCTGGAAAGCAATAGAGGTCATTCAGATTGGTGTGTGCCATTATAGTTTCTGACATACATTTGAAGATTTCATCAGGTGCAGAATTACCAGCAAGTATGCAACTGCCAAGATAGACATATTACTCGTTACTTCAAACAGTTCACCAGCAAGAGTCAATAAAGACCAAGGTTGTAGCCAACGTTGTGAAAGCAATGCACAATTTGTTGAGCGAAACAGATGTAACACTTACGCACACTGATTAAGTGTGATTTGCGTAGCCTGTACAGTGTCACACAGTAAAGTGTTGTACATGTACTCAAGGTTGAAAAGTATTTTTTCATAATTTAAAGATCCCCATAAATTATTCAGCTTATTCAAAGTATTTTCTCGGTAGCAGATCCGTATCGACACGAAATTCGACGATGAAACTGCCTCCGCTTTAATCAATATTATGCAGACAAAGGGAAATAACAAGCAAAGAAAGAAAACTAAGTATCATTTACAAAATCAACCTCAACAACTGTGATCAGTACCACATTGGAAAAAGTAGTAGAGATCTTCACCTTGAGCTACTTGAACATCAGTCGGTACGTAAACACTACGCCATTTCGTCGCTCATACCGATGGATGTGGACAACTATGAACATGAGTTTGATTCTGAAAATGTAGAGATCTTGGACAGAAGAAATACAAAGAATACAAGGGAATCCTTAGAAGTTTGGTATTTGGCTCAATCAGCATAGACCTAATCTATCAACCAGTAAGAAGAGCGAGAAGCAACTACGAGGTCGGAGATCAGGCAGATAAAAGACAAACAGAGAAACCTTTGTAGTCAATGGTACAACAACCAAAGGAAACCATCAATCACACACCATTTCTCGTAAAGGCAGACTACCGAATCACTCACTAAGAAATACCGATATTGAACTTATTGATGACGATGTTGTCTGGAAAGACAATGAGAACGCTTCACAATTAAACCATCCAGCCCAGAAAACGCAATACAGCCAAGATCGTCTGAGCTACAAATATTCTCCATCATTTACCGACTTTTGTTGATTTTCTCTTTCTGCATCGTTGTCAAGTATAGAATCGAAACTCATAACCTAATGCATGAGAGTGGTTCCTAATTTACATGCGCTACTGCATACAGTAGAATTAAATTAATGAATAGCAGAAGCACCTTAGTAATGATTCCAGGTGCATGTTGTCCATAAATGTTCAGTCTCTAGAAGAACGGCAACAAAGAGTCCATGAACAAGTGCTCAGAGAAAAACTAAAGTTAGAATCAGGTTTAAAAACAAGGCATATTTTGAGCCAATCGTTCATAGAATGCAGACCAAAAGCTTTTGAAATTAATTTGTTTTCACCTCGAGGTACAAAAGTTTCTGATCACAAAACTAGATAACAATTACAAATAATAATGCAAAATAAACTATTTTATGTTGACAAACCTCAGCCACTCGACGTTGTAACGCAGTTAACTGTGCTTGGACTTGAACACAATCCCGTAGAGCCCGATTACCAGCCCACTGCAACCGATCCAACCGATGTATTTCGTTTCTTGCAGCCAATTCACGTTCTTGTAATGCAACATCATATTCATCCCACAAACGAAGAATTTGTTCAATACGAAGGAATATGTCAACTGGGAGTATTCCACGTTCAATAGACGGCTTTTCGAAAAATAAATAAAGACACCATAAAAATGAGTAGAAGAGAAACTTTTTTCTCTGTAAAGCTTCTTCACATTTAAAACACTAGATAGAATTTCTGATTACAGCTCTTAATAGTGAGTGTTCGAACAGGGATATCCACTAGTCGACTCCTAATACATTCGACTTTTACTGTCTAATAAATATCTTGATCAAAGTACGACTATCATCACATTTTTCCCTAAAATAATTTGATCAAAACAATGTTAAGAACCCAGTTACGTTAAATTTCCAGCTTTAGAATGTTCAATCACAGATAATTTGTTTGAACTATAGAGATTTTGTCATTACCCTACACAAGTTATACAGACTACAAAACAAGTTGTGGTGAAACGGTTTACAATCACACTCAAATAGACGTTATGTATAGAGTTTTTAGATAGATATTGAAAGCTAGTTTTACTTTATTGTTGTCTACTGATGACTAGCAGTGGAATCTAAGATGTGAGTTTCATCCTATTTGGGGCTCGTCAACTGGATGTACCTGCACTGAGACTCGAACCCTAGACCGTTATCCACTAGACCACCGGAGCACGAGAACCAACTTTTGTTCAATAGGTATCGGTTGTTGTTTATGAATAAGTAAATGATAACATGCTAACTGAACAAACAATCATGATGATACAGTAAAACAAGTAACCAAGATAAGCAAAGCGGAGGGTACAAAGTATGGGGTAACTTTATGATAACACATCAAAACCGTGAAACCTGTTACTTAATAAACACCCGTCAATTCAATCCATTAACTCATGACAACATATTTCACTTATATAATGACTAATTGATATACTACTGTAAGTTTTCAATTAAAATAATTGTCAAGTTATTGAAGTTGGTAATAACTTATAAAGAAGTTGAAAATTTGTCACTATTACTATAAAATCAGTAGACTAATCTCAAGGTAGTTTCCATAAATATCCCAAAGAAATAGGTTATTTATTAAGCTTCTATATATGGGTAATTATCATGGTTTGATGCTTAGACAGAAAGACATACTATGTAGCTAACTAATGTTAGGATAACTGGAAAAAGGAAGCTGAGATGTCATTGTGAGCATTTTGGATAATATCGTTGTATTCCATCAATTTGAATGTATGTAGGGTCACACATATATAGGAAGGGAATCATTGGTTCTCCTAAAAGCACCAGAAAATATCTCCAAGCGTATGAAAAAACAAGTTGAATCGTCCGATTCTATTAGTGATGGTATTCGATGTCTAAGGTCCTTAATCGCAAAACATATTATGATTGAGGTGGGTCATAATACCGATGCATGTACATTCATTCACACAAAATTTTCGGGATGCATCCATAAATTTGTCGATGCCTTATCCATTAGGATATTATAAAAGGAATTACTTGTTATGAAGTTTTCTCTAAGAAATTAGTTTTATGCAAGATTTTCGCTAAGAGTAAGACAAGATCACTAAGATGTGATTCAAGGAGAAGGACAATACGCTTCGTAATCATAATAAAAGAATGATCAAAGTGGAGTATACAGCCATTGATAAGATCAATTTGAATCCTAATAAAATGAATCTGAATATTAGTTGACCGTGTACTATAATTCGAGATGTTACTATGATGGGAGAGTGTAGCGTTCCATCCGAAACAAGCATTCCAAGGATTAGTTACCAGCTAATAGCATCAATTAAACTTTCTCTACTCATTGTTTGGATATGTAGTGAGCATAGCTGTAGAGCTGTGAGGAATGAACTCGACTAAGAGGCTGAATAAATAGTTTTGTAAGCAAAAGTGATAGGTCTGGGACTAGTATTCCAAACGGTGAAAAGAAGCAACTGATATGAAGACAAAGAAACAGTATGCACAATGCTTAGTAAAACATTTTTTCCCTACGAAAACAACCTATCTTACCTTTAGTTCTTCATACATACGAACTAGTTGTTGGCGTTCTCTTTCTCTTCTAGGTCGTTCATCGCGTCGATGTCGTCGGATTTCATCCATCACGCGTTCTTGCATAGCTTTTAAATCTGATGGGAAATGACGATTAGCCAAACGGTCAGTTGTTGATCGAAGCCATTGAATTAGATCACTAGCTAGAACCCGATAATCAGACCATAGCGATTTCAATTCATCCGGTAGTTGATTTGAAGCTTGAAATTGGAAAGTTGAATCTACAGGTCCAGGTGTATGAGAGTCATGGTATAAGGAAGGCATAGGGGGTATGATTGCTAACGGATATGATGAGCGATGTTGAGAATTACAAACTAATTTATCATACAGTGAAGCCACATAAGTCATAATTGATCGTTCATCTGTTATCTTTGAAATATCTGAAATGAAATTTTAACAAAAACAAGATTTGAATTATTAGAGCAAAGCGTGATAAAATATTGATTACTTTCAATAAAGGGGTCTCAGTATTTTCAAGGGTACCTCTGTCTGATAGGAAACCTATCGAAGTCAAAAACTACCGAGAGAAATGAAGAGAGAGCAGCTTTTCTTTCAAGCATGAAAGCTGTATGATACAGACTAGGGAATGAAAGGTAACGTGGTAACCATATGCAATTTTATGTACCACGCGTCGGACTAAAGTAGCATTCGGACGAGCGATACAATGACTGAAACCAAGTTTCATTTCTGCAACTTTTGTCTCTCAATTTTCCTTGAAAACAGTTGGAACAAATGTTGGATCCAATATACGTGAATATATTTTGACTATTCTTGTATGTGAGTAAGGTAAACAGTGTAGTATCCCTTTTGTGAAGAAAGCAAACCTCCTTCATCCGAAAATGTTTAGCAACTCCATATTTGATCACTGACATCGTCATGAAGTTGTACATAATCTCCTGGAAACACCATGTAAGTAATAAAGACATCTAGCTACGCATGTTTCGGAATGTTAGAGATCCTTATTCAATAAATAAGGTTATCTTGGGTATGCCAAATGAGTCACTTACATGCTATTCACTCACTGATAGTCTTGACCTACTTAGGGAGGAAGATATATAGTCTACGACATGGTGTTATGAAAACTGAAATAACTGTATGAGCTTAGTATCTTTCAGTTTATCACAACCTCCTGAATTAAATCTAAGGGATTAGACCACTTAACGGTTCAACATACTGTTAAATTTGGCTTAGTTTTGGAGCCAAAACATCCTTACTTCTTCAAATTCCGGATAGGAATAAGTTGGTATTGAAAGCACCACGCATATACTTGATAGGACTGCTTTCTTAAGCATCCCCTAATATATTCATTATCTCTGTTCATTTAATGTCTGCATAATACTGTCATATTCTTCTGTCCCATTTACTTCTCGGTATCCATGTTTAAACGATTATTTTACTTCGTGAATCAAGACTATTCATTAACCATACAATTAGAAAATTAAAAGTGATTCCTACCATCTGGATCGAATAGACGCGTAACTTCAAGTTCACGTTCGGCTAAATCGAATGCCAAATCAAGATTTTCGCGAGCCGATTGACGATCAACTTGACGGAAATCAATTAAATCAGGCCTATAAAAGTTGTACAGTACAAAGAACAAATAATATCAATATTATAAGACTGTTACTAAGACGGTGAGCTAAAGATCAAACCTTCAGTGAAAAAAAGGAGTGAATGTCCTACTATGGTAGTAGGGATAGTATAAATTAAAACTACCGAAGATTACTAGTTGATGTGACTCGCGTAGATTCATTTATGAAAACAATAATAGTCTCTAACAATGTGCGGCTGCGAACAAATTATTTTTTTCGAAAACGATTTAAAGCAGAATGTTACTATTTACTGGGTCGGTAAAATTACTCCACTAATTTTAGTTCAAATAACAAATGTTCAGTAAATTTTTAACAAATTGGAAATTCTATAATGAACACAATGAAATCATTACAATACAAGGATTTCAGTATTTACTAACTATATCTATCAACAAGTATTCCGATACTAAGGATCTCTGCATCCATTTGCACAAGACATCTCATATTTGGCTATAATACATCAAGTTAAACATTTCTCTCTTTTTTTGATGATTTCAGTTGATTGATTGAATACTTTCTTTGAAAAGACATTTCTTATATTCTTGTCCTCAATTTAAGCACGAGGAAACCTTTCCAATATCTGTAGGATTTTAACAGTTGCACAAGCGGAAATATTGCAAAGACGAATAATGTCGGACAATCGTAACAGATTTTACCAGAAGACATCATTGGCAGTCAAACAGTCAACGTACAGACTCTTACAGAAGTACATCGGATCAATTCGCCACACTTCACAGCAGCAAATAGATGAGAAATGGATAGGAAAAGAGTGAAATTCAACTACATGAAAGTGTATGGAAGGAGAGAGAACAAATAAGTAAAGGTTTAATGACAATATCCAAAACTTTAAAGACAACAAAGCGTGTATACATCAGCGTGATCGTAGCTGACACTCAGCTATGTCAACATTGGTTTACATCGTCTTGAGGACCATGATCAATGTAGGCTACACCTCCACACGAATCGTACTATCACTAACCAAACTACATCATAGTGAATCTTTAGACAATATTGAAGCGTCAATGCAGAGGGACGTATGGCCACAGAGACCGATCGATTCGGTCCTACATAATAACCAACAAAGATTAGAAGTACAAATAGATAATACTCGTAACAAGTTTAGTTGTAGTAAAGCTCATTCTCGGTGCATGCACGATACTAATTGCAAACAACAATTGGAACAACGAAATATTTTGAAGTGAAATTTTTTGTAGTACATTTGTAAGCTGACTGAACTGAAACACGGTAGGTGATTGTGACATTTATGAAACTGTTATATTATTTTTCTTTCGATAAAACCATTAGGGCAATTTATTCATCTCAATAAGTTTGGTTCTTCTTACTCTGGAGCAACATTATTACCTCGGATAGTTTAATAATTATCACACTTCATTTTGAGTGTTCATATAAGTGTACTGGGTTAGAAACCTGTGGTCCCTGATCCGAATCCCACCATGGCCCAAATTTCCATTTCAACTTCAATTATCACCCAGTATCAATACTAGTGTGCCAAACCATGGCTATCCCAGATAGTCAAAATGAGAAATTATCATTGCCGCGTAAAATCGTCGCTGCTTAGATGGTTTTTGAAATAACGTTCAAGAGTGTTTGGTTTGTGCATGCATTTGGTAGAATAACACTTACTCTTTAGCATGAAAATATGTATATGTTCAATTCAGTTACCTCCTCAACGTTATCAAGTGAAATTTACAAGAATTATCGTCTCAATTACTTGCAAGAAAACCTTTATATGTTTTCAACATGCGATTACTACCTCAAACGTTTATCATGATATCGCATGCTTTGAGCACATCTGCGTTCAAATGCGATCATGAAAAGTAACACGCTTTGGTGTATCGGATACAGGTATATTAACTTTGACAGTTCAACATTTAAGCATATATTCCAGTTACCATGTTTCATTATCAACGTGTAGGATCTTAGCAGAATCTCGTTTCCATGCTGAGGGCAGAATGCACAACTGCAATACATTCCTTAATTGATGGATACAAATGAAAAAGGTTATGATTGCATTGTTAAGGTTATTTTAACAATCATGGCATGGTCTTTGTCAAATTCAACACCAAATCCAAATTCATCATGGTTTGAAGATACTCTCGCATTGTTGATTTGCATAAATTAGTGCTTAGGTCTATGCACAAGACCAAAAATTGCACATCTATTTAAAGGTCGATGATGCTCTCTACCTAGGCGCCTAAACCACAAAGGGAGGAGCAACTTTTGAAACGGAAAGACAATAACCAAACTTCGTGAACCTTAGCTTCACACTTGAATAAATCAGTGTTTCACGGATTTAAATTCTTTTCTGTCTTAGTTTGAAATATATGCGTATATTTCTTCCTGTATTACATGTATGTATACCAAGTATGTAGGACATTCGGTTGAGGAGTTTAAGTTAAATTTTGTGAATTCATTGAATTCTGCTATGCATAATCATGTAGTTTGCTTTAAACTTCGATAAGAAATAACGAGAGTAGAAGAAAATGGATGAATTTCATTGTCATTAGTATACTATTGGCAAACCCAGACAAATATTTTCCAACGATTAAAAAAAGACGGTTAGATATGTATGGTATAACTGCTGGTCACTTAGGTGAACAAACTTACCTATAACGATGTATCAAAGCAAGAAATCCACGCCCGTCACCCCATGATTCGCTGAAATCTTTTACATAGACACCTGGATAGTTGGACGTGACAGCACGACACCAACTAAGAAGCGTTTGTTTAGCTGCATTGTCCATAGATAGGTCAACACGAATATTCGATTGAATTTTAGTTTGATCCTCAATTAATTCCGCTAACTTGAATGTGATTACATCAAAAGAAGGCGGATACACATATATACGTAGAAAAAGAGATAATAAGCAGTTGTGTAGAAACACAGTCGAAAAAAAATAATTATAAAATAACAATTTTGATAGAACTGACCTTATATACATCATATTTCACACTCACTGAGTGTGGGTACATACAAACTCAGAGTTTCATATGTATACCTCTACCTGAGAATGTACTAACTACAACGACGGAAATGAGTACACGTATACAAGTAAACTTCAGATGGTTTTCAACTACTTCTGTTACAACTACTGTTATCACTTATTCTTTAGTTCATCATGAGAAAAATAAGAGAGTAATGAACAATATTCACTAAAATCTCAGAATTTTCTCATTTGTTCTCTGTTATTAGAAGAGAGAAACAAAAAGGTGTTTAACATAGAAAAAGTACATTTTAATTAACTGAATTGGTAAATCGCATTCTTTTCTGAAGGAAAAGCACCAACACACAGATAGACTAAAACACTTCAGTATTTCACTCACTGTGTATAACATTAAATACTCATAGAACAAAGAGAGGAAAATACAATGTATACATCCAGCTTTTAGACTTTCACATCGAAATCACTAAAAAAAGAGACAGGGAACAAATTTTTCTTCAATAAATTAAGTCAGTAAAACGTAACTATTAACCAAAACGGTTTTCATCACAGTGAACTGATGAAAGTCAAGTAGTACTGAAGATTAGTTTAGACTAATTTTAGGACATGCGCAGTGTAAGCCCTCACAAACCAATGCGCAAATCAGCACAAAATCGGCAGCTTTCATGACGAGGAGAAATATCTTACCAATAAGTCGTTGTGCTGAAATTACGTAGGCAACATTCTTAAACTCTTGTACAAACAGCTATGCTGTCATCGATGGAAGTCATTCTTTTCTCCTAACTTGATTGACGCTCTACGTCACGACCTCCCATTAGAATTTCAGTTTGATGATGGTAACTGGTTTTTATACATTTAGGTAGTTTTTGAAGAGACGACTGATTTTAATGGTACCTTTTACCATGAACTGCAATCGGTTAGAGTACAATGGAAATGCATTGGTTTACGTGTTTCCACTAACTTACTTTCATCTAACCTTTCTACCATAATAATCATAGAGTTTTTCTTTCGCTGACTTTATGCACAACAGTATCTCGACAGTGCGATGATATGAGGTGATTGAAATCTGTACTAGATATTAATACTGTCAAGAAAATTGATTGATAGTCATATTATCAGGACAATAGACTAAAGGTATGGTGGCATTATTGTTTTCAAGTTTTCGGAATCTAAAGACTTCAAACAATTCCATTTCAACCACAGTGGTTAGGCGAAGAAAGTTATTATTTACATTCTATTCATTGAACATCAAAAACCCAATGAATCTGAAATCGTAAACCATATTATTATTGCAGAAAAAATACAACCGTAACAGTGGTCAGAACTCATACAGATATTCTTCATTTCATAAGTTTTACATCTCGAAAAGTTCTCCTATGAACATCAAAAACAATCAGTGCATTTAAAAACTATCCTTCATTTGCATAAAGTATCGAAATTATCCCCATACACACCTTTTAATCGGGGTTTGGCATATACTCACAAACCACACAGCGTTACATATCTCATTTTGTCGTCAAAGTGAATAGTTAGTAGGGATCAGGTGTTGATAAAACAGAGATAATAGTATGAACACGGATGACTTTAAAGGTCACCCTAGCAACTGATGAGATAACCAATTATATTCCTTTATTTTATGGATGAGTACTTTCTCAGGCGAAACACTGAAGCCTGATTAGCCGTTTCAGCAGTTGTTGGGGTAGCCTTTAGAATCCCTTATGAACGTCTCAAAAATGAAATGCAATGAAAATATTCTCAAGTAAACTTCTCACACCTCAATCACCCACTGGATTCAAGCATGTGTGGAAAAGCAATCAGAACTAGATAATCTATAAGTAATTGTTCTACTCAAATGAGAAATCCATCATCAAAAAATACCGCACCAATTAGCCCGTGGGGTTGGAGATGAAATTATACGGTAGAAAAAATAACTAACCATTTTGATTACTGAAAACACACAAAGTGTAGTTTTTAAGTCTACATTTCTTTGAAATGGGTTGATTTTGGCGTCTACGTGCATAATAAATATGTGTAACTAAGCCAAGTAAAGATGTTTCCGTATCAGACCGAGAGCCACACTTATTGTGTAAGGTTTGATGATAACATGGGTTTCACAGACCAAAATAGGCGAACCTAGTTTCAATCCAAGGTTGACTGATTGAAATTCAAATGCTTAACCAAGTGAGCTACAACATAAAATTTGCATGATTTTGTATTATTCTGTTCCACATTCTACTGCAGATAATAATAGTTATGAAAGTAGTATTGGCGATAATCATAATTTTAGTGACAAATAATAGGGTAACTTAGCAATCACATGCACCGTGGCATAAGGCACACTTACTGATATTATCTGACTCTTTAAACCTCGATGGGTGGAGCACAACGTATTGCTTGTAAGTTTAATCTACTGAATTACAACCCCATTGTGTTACCGTACTTTACAGTTACTTAAGTAGCTGATATTTTCGAGGATTCGAGTAGTGAAATGTGCACGCTATTAGCATGTGATGATTTAAAAAACTACAGGTCCCATAACATGCATGACATTAAAAATGAAGATATGTATGTATACGTGAACCTACGTAGAGGCTTCGAATCCAAAGCGTACCAAAACGCTTCCATGTATCAAGAGTTATAGCTACTTACCTAGTAAATATAGTTAGGTTGTTAGTAAATACTTAAATACTTAAGGCAGATGGGTATACTTTGTGTCTGCTTTATTTGATTAAACATCTGTGATCCATTATTGAAGAACACGATAGGTGACTAACCGGCAATTGTCTTTTATAAAAAGTATTAATATTATTAGCTTAACCAATGTGGAAATTGTTTAAAATACAAAAAATCAAAAGAACAGGTGGAATAGATAATTACTGGTAGTATACGACCAATTGTTGAAATGGGTAGTTTATAATCCGGGAGAGCACATTTATGAAGTAAAGCAGAAAATTTCCAAGTAATTCAGGATAAATTAACAACACTAGAATAATCCGCAGTTTGCAGGTGTGTATGAACACACCTGAAACCCAATTGTTAATATATATTTCTCTGGGTGTATGTGTGCCTATACAATAAGGAAATATTTCATTCCTTCAAGTGAAAATCGATTTATTGTTGCACAGCACTCATAATAAAAGTAGCTTACACAAGAACAAGCAAATAGCCAATAGAAATTACTGCCAATATCTGTAACCACTATGATTAATGTAAGCAGTAACAATAACAGCAATAATAAACTACTTATTTCTCCCCTTGTATTCTGGCCTTGGAACAACATCTGAGCCGGTAAAAGTTACAAACTTACACACACATATGAATACATTATGTTGGCTGACTGTACTATAGTGCCTTCGATCCTAGTTCACACACATACACACACCAACTAACCATTTCAGGTATAGATATACTATGTTATAACCTTGGCCTATCTATTAGCCACAAAGAAAATAACTTTTCTGCATACTGTATATCTTAGGTATGACAGTCAACGCCCATGTTTATACTTATTTTATGCATAGAAAAAGCCTACATAAAGGATATCGGCACTCTTTATGCATATAACTACTCAATAAGCAATAGTTCTTCGTTATTCTTAGTGCATCGTCAACACCGGGCAGCCAAAATTAATTGAAAGCACAATACGCTTTGAGAGAAAAACAATAAGACTACTATCAAGTAGTTTAGCTGTTTTTCATAGTGAATGTACTCAGATGCAGTGTTATATATATACGACAGTGTTTCATACATCCGTTAGGACCACATTCTACTATGTGACTTTAGTGAAGAAATGGGATAGCGTAATCTCAGGAGGAGGACTGTTCAGTGATTACGGAGGTCTGAAACTAACGTATATCATTAGTAAGGTAGTAGTGATCACGGACTGATATCATTTGGAGAACTACTGAAAACCTGGGAGCACTGGACAGCTGTTTCGTCCTAGTACAGGACTCCTCAGAGGTACACACCCACGACCACTTCAGGTTTCGGACTCAAGACTTCTAGGTTACATGGCGAACGGGTTAACCATTCAGTCAGTGGCTCGGAGTTCAATGGTCTACAGTTTCCTAATTCTTCCAGTTCGCGATATAGCACAAATTGATGTCAGTCCTCGACGAATACTACATTAAAAACTAAATCGCCATAAACCTCAAACTACGTAGTTCATTAGTATTTGCTTAATAAACAAGTTTTCTGAGGAATTCTTTTTGTGATCCCGCTGTGTTCTTTAAAGATTGTGGCCAAAGGTAATCACTTTGACTGGAATAATTTCCAGTATTCTAGGGTCAACAATCATTCTATGTTAAACAGGAGTAGTGGAACAGAATATCCAGTAACAGATAGGTCTGAATCTTGAGCGAAAGCAGTCCTTATAAGGATACTTAACACAATCACTCCTGATCAGTTCGGTCCTAGTCATGGCGACTGAAGTAATTCTGATTAGTTCCAAATACTGACAGACCTATTTGCTGTGCATAGGACATAAAACAAATAGGCTATTCAATATATTAATGTAAAGACTTTCAGTAGACTGACGATCTGTTAAACGCTATGTGGGAAAATTTGAGAATCTGATATGCATTTCTACACCTGTCAAGTATATGACTATGTTTACTGTGGCTAAAACCACCTTGACAACTAGGACTGGTGTGGCCCAGTGAACTGACTGCTTCGGTTGTTTGTAGAATTGGATGAGCGATGAATAGTTAACTGCCTATGAAACTACCAGGATGATGATGAAAAGAAGGTTTGTAAGCATTTATTAACCTTAAATAAGTTATGAAGATAATAAATTTGAGAAATCAAGACGCAAATAATCAACAGACTAATTATACATAGTTAGAAATAGTAGTTATAACAATGTAAAACATGTTATTCTTTGGCAAATTGCATAATAACTGGTGAAGCAAATGGGGCGTTTTTTGAATGGTTAGTCATAAACAATATATACTTATTATTTAATTATTCTTCTTTCGTAGTCACTTATTTTTTGTGACTGACCACTTGAAAAAACACTTTTTTTTGCTAGTTATTATACACTTTGCTAAGGAGTAACCTGTTTCGCAGTTATCAATTTACTCCACCTGAGCTCCTACAGACTAATGTTTACTACCATTAGGTGAATTATGACTGATCTATTGTCTTTACTGTTCTACTCTACAGCCAAGACCAATGGATGCTGAACACGGTACATAGTAAATGAAAGTGTTCTTTCAATGATAAGTGTATGTCAGCGGACTACTGAGTGGGGGTAATTTAAATGGTAAGCACATAGTTTTAGGGAAAAGAGATGAGTCAACTGATAGGAGTGAGATGGCTGGGACATAAGCTGTGCATGACTAACCAGTAGCTATGTTGAAGTGCGATTTTAGTTGGAGAAGAATAGCATTAGACAGAGGGGAAAGACTACGGACAGACAGAAATTCGATACTTATCTTTAGAGTCACTGACTGCTACTTTCAACAACGTTGTCGCATTGGAGTTTGAAGAAGGTATGAATCAATGGTTAGCTCAATTATGGACGGCAAAATTTATGAACAGCCTAATATACTGGTTTTGTTAAAAAGTGCTTATTGTAGGGAAGACTAAAATTAGATATTACAGAAAAAACACCAAAAGGCAGTAGGGCGACTGAATCAAAAAAAGCATTTCACAAAAAATAATTTATAGATTTCTAAGTTTTGTGCAAATGTGAATTGCAATATATTTCATTGATACATTTCAAAGGAAATATACTAAATCCCGCCGAGAAAAATTGGAGAAAAAAACGCCATTTGTCATTAGTGCGTCCAAAAGAAAAAAGGAAAGCCCAAGAATAATAATCATCTCGAAGATATATACAGAACAAAAGACTGACAATTTTCACCAGTGAATGCATATGAGGTTAGGAGTGAGATAAAGTGGATTGACCAGATAATCACTTACAAGACTGAACTTTTAAAAACTTAACACAATATACACTAAATGTATGTCCGAATAAACAAAATGAAGAGTACTTTTCTAAGAAGGGGGGAGGAAAAAAGAACTTACTCCTTCATTTGCTCTTCCAAAACACATCAATCATTCCAATAAAATGGTGGAGAATGCATTAAATGTCTAACAGAGTGGAAAAGCAAGATGATAGTTTAGTAGAGAAATTATATGAAAGACTTTACGGTGGTAAGATTAAAGGAGAAAGTGGAGGAAAAAGAAAAAGAACAGTAATGGGAAAGTTCTCCATTACAAGGCGATGTTGACAATTAACTAGTTAATGGGTTAATGAGACAGACAGTTATCGTGTCGCTTTGTTGCTCTTCAACAGTGGACATTCATGACCATTTGTGCTAGTAAATTCAGTGCTTTTACAGTCTGAGAAGTACAGCTTAATTCTTCAGACCATTGCAACTAATTTGAATTTTCAGCATATTTAAACAGCTTATTGGGTTCTGAAATAACTAGAAACCATTTCACTACAGGTATTAATGTTGTCTTACCAAACTTATACTTATTTCATTTTACTCCGACTCGAGTTTGTCTTGTGAATAGTGAAGGCTGACAGATGGATATTGCTCAAACCACTTTAATCAACTGAAGTCAAAAACTGTCACATGATTTACCTCCCTTTTTATTCAGTACTCCTAAACGAATAACGTAAGTTCACCGTAGGTGAAATATGCAAAGAAAGTAGTGGTTATCAAATACGGACAAGATTTACAGAACTAAGTTTGAAGGTTATATAGAAGGATAAAGTACACTATCGACCAGTAAACTTGATACTGTATATACGTTCAGATACCTGAATTATGCTGAGGTTAGTATAGCTTAACAGAATCTGAACGAGCTATCCACGTTGATATTTCGTAAATTGGTCACATACGCAAGATTTCTGAGATTACCAAAGTTGGAGAAATAGTCGACCCTCTTGATCAATGCTCCAAATAGCAAAATTGTATATTTACATAACTCAATTCCTATTTGTGAATTCAGCATATTAAGAAGACTGAATATCTGAAAATCCACAAGTTGCCGACATTGTTCCCTTTGATATTTTCCAAAAATGAATAAAGATAGTAAGATCCCCTATCCCACATTAAAGAACCACAGTGCCAGACAAATGTTCTTCAAAGTCTAATGAGAAACGGTAGTTGATTAAGATATGTAAAAAGTCTGTCCATTGATCTTCGAGGAATAGCATGAAGGTTGTCACAGGTAACAACAAATTACAGAATAGTGCATTAAAAAAATTCTGCTTTTAGTGGTGTTAATGATTTGAGAATATAGATTTGTATCAGAAGTATTCAGTACGTTTTGTGTTTTTCGCTAAGCTTCAATAGTAGGATTAAAGTTAGAGGTATTCACGAAAACTATACCACGAAAAATATACAATGTAAAGTTATAGAAAATGATGACTGAGCCGGATAAGACTGAGGGCAATACCTCTTATAATATGTGTTGCTGATAAGAATGGATATAAATGGTATATGTTGAGAGCGGCAGAAATCATAGGGAATTACCAGCATTGGGTAACGATTCTTCCCAGAGAAACCCGAGAGACGATGTGGGCGTATTAAGAGCAAATCAAGATAGAACCAGACAAGGAGATGAAGCACATTATGCACATGACTGTTTCAGTGCAAGGTAGATCATATTTGATGACTACTGTACAAAATGTCAATCAAAAACATTCCTTTGTCTCTGGCTTCATAGTGAGTATGTTTGGTTTACATTGGTAAAACTTGGAAGTATGTGACGGCATAAATCGCTAGTTTTATTTATTCAGTATGTAATATAACACTAAATCAGACAAACTGATAGTCATTACAAACTGTGGAGAATAAAAGTAAAAGCTGGTCGATAAAGATACGAATCCCGATTGCTTCCTGGAGGAAAACAAGACTAATAATCCTTGAGGTAACAAACATTGTACTTAATGTTTTGTTACAACTGGAGGAGCAAGAAAACACGCATTATCGACGATCCTAAAAACAAACAGAAGCTGTTTCCTGTTTTGTTGAAGAAATCTTAGCTAAACAAATATGAACTCTACCCACCTCCAGTTTATCTATGTTTATGTTAATTTGTACGAAAAAAGCAATTGATAGGGTACTTTTTATGTCTGCTGCTGTATTTTGATGTTTGTGCTGAAAGTATTAATATGTGATATTGTAGCCTATTTGATGGCTAGAGGTGGAATCCAGGATGTGAGTTTCGTCCTATTTGGGACTCGTTAGATGGATGTACCTGCACCTCAGTAGGCGTTGTTCCCACTGAGACTCGAACCCAGTACCCGTTGCTTCTAACACCAAAGAGCTGAATATTTACGTATGATTTAAAAGTATATTATATCGATAAAAAAATTAAGCAAGAAAAATATGTATGATATGCAGTTTTGACATAATAATAGTAGTATTAGCGGTAAGAGTGTTTATTAATTCATATGAGAATGACTGTAAAGCATCTGAAATGCTTATTCCAATGGAATAAAGAAAGTGATGTGTTTAGTACACTTGAAGTATGTACATGCTCTCGTACAAGTATCCTCGATGCATGTTAATCGCTGCAAAATCACATGAACAATACTTTCAATCATTAACATTAAGGGTAACATGATAGTATCCTACAATATGCACATATTGCATAGATAACAAAAGAGGATAGTCAATAAGGTAAGAGGAATTTCTTTGACAAACAGTATCATGCTACAGAAACTCCATATGTATATATAAAATCTTCCTATGTAGTGGCAATCGGTCTTTGAAGACCTTGAATAAAATGACTCAAAAATAATGCTATTTGTAGGAATGCAGCAAGTTATACTATAGGCTTTGACTACTTCAACACAGCTTTCATATTAGTTAAGAAATGAGAAAAATCGAACTGATAACTTACTGAACCTAAGGTAGGTGTATATACCAATAATTAGATTGGATATCACATTATCACGAGCACAAATCCAGTTGAAGATAAGGGATGAACTTACTTCAATCGAGTAATTAGACCTATTATTTTGCCGAAATTTCTAAATCATTATAAAAGTCTTCTATTTTCCTCCATTATGACGATTAGGATTAGGAGGATTTGAGGATAGATCTGTACTACTGACATCGACCCTGAGCCACATCACCTAGAAATTACAACCACTGGTTTCTATTGTCACACGAACTCCAACTGAAAAGCCTACATTTCCCTCACACGGCTCACACCACCAGCCAATAACTTTATGCTCTATGGTGCCACATATTAGTTTGCCGAACCCTAACCTTTTCCCAACCTAAATCTACTTCAGCTAATATTGTGCGATGTTGAAGACGGTGACTGGGTATGGGTAACACATATCTCACCCACTACCTCAGTCCACGGAGGTTCACAATCTTATCAATTGACTTGTCTCTCCTCCTTAAAACTCTACACCTGACTACTGCGTTACTGACGTGGTGACACCACGATACGCGGTCTGTGCTATGAAGGCGACGGCGGTATAACACCAGAAACCCCCTAATGTTCTCTACCTTTAGTGACAATGTTTAACAGTCATATAGTTGAAAAGAGCGAACCGCAGCATAGTAGTACACTCGACCCTCAATCGATAATCGGATGTCGTGGCGGCACCAGCATCTTCAAAATTAAATTTATCACTACTATACCCTAATCTTACATTGCGAAGCTCCACTTGTGGTGTCAAATATGAGAAGCATAGCAATTAAATTCTATTTCACGCACCTCCAAAGTTGAATTTCTCCTGCTTACTAGATCCAAGGTCAGTTAACATGGCTGATGACAACCAATAAGCAGTCATTGCTTTGGCCCAATAGATTAGTCGTTTTTCCTACCACTTTGGCTACGGAGATACGATGTCATCAAAGTTACTACCACAACCCTAAAAGCGTTTCCTTGTCTAATAAACCAGTTTAGATGAATAATATTATAACGAAACATAAAGTTGGGTGTAAAAAAACCAAGGCGCTGAAAGGATTGGTGTTCTGGACTGAAATAATCACATAGGAGTTCGTGTAAACAATTATGAGCTACGCTTGTGATACTACTTCCGATTTGGGTAAGCAGACTATTCAAATGACGAAGCGTACTATTACACTTTCGGGTTTACGTACAGAATGCCTTGAAAAATCCATAAAGGCAAAAGTGATGCAAAAAATGTAAAGGTAACATTTACACGTGCATGGTTAATAACTATAAGCCTGAACTCACTTGGAAGTGTAAAATTATGATCCAAATTAGGCCTAGTGTTAATTTAGGATTACCATCAACGATTTCGTCAGCTCGAATATTAACTATACGGATCTGGAAAAAGCAATGAATACATAAAAATAAGAGTTGATGAAACAAACTAGAATAACATTGAATCTGAAAGAACGGTGTGTTGGTTCGAAATATTACAATTGAAAGCAGCAAACCAACAAGAGTGAAGCTGTGGTTCATTGGTCGAGGAGATCGACCTCTCACCAATGAGGCATGGTATCCAACCTTGGCCGACATACCGAGGTTTAAGCAGCCAGGTTGTGTTATCATTCCTCACAAGAGGCTTGTCGTATTACCTAACGTACGAATATGCATACTGTTGCTAAGTTACGAAAACGGCACAGTCAAATATCAACTAGAGAAGAGAAAAAAGCAACTAACAAAAGGATATGATAAGATGGAGAATAATTGGTTATAGAATAATAAGATTCTCATTGTTCACAATAGAACAAAGCTAACCTATCTGAATTGCTGTGGTGTACCCTCAGTTACAACCACGGATATCTACAGTCTCTTCAGCTACAAGAAGAAAGCCTGAAATTTACACAAATGAAGCAGTTATGGACTAGTGTGATGCCTTACTTGAGCGAAATTGTAGTTTCTTCTACAGCACTTTTAGTGCACCATGGTCATAAATCGACGTAGTCTGTAACATGAAGTGAACATCATGTATTTAAGCCATATCACTGGTATAGACGAGCAACCTAATCAACTGACTCTCTGGTCTTGCATATACCTTACGCCTAACCTAATTATTCATGTTGTAGTTCAGCTATTGCAAAATAGGTGATCCTTCAAACAGGTTACTGGTAAAACGACTGCATACTACTCACTTTCAGAGTAAGCAACTTACAACCATATTAGTTACCCTGTTTTTGATGGATACGTGGGTATTTTAGAGGGTGCATTGTTTGATTAGCAAGAATCACAAAAAAAATTTGGTTCCATGGTCGTGAAATGCAACACAAAAAGTTGGACCATATATGTAACCAAGACCTGATTACAAACATTTGTACATGAAGCGCGTGAGCTAATGGAAACTGGCAATTCAGTCCTGCATATCAATAATGCGGAAGAAATAACACTTTCGAGCTGAAAGCGAAGAATACCAATTTTAAGGCTCAGTAGGAATACTAACACTTACTGAGATATAGGTGAATACAGCCGATAACTTCTCAAATACAGTGAAATATATTACCTGAAGTCGACTACAAACTACTAGCGTATGCATAACCAACACTTTCCACCTTCTAAATCATTTACAAACAGAATACTATCAAAATATTGAGTTATAAAACAAACAAGCACACAAAAAGTGAACGATATGAATTATGTATTGAAAGCAAAATACAAACAATAAGACCACCTATGCATAAACGCAAATGAATTGATTGGATGATTAGTTTACACAAATGACAAATAAAAACACCAAATATCATGACTCATAGCAGTAATATCACTAGCAGTAGTATGAAACTAATAATACTTATGTGTGTGGTTGATCACTTATTCTGTAATGTGATAAGACAATGAAAAGCTCACTTTACATTCAAATATCGTAATTCACATATGAACTAAATATTTTTCTTTCTGGGTGTCATTACTTTAACTGAAAAGCGGTATGTGAAATAGAATCTGAAAGCCGTTTCTCATAATCATGTTTGCAGCGGTATACAAAAGCGTAGGTAAACTAAACCACTAAATTGCAGATCACTTAGACAATAACTATTATATTAAGTTAGTATTCCTCACAGATTGAGATCAACTGGAGAATCATTTAAAACCTGTGAGCACTGGATAACTGTTTTATTTTAGTATGGGAGTGGTCAGTAGTACGCACCCACGACCCCGCCGAGGGTCGGACTCAGGACCTTCAGGTTTCACGGTTGATGCATTAACTATTCAGCCACTGGATGGGAATTCAATGGCACATAGTTTCCTACTTCTTCTAGTTTTCTGAGGAGTCCTATTCTGTGACGCAACAGTTGTCTAGTGCTCCTAGGTTTTCATCGGTTCTCCAACTGATGTCAGTCGTTGCGTGATCAATACTACTTTAAAATAAAATCCCCATTGATCTCCAAATACATAGAGCATCTAATCATCGCATAACTAGCGAATACTTTTATCAATATTAACCTGAGAGCATGAGAACAATTAATACACTTAAACAGGAAAATTTAATAATAATGTAGTGGGTAAGTGGACAATTTGCTGAAAAAAACTCCATCACACGCTAAAACAATGCCATTAATAATAATATTTACCCCACGATATCGAAGAAAATCCAATACACGTTGAATATTCTGAATCCAATGAACACGACTTTCAATATATTCAAGTCCCTGAAATCGAATTCACAGTGAAGATTGAAAAAATCAACTTGAATGGCAATGTATTCACGTTAATTGATGAAGAAAAAATAATGGTTTAAAGGACTGTTGATATAAATACTAACAACTTTCACCTTTTTTTCTCCTCTCTATTGAGAAATAACCACTTTTATAATTATTCAAACCATTTCAAGTCGTTATTCATCGTAGACTGACATCAGTTGGAGGAACAAAGGAAACCTGGGACCACTGGACAGCTGATCCGTCCTAGAATGGGACTCCTCAGCAGTACGCACCCACGACCCCTCCAGGGATCGAACCCACGACCTTCGGGTTCCGTGGCCAGCACGTTACCACTGTGCCACTGGGTCAGAATCTAATGCTCCATATTTTCAACTTCTGTTAGGTCACGATATCACGTTGACAAGTGTTACT
The DNA here is from genome assembly GCA_944470555.2 of Heterobilharzia americana. Taxonomy (NCBI): domain Eukaryota; kingdom Metazoa; phylum Platyhelminthes; class Trematoda; order Strigeidida; family Schistosomatidae; genus Heterobilharzia; species Heterobilharzia americana. Next base: position 52,817,677 of record OX104134.1, read on the forward strand.
GTTTAACTTTTGTGACCGATGCAGACAGTTCCCCGCAATCAAATCAGTACACCATTTCGTAGAAAGTAATGGCAACTAAGGTATTCATTCTGTTAGATCGAAGATGTGAAAAAGTAAGAGTCTAGGACAAACAGACAAGTAAAATCAACGTGGAACCTCGCACACAAGTGCATTGGTTCAGGTTGACTCACTTCACAGTAGTATACAAAGAATAAGTGGATGGAAATGTAGTGATATCAAAGTCGATAAAGTAGTATGAGGGAGCAAACAACCTGAAGATAAGGGTTGGGACAAGTTATTCAAGCTTTAGAAGACATCAAAAAGTGAATACATCTGCGCCATTGTGATCGATTTTCAGCTATGTCACTAAGAATCGCCAACCACTGATTCCTTTCCTGTCGACGACTTCAACTAGGCAGTCTACATTCCCCCAAATAACTCAGACTAACAGCCAGGGACTTCATGGACTGATGCCCACGTCTTGGCCTGGTCACCGTGATCCTTCTTCCAACCTAATCCAACTTCCTCTGCAATGGCGCATCAACGTAGTCAGTGGCTCAACATGTGCAACACATGTCAAAACCATCTCAATTGACTTAGGTTCACAACCTCACTAATCAACTTACCTTTCTTGCCTTGTACGTTTTGTCTGACCTGTACATTGCTAACATGGTGATTTCACCAAAAGCGAGCAATGCTACGAGGAGACCTGTGATCAAAAGCCTGTAATCGCTTCAAGTCTTCTACTTTCAACGACCATGTCTTACAGCCGTAAAAGAGGACAGAACGGTTGTAGCGCATTGTACCCTTCCTGTAATAAGTAGTCGGTTACCGCTAGTAGGCGCCACAGATGGCAAATGCTAAAGGGGCTTCTGTATCCGAGCTGAGATTTCGTCAGCAACCAGCCCATTCGGGCCGATGCATCTCACCAAGTAAGATTAGGTATCCTAGTATTATAGTTCATAAGAATGCCTAGAATTTAAATAAAAGTTTTAAAAAAAATGATAACGATTGTTCATTGCTCTTAGTCCACATAAATGGTTCGTTAATCAAGTCACTAAGTACAGTCAAATTTAAAGTTACCACTCTTCCAGTAGGACTATGGTTCGTTGGTTCATAGATAGTTGGCGTTCAACTAGTAAGGTTACAGATTAAAACCCTAAATCGCTTATTAAGGTGTCGATAGATAGGTAGTGTCACAGACCTGACATAATAGATGTGACTCATTGTTTAGTGTACGATACGACACAAAGTTTCTGAGTGGTATGTACCTTTAGTGGATTGAAAAAATCTTTTTGCCTTTATCGAGGAACAGCATGGATTAGTGTCACAAAGAGTTTCAATTTTATCAAAACAGCTGATGTCAACTACCAGACATGAAATCTGGGTCCAGGTATTTTTACAGATTTTCCACTGATACCAAAATACCGATGATACAGGGTGACTGAAGTGAAATCAAAATCTGGTCGGTACTTGAGTTTCGTAGCTCAGTTAGTAGAGTACCGAGCCGGAAACCCGTCGCGGCCTAAATTTTCATTTCACCTTCATTCATTACCCAATGTCAATACTAGTCTGTCAACCTATGGCTGTCTCACTCAGATAGTCAAAACGATAATACATAATAGTTTTCATGAGCTAAATAATGCCAATTTTTAGACTTAAGATCATTTTTCATATGTGTTTTTGTTTACAAGTAATCTTATCAGTGTGTTATTTTTTTTGCCAGCCGACGCCAGTTTATTTTTTCGGAACAATTTTGGTCAGGTAAGGTTTCAAATTTCAGTCTATCAACTTTGATATGAGCATGTAATATGATCATTTGCAGACCTATTAGAAAATGACTATACATGCCAGATAAATACACAGGAAAAACGATAAGAATCATTGAGTTTTGAAAATTATGATACGACATTGAGTGCTCAAGATTTAATTAAATGCTGGCTGATTAGTCATTTGCAGAATATAATTCTGACCTAAACGAAATATTACCATTGGAGTTTGTGAAAACGTTTAGCATCTAGTTATCCAAGAACAACAACAATATCTAACAGACATATACGATGATCTAGTTTACCTGGTACGTTAACATAAAGCTTTTAGGTAGACAGCGGCTAAGTATGGGAGTAATAAATATGCCACGTATCCTAGTCGATGAAGGTTCACAGTCTCACTGAATTACTTTCTTCATATAATACTCTGAATCTGAATTTCTCATTTCGTATATATGGTGGTAATCTTTTTAAAATTTCATTTTCATGTTTGATGTTCAACAGCCACTTAGTAGGGTAGGATGTATTTCTGTTTAGAATACTGACTGTTTGGATAGCAGAAGTGAAGTAAGCTGGTAAAAGCTAATCAAACTTTTAGCATACATGTTGGCATTTTGTCAGTCACCAGGATTAACGTGACGTCAAAAATGCATAAAGTTGATCGACTTTGCTCTGTTGCGAAGTCGACTTCTAAATGACATTTTTACGTTTAATTTTTAGTAGAAGTCTAAACACGTTTCCATAGAAGTCAAATTCGAATTCTTCCAAAATGCAGATAATGCATGAACATGATAAACTAGAAAGTGAAATCAGCATGTATCAAGATGCTTTTGAGCCACTACAACACAATCAGACAGTGGGAAGTGACTCCTAACTAGGGCCTAGTCGATTCGTGAACATTTTTCAGGATGACCTAATATTATAGCGACACACGCAAGACTATAGTAGATGGCCATGTAGCCCTCAGATACATGAAGGTTTCCTCTAACAAACAGACACTAATGAAGTGCTAAGGCTTCTATTTTGTTCAGGTGACCAGCCTGCACTCTCCGTGAAATGTTTGATTTCCCCTTATAAATGATTTTGAAGAAAGATTCTGGTAAAAAGCAGAGTGACCTTGGCAATCGGTCAGTTATACAATAACAGAGGTACTCGTGAATCGACTATGTAAAGCACACCCAGTTCTGGATTCTTTTCTCCAGTCAGCAACTGATTTGAGGGCGTGTGAAAAAACTACCAATTTGGACCAATGCAATTTGTGTCTACCGATTCATCTACTCCAGTGGAGATAGTTAGGTAGGTAGCGCAAAATGTGTTCTATTCGGACGCATCTTTAAATGCTATCTTGCTTGGTTGTCAATAGCTCGACTCCTGAACATCCGTCTGGTCATTGATTCACTAGAATCTTCCTTCAAAGAAAATAACAACAATACAAAACTTTGGATAAGTGATTATCATCTCTAAGTTGTCGCAATTCACACCAGTACTTATAAAAAGCCATCGGACCAGGAAGAAGGAGATACGACGAAAAAAAGTATACACTTATAATTTGAATAATTATAATTGAAGAGTTAGTAGGGAGAACAGATGAATAGAATTTAGACAACAAGGAAGGGTTGAAGATCATCAGGAGGTACTCGAGTGAGAATGGTGTGTGCATTGTTAGCCCTTTTAGGTTTTAAATACTGTGAAAAATAACCTCCTACTGGGTTACAAAATAAGAAACCAGATTGGTATTGTTAATCGTTTTAGTCTCGAAGACTGAATACAGAAAGCAATGTGCATCCGGTTCTGTTCAGTTACATATATTTATCTTGGTATCATTTAATCCCGATTTTATAGGGTTAAAGTAGTATATTAAAAACCTTGTCATTAGCACTAGAAGTTTATGAGTCATAGGTGTGCAATAACTAGGTATAATGTTTCCTAAAACAGCCCTCCGAAAACTGGAAGATAGCCTTGAAGGTAACGACAGTGACCTACGAGAAAAACCGTACTGGTGTTACTGCCTAATGCAGACACCAGTACGACCTTATATATGAACTTGAGATTAACTGCCACTGCTCTCATTGATCGGCTATCTTTGCATAGTAGGAACTCAGGAAACCAGAATTCAAGACTACAGCAAAAGTGGGTCTTTGCGATAGATGAATCCGACCATCAAGTTAAAACAGCAGTTATCAGTTAACGGGGGATGATACGCTCAAATACTGCTGTTGAGAGGACTTTAGAATGTAAAGTGATGAACTACTGCTTTGGAATTCAATGTCACAGAAAAGGGTAAAGCTTGGTCCTGGATAGACACCAAATACGTGACCACCTACGACTATAAAAACCAGTATGTAAAAATTTACTGCTTGAGGATGGTATAATTGTTAAGTATAGGCTGGATAAAGCTAAAAAGTGAACTTATTTTGTTAAACCTGTTTAACAATACCATCAAGTGAGAAATTAACTACAGTCGATGAAAACAGAGACATGAATAATCGACAATTCGAACTGTGGAAATCAATTCGAATGTATTTCCGAAGTTAAGTGCATAGATTGTACGAGTAGGCGGGTGTTTACTTGCATGAATGAGTACTTATCCAAGTCACTAACACTAGAGAATAATCACATTTGTTGCCAAACTAAAATGATGAATGAAGCGGATCAGTTACCACAATTCATATCACCATGTGCACAAAATATGAGGGTGGGGGAGAGAGAGAGCAAAATTAAGGTAGACAAAAGTAAATGGGAAAAAAAGGAAAACAAATGAAGGTGAATGAAAACATCTAAAACTCCGGAAATGACAAAGAGTGTACACATCTGCACTATTGTGACCAACTTCGAGCCATGTCAACAAAAGTCCCCAACCATCAGTTTTTGTCACCTTGATGACCCCAGTCAGGTAGTCTACATTTCCCTATAGGACTTATACCAACAGACAAACTTCATAGGTTGGTGCCACCTCTAGTTCTAGCCATCCTTAACCTTCTTCCAACACAATCTTATCACGGTTCACATCACAGATTGAGATAGGTGATGGCTCATCATGCATGAAGGCTTGTAACGTCATCAATAGACTTGCATTCTTTACCTAGTACCCTACGTCTGACTTGAACACTGTTCATTCAGTGGTTTCATCGCATAAGAGGGATTTAACGAAGGTACGCGTGTTACCCATGATTTCTTAGGTCTATATGACCACCAAGCCGGTTTATTTTATCACTGACTGTTCCATTCATAATAGTTTAATTCACCTTCAAATGTCTACAGTTCTTACTACTAATTTTAATAACCGTATAACTTTTTTTACACTACAGCTTGACCTGAAAAGTTTTCCGTCTGTAGGTTGCTAAGCCTCAGTCACTTTCTTAACAAGTATTCTTATAATCATTTCTGTTTTACATCATGTCAGTGATAATCAGGTATAGTGATTATTCCAATGAGTTGCACAGACATTGGTGAATTTATTTGACCAAAATTTCGTTTCTGGCTTTAAATGTGTCTGGATAGAAATATTTCAAAAAAAATCATTTACAGTTGATAAATTGAATGTTAGTTAGCTCAATCACAAGAAATGTAACCAATCGCAGTGCTTCATGTCACAAACAGGCAGAGAACAAAAGTGCGGAATAAAATCAATTGTAGGCGAAACAAAGAATTAATGCATCAATTTATCAGACATTCAACTTACCAATACTTCATTTGTTAAACATTCTAATAGGCGTACTAACAGATATCCATTACGCAAATCAAGAAATAAATCCTGGACCCAACAATTACGCTATCAGGTGCAGAAAAAGAAAACAGACGGTAGGATTCAAAACATGAAACATTGAGAATTAGCTAAGGGAAAGGAAAACTATGGAAAAAGAGAGAAAAAATGCTAACGAGGTAAAACAAACAACGCTTACATTAATGCAGAGCATAATGTACGGAACCCGATAAATGTTTGTTGAACCTTAGCAACTAAAAAATCATAAAGAATACAAAGGTAGTTTATCCTACTCTAGATTCTTTATTCACAACAGTGACAATAAACTGATTCAGTTAGAATAATCATGTAACATAACGAGATACAACTCATATCTTAATAGACTTCTGTGTAAAGTTGCTACAATGTTGCTAATCAAAAGAGGAAACTCCCGAATGCTAAACAACAGTCATCACATTCCAAATCCTATTATCCAAAAAGCTGGTTAGTACCATCACTATCCATAAACTAGACATGATTCATAATGTAGTACACAAAAGCTATATTACTTTTACACACAATAAGGTAGGAAATAACAAACAGTATAACGAACGATCAATTTGGAAAGTTTTCATGTCAAAGTTCAACCTACTTATCATATCATGGTGGTGAAAACGATAGACAAACACTTGACGTAATCGTCTTTCAGCCAAGCACACACAAGTTTCACTGCTGCCTGTAGGACGCAAACCTATATGTGCATGCATATGAACGCACGACTAGAGTTCAAGCTTAGCTAACTCCTTCCAGCATACGTATTTGGCACCCTTGTCTTTTAATCGAGCAAACACAGGCTTTACTATCGCCTGTTTCCTGCGACCAGTAAGGTGCAGATGTAAACGTGCTCGTACTGACACATGATCAGAGTGTAAACACGTACTCCAGAAAGAGCGGCAATCCTCTAGTGATGGCTTATAGCTATATGATCAGCAACTGAAGTGAATTGGACATATGTTGTTCATACCGAGTGACTGTCCATCTGGATGTGTGATGTTAGTTGAAGTACGATTGGGTTGGAAGAAGGCTCAGGATGGTTGTACTAAGACATGACATCAATTCATGAATTATTTGACTGTTGGTCTGAGTCGCGTAGAAAGGTAGATGTAGACTGCCTGCTTGTGGTCCTCAAGATGATAGAGATCAGTGACTTCAGACTAGATGATATGGCTGCAAATCTCCACTAACTGTGCACATGTATCCACTCGTTGACGTCTTCCAAAGTTTGAACATTGTCACCTACCCTTATTTTCACTTATCTATTTTGGTATCATTCTTTTTCTAGCCATCTGTTCTTTGCATGCTGCTGTGGAGTGTGGCGACTTGAATCGTTGCACTTTGCGCGTGGTCCTACGTTAATTTTGTCCATGTGGATGGTTCTTCTTTTCCTCTTCTAGTTCTACCAACAATTATCGGTAAAATCTATTTTATTTATTGAGATACTTTACAATTTCCTACTTTTAATAAGTAGATATCTCTTGGCTGTAACACAAGAAAGTGATCAGATGTCATACTCAAAGTCGGCAAACAAATTACACCACACAGCATCTGAGAACAGATTTATACACTACTTTATAAATAGCGTTTTTGTATATAGCCTAGTAACATAACATCTTAGCAGAAATGCCGTTGTCTACAGCTAGGTTCTTCATCTGTAACTCACTGGATGAAAACAGAGCGCTCAAAGTCAAAAACAGCCCAATCCAATAGCAAATAAGTGAGTTATTAATTTAAGTGTGGAAAACTTGGTTGGATTTATATACATAGCATTCATGTAGCGCAAATCTGAACTTTGTAATTCAAACTTTACACACAGCTGCAGAAAAATACTGAGAAGCATACTTATGAAATAAAGCTAAGAGAATAAAGAATTAAGCTATAGAATACAAAAAAAGTGTAGATAAGCTTCAAAATACAGTGAGCACAAACAAACCAATACTAACAAACAATTACTCATTTTTATTGCTCCAGTTAGCCGATGATTTATTTCGTGAATAGAATAACTGCAATAGGATGGAGTATCAGTATTTCAATAAGAAAACAGTGAGTAAACTTGGATACTATGGTAGAACGTTACTCCATTTCAGTTGGTTTATTAAATGTTTCACACACTGACGGATAGTAAATTGTGTCCGAAACTTAATCCAGTAAATAGTACCGTTTCACTGTGTAAAGCGTTTGATAAACCAACCAAAATGCATAAAATAAAATTGTTGCTTATATATATAATAAACAGTCAAGCTATTTATATTAAATACATTTAGTGAAGTAAGTTCATCCACAGGAAAATATTAGCAAACAATCCAGTATGACGCAATAAATTATCTTTGATAATCAACTAGAATATGCTGAAGATTAGATGGGATAAACAAAAAGAGTAATTCAATGTCGAATACGAAATTCTATGTATAATCAAATAGTTCTTAAGATTGTGAATACATAAGTTATTCTGTATTCACGCTTATTCACGAAAACTGAGCGAGCTTTATTATACAGGTGCAAGTACACATGTGGATCAGACCATCTACATCGTAAATAACTATACTTTGCAGTTCCATCACAATTCTATGGGCTTAAATATCCATCAGTCATTAGTAACACGAGACCTGGTATTTCTGAGTAGCAGCATAATTTGTCATACCTCGCATATGTACATCAAGGTACGGAGAAAAAAAAATGCTATCAAAAGCCGTGAAAAGTTATAAAAAGAAACGAAGAAGAGTTGAAGTATATAACGAGATGCGATACGACAATTAGCGTGAAGATAATGCATGGATGCATCTGAACTTTTGCGATTGATTCCGAGGTAAATCTTCTAGATTTTCTAACCATTCTCTTCGGTGGTCATACATGTCGCAGTTTAAATATGACGTATTCGTTATCATTGACAATTCATAACGAATTATTTCAAAATTTTACAGATATCCAAACCAAATTGGGATTTAATTATTTGTAAAAATGTATGCACTAGGTAAGTAATGTTCATTACTTTTGTATTTGCATTTCCCAATGTTCAGAAAAAGGAAAAAATAACGATGAACTATCCTTTTATGATTGTCTAGTTAAGCATGACCATTTTCAGAGAAGCAACACAATCAAACAAATATTAAGATTTCAATTCATTACATTCCATTTGTTGTCGCCAGCCTTTTGAGGAAAGCGCACACTAATAAATGGAACAATAACGAAAGCTGCACGATTAAACCATCCAGCGCAGAGAACATAAAACCATCAAAATCGTTCTCCTGAACTACAAATATTCCCCATCGTCTCAAAATCCTACGGGAATCCAACGCTTCTTATTGTTCGGAAATGGGAAACCTTCGCCAAGAAACAAGCCTTCACAAGAGAACAACTGTATTTTTTCCACAAGTGACAACGCCTAGGGGGTTATGCCAACTAGTGTTAGATACAAACCATTTATCGACTGTTCACTGAAATGGAAATTAGTGGAAAGGGGTGGAAGACACGTGGTACAACTGATGACCACCGATGCTCATTATAGGATTCGGAAATGTCAGCAGACGATAGAAAGCCAAAAGAGAACGCCTCAGGGATGCTTACAACATAACACTTTACAACGTTGGTAACTGCGATTGAAAAATCAAGCACTCGACAAAAAGAACGGAGAAGAAACTCCCTTCGAGAGAAGTTTGTCAAGATTTCAAAACCGAGAGCATCAGAAGGGGAAGAAGCGAGTGCCTGTGTAGTCAACTTGTCCAAACAACCTGTGACAGAATCGGAGGGACTTCTCCTTCAGAGCGAACTAAACTTCAATACGGGAGACGTTTCAAGACCAAAATCCTTCGCATCCTTAGAGTCGTCATCGAAGACTTCAGGACTAAACTCTGAGACCCTCTGGTAAGGCGGAAGCGAAACCGTACTCAACTAACCAGTGAAGAACAGAGAGCTCTTAAGAAACTGAAGAATAAAAAGAACGTTGTTATAATTCCAGCTGACAGTAGCTATGAATAAAGACGACCATATCAAAACGGTGGAAGACTTACTCCTGGACCGAAATGTATATCAACCAATCGAGATAAATATCTTGACCAAGATAGCCTCAAACCACTTCGATACACTGACACAACCAATACATATACAATAAGAACTATAAACACATGAGTACATGTAAACCTCCTTCAACCTGTATTCCACACACTATACACGCTTAATATGGTCGTCTTTTGTGTCAATAATTAGACAACGCAGAATCATACATGCAGAAAAAACCCAGATCAAGTTGTCATATATGAGTTTCTATACTGTAAAGACCAGTTTACACTAAATAAAAAAATGTCAGGTAAAACAACCTTGTTTTGTTTTTCATTTATTGAGATATCCAAATACACTTTAGAGGGGATTATTGACAGCTATTCCGAAAATAATAATAATAATAATAAATATTAGTAACAATACAGAGCATAATCAGGTCTCAATGAATTTCTAGGTGAGATACTATGACACTATTTAAAAAGTTCTTGGGACCCGTAAAGTGACTCAGTGGTTTAGGGAGATGACTACTAACTAACTATTGGGTCACGGGTTCCAACCCGGCTCCACCTAACACCAGGTAGTTGTATCATTGACCCTTACACAATAAGTGTGACTCGAATGTGCACAAGGTTGATGAGTCAGTTTCGTTTCGTTCGTTTCATGGTCAACGCCCATACTTTACACTGGCAAGCGGCTTTACATTACATGCAACTAATTTGATATCAACATAACTTTCAATAAAAAAACATACTATGATATTCAATACAATTATTAAGATCATAGAGATATATCGACAAACAAAAAGAAAAGTTAGGCGTAAAATTCAGATTATTGTATCCAATAGCCAGTCAGTTAGTGTCAACATAGGATCTGGAGTTAGTGCGTAAACGATCCAGGTTGGCATGACTCACATCAAGACAGGAAGTGAAAGACAAATGAATGAAAATCATACAATTAAAAGTCGTAGAAATCCATGAGAAAAGAGGGTAAGGCAAACAACGAAAAGTGACATAACGATTGGAATAAAAATGAAGTATACCAGCATCTGAGCAACTGTGACTAATTATATCCTATAACACCTACAGTCATTATTAATCTGCTTAGACTGTCTTAGAGATCACAACTTACAAGTTCATGTTCCCGTAAAGGTACACGTTAACGGCCAGAGAATTACTAGGCCAAACGTGATGGTGATCAAATACCTGAAGCCTTCTGATATACTCCACCTTTAACGGGTATGTTTCATAATCACATAGTTGGACATCGCGAACTCCTGCCCAGAACATGCTTCACTCAGTAGGTAATCAGATATCTCATCGGTGACATAAATGGAGTAAATTGCTAAAATTCAATTGAGTCTTTTGTATGCGTGCCGAGATTTCATCAGTCACTGACCCATCAAGGCTTATTTGACTTTTTAAGTGATTGAAGTGGTAAATGCGCTCAATTACTTCTCTCTCGATCGTCAAGAGACGTGTCAACGCATACCAGTCCTGAAACAATAATCCCCATCCAATTGGAGAGAAATGCATCTCAAACATTATGAAATTGTCACTGACCATGCTCAAAAGGTGTATCTGGTAAGTAGTCGTGACTCAGGTAAACACAGTGTACTCTTGAAGTTATTCCAGCTAAAGCTATGAGATTGGGAATGAGTACATAGAAAACCAACACTCAAAACTTAGTCGTAACTTCTAGAGTGAATCATTAGTTTTTAGTAACCCTTTCCCTTTTCGCTGAATGAATAAATGATCAACTGCCTGAATGACACTGTAAACGCGGAACATTCTAAATACTCTGTATGAAAATCACTGAATGTTATGTATTTCCTGCGTCTTCCCAGTTTTGAAATGATACTATAACATATATCGATAACTAGTGATTGAGCAAAATGTGAGAAGTGAGAAAGATAGACTAAGTCAGTGAAAAGTAATTCTGGACTCACTGTATATGCTGATTGCAGACATAATGAGTGCATCACTTCCATAAAGCGCTTAGTTAACGCTCTAAGGATGAGGTGTGGTTTCTATTGAGGTGTACGAAATATATAAAAATTTAAATATTGGTAAAAATGTCTGGGATAAGCTAATTAGACTAAAGAAGATCTGATTATCTTAGGTGATCTTGCATATTGTTACTGATCTATCACAGATAAGGGCATGATAACTATGCTTACGTCATATTCCATACCATTTCTTAGTCTACATAGATTTTTGAGGCTAGACGAAATCGAGTGAAAATGAATGAAATGCACTCAGCGACCTTGTGCAGGTTTGTATAGCGGGCAATAAACCACACCTATTGTGTGACGGTTGATGATACAACGTGGTTGTCCAAACCTCAGTAGGTGAAGGAGTGTTTGAACCTCTGACACACTGGTTGAAAGCCAACTCCTTAAATGAACGAGCCATAGCTCCATAAAATTGTTTGGAAAATATCCACTTGATATATCGATATCTAGAACTATGGGGTAAAGTTTGCATGATGCCTAATTTTTAAAAAGATTGAAACTAAATAAGTTTTCTATCTCTTTTCTATGTACTGTTACCAAGACTCGTGATTCGTAAACATGAAAAGAAAGAGAATAAATACGCTTAGAACAATAAGAGAATCAAAGAGATAACGGAATAGAGTGAATACGTTTTAGTTTCCGGTATCAATTACTAGCTGGTTGTAACTGGCAGCTATCAGCTATTAATTTACGTTGGACACACACAATCCAAACTAAAAGTGTATGGTTTTAAAAATTAGAGCCATCTACTGGCTTTTTCACTCGTATTCTATTCATAGTCCCTCACTTAAGTTACGGTTTTACCTACAAGACAAAATAAACTGGTATCCGGTTACCGAACCTTTGATTCACATAATAACAGACTAATAAAGCAATTGGTGGCATACTTTAGACTTTTGTAGAATACACACTGAGTTTAAACCTGGTATGAAAAAGAATTTTCTTATGCAAATAATGTTAATGGTGCAAATAGATCTTTTTTAAAACATTAGTCATCCAGAAATGAGATCTTTTTATGTCTCAACAGTTATCACGGTCATAGATATGCTATGCATTGAATGTTGTGCATGACTTCTCACTTAGAAAAATAGATAGCTTGGTTTAATTGATATTCAGATTTACAGGTACAGGCATGGTCTAGTGTTGGGTTGGTTTGTCTATCGATATCAGAATAAACACCTATCCAAATCCTGGGAACATTGGGGAGCATAAAAATAGCATTGAAACATCCCGCCAAAAAAGCATCAGTTTATTGTCTCCTATATTGATTAACACACTAGAAAAATAGGATTTAAGTGATTTGCATGACTGCTAGACACTTAGACCAAGTTTTAATTCAATGCTCTAAAAGAAATTAACTATAGGATAAGAAATTTTTTAAAGCTTATGTATCCTATAACAGTAGTGTTTTGCACGTAAAGGGACTCTTGTTTCATTCTTAAAATCATGCAACATTACGCTTTATCACCATACATCATAAATAACACAGGTGAGGAAAGTGTCAATATTGTTGTCATCATAAAGGCAATGTCTTCGTCTTAGAGGCAAATTATTTTTAAAGTCAGCAGTGAATTATAATTTAAGCAACTATGGTCAATGTGAAACCATGCTGCTGCTGTGAATTCTAGAAATAAGAAGTGAATCAGGTTCCACTTTAAGAAAACATCAGTCTTAATGTTTCCGGAGTAAAGTAACTGACTCAATTGAAAAGATCAACTAAATGATACCATTCAAACGGATAAACAAATCAGAAACCGGCAGAGACGTATATCGGCACCACTGGGACTGAATTTTAGCCATTTCGCCAAGAGTTTTCAACCACCGAATCTTATCGCTTTGATGGTCCCAACCAGGTAGTCTACATCTCCCTATAAGATCCATACTGGCAATTCATGTACTTGGTGCCAAGTTTTGGTCTAACCACCATGATCCTTCTCCTAACCTAATCCAACTTCATCCAAAAGTGCACATCCAGGTAGGTGGTGATTCAACATGTGTCACCTCGGTCGGTCAGGGTTCTAAACCAAATTGGCTAACTTGCCTAGTAATCTACACCTAACCTTAAAATTGCTCACCTGCTGAATCCACTATGCATGAGCAGTACTGCAAAAATTACCTTTGGTCAAAACCTGCAAAATATTGATAGCACCTACTCTCAATAGCTTTTTCTCATAGCCGTATAATAGGACAGAGCAGGATGCTGTACAGTATGCCTGTGCTTAAATATGTAATCGAATTTCTCGCCGGTGCCATAGATAACGTAGGTTGACAGATGTCAAACAGGCATTCAGTATCCATACGCATATTCGGTTAGTAACCAATCCATTCGAGCTGATGGAACTCCCCAGATAAGTGATGGCAAAAGGATTTAATCATTTTACTCCCTGTCTTTAAAGTAGAAGTCAGTGCAATGCAGTCCTGAAGCTTCGCAAAGAAGTACAGCGCACTCTAGACATGCTGAGATCTCTGCTGAACGTTCCGATAACTGTGCATTTTGTCAGCGTTTTTGTCTAACAGGACTGTGTCATCTGTGCACTCTTAGCTAATCAGCCAGTTGCAAACTGGTTTGGAAGAAATGGCGTAACTAGGTTTGAATAGTTGCAATAAAAAAATTGATGAGAACGACGGGCATTGGATGGAGGTCACGCTATATTATGATCTGACAGAAGCAGGGAATATGGACCATTCGATTCAGACATAATGGCTCAATGGTAACGTGCTGGCCACAGAACCTGAAGGTCCTGGGCTCCGTCCCTGGTGGGGTCATGGGTGCCCACTTCTGAGGAGCCCCATACTAAGACGAAATGGTAATCCAGGTTTTCAGTGTTTCTCCTCAATGTCAGTCCATGATGAATACCAATTTGAAATCAGAGAATGAATAGCAAAATTTTGAAGTAACATGACTACGTTGCATTGAATTTGCACCAATAGTCAAACCACTTTTAATACCCACATGAACACAATTAGTTGATACAAGAAATTAAAATCGGTGATTCATTTGCAAATTATGCATACACGTACACGTGCACTCAGGTGTGTTTGATACGGATTCGACAAATGCTTCTTTACAAATAACAGATAATATTAAAGTTAGCCTAACGCATGAGTTCATAGAGAATATGCGCACAAATATGTTAAAAATGTATGTGATGTATAAATGCATTTGATTTCAAAACTCCATTTGCAGTAAACAATTTTTGAAGGGGTAGAAAAATATAAAAAACATTTTGCTTATTCCAAGACAAAAACAATGCTATATGTATGTGTATGCATAACAAATAAATGTGGAAAGGTGTATAAAGAGAAATACACCAACCGATACTAAAAAAATAAATTGACTCAAGTGATGTGATATGTGGATATATATGAAAATCTGTTCCAGTTTATGAATCGACCATAAAAATTGAAAATACACTAACTCTCAAACATAACTTATAGATGATTATAAATCAACGAGCTGTTTGTCTAGAAGTGGAATGCCTTTTAATCTGGGTTGTGTGTATGTACAGACAACTTTTCAGAGATATGCTAATTTCTTCTATCATTAAAAACAATCCACAGTGTGACTGTGGTGACTGTGATATGACTTAAGTTATATATATGTGCGGACGCTTGAACCTAACTTTCAGATTTCACCCCTTGATAGTTTCTCAGTCTTCTCGATAAATGGAAGAGGCGGTAATATAACCAATGTAATATATATATATATATATATATATATATATATATATATATATATATATATATATATATATATATATATAATGTAATATAACGAATGTCAGATTTACATACAGAACACAAAATCTTATACATATTTACAGTGACCTTCACTATTTCAAAGCCTTTCTAGATTTGAATGTCCTATTGATTTTCATCCCTTCAACTAATCTGATGGTATTTTACACATGTGGTTTCTCGCGAAACTTCAGTGCGACAAGATTGGTTGTAGAAGTATGATTTGATGAATTCATTAGCGAGATATCATGGTGAAGTCATGACTGACCGAGTGCCATAAGCTGTATTTTATAACGTTTAGAAACACTGCAACCTCCTCCTACCAGCATAAGTCAAAGTACCCACAGTGTATACAATAAAATCCAAACAAAACGTCTGACTGAGAGCCATGTAAATACACACAAGTAACTGGCTGTTGAGTTGCACTAGTTTTCCCAATTCACGCAAGCTGTCCCTTCATATACATCAATAATTGGTATTCTTTATGTACACTGCGGTTAGTTTGCTGTTAAACATCAATCTTCACAAGTTTCGCGCTTATTTATATTCACAAGGACCTGAATAGTTTGGTGATATAGCTCTTGACTACAGTATTGAGTGAAGTGCATGTTTAGATCCTTAGAACCGACATGAATTTCTTCAAGTTGGTAGATACACTTTGCTGACCAGTACTTGCGTCAAGTATAGTTTCCTTTCGATTGTTTCTTAACAATTAACACCAAGAAATAATTCACAAAAGCTTCGTGTCACTTTATTGTAGTGACCATATGTTAAACTTGACCGATAAACTTTGATTAGTACGAAGGAGAATATCTTTTTGCAAAATCAAAGGTAAGTGAAACAAATTTACTCAAACCACAGCTAAATAACCACTGTTCACTGGATTAATCATAAACATTATTTTTAACCATATAAGAAAAGATAATTAAATATTGATAAACAAAAAAGTAAGGTTGACGATTAATATGAAGTTCAATTAACAGCGCATTTAACTTAGTACCACACTACTATATATAATGAGTAGTATATTCAGGAAAATTAGAACCAGTAGGTCATGCGAATGAATGTAATCAGCTACAAAACTATACAGATAAATCTCTGAATGATCTACGGGATCACTGTGGGCTCAGTGTGGAAGTTAGCTGTGTGGTATTAAGTAGGAATAGCGAGTTAGTTAATGAGCTTGCGAACCTTCATTATCTGAAGTGATAGAGATGTGTTATGCATGTTTACACACCATCTACCCTGACACATGAAATTGGTTAGAACAGGCTAAAAGATTAGCGGTGGTTAGACCAAGTCAAAACACCAACCAATAAAGTTGTTACCCATCAACCTGAGTGATGTATGCATTTCTAATTGGAATCCAAGTGAAAAAAGTCGATGGTAGGAGGACTTAGAAATAAACTTCATACTTAAAGATATTCACTAACACAGTTCATGCAAGGTGAATTAAACTGACTATACAGACAAAAGAGCAGTTTTCACACAGCTCAGTTAGTATTTCCATCCTATGGTTGAACGCCAACAATTTTCCGCTTTTATCGACCATAGTTCTAAAGAGAAACCTGTGAATTCCATCCAACCTGTAACAGATAGCAGGGATATCAAACCAGTTCTGTGTATAGAGTAATTTGGCAAGTATTAGATAATGATGGGGTGCTGAATGCCCAGAAGCATATCAATCAAATTCACCTTCACTGTCCTCTCAACATTTTACCTAACTGTGATTCTAAAAAGTGTTCCCCGACTAAGTCCTTGAGGTTCAGAATAATAGAACAGTTGGAAAAAACAATGGACGAATTGTTTTAGGCTCACTTTATTTCTGCTTTACAAATTTCCAAATATATATATAATGACTGTAACTATATGGTTTCAATGCACATCGCATATCTGAGTGCATATGTAATGTAAGGGAACACGTAAATAAAAAATGTGTATGAAAATTTTCCCTTAACCTATGTGCAATGTGATATATGCTAATTATTTGTGCACATGTTTCTCATGACTGAACGATAATCATAATGAAATAGTTAGATAAGAAAGGAATGCAACTAAAATAAACCAACAAGTCGGTTGGTGAGGTTGTGAACCTAAGTCAATTGAGATGGTTTTGACATGTGTTGCACATGTTGAGCCACTGACTACGTTGATGCGCCATTGCAGAGGAAGTTGGATTAGGTTGGAAGAAGGATCACGGTGACCAGGCCAAGACGTGGGCATCAGTCCATGAAGTCCCTGGCTGTTAGTCTGAGTTATTTGGGGGAATGTAGACTGCCTAGTTGAAGTCGTCGACAGGAAAGGAATCAGTGGTTGGCGATTCTTAGTGACATAGCTGAAAATCGATCACAATGGCGCAGATGTATTCACTTTTTGATGTCTTCTAAAGCTTGAATAACTTGTCCCAACCCTTATCTTCAGGTTGTTTGCTCCCTCATACTACTTTATCGACTTTGATATCACTACATTTCCATCCACTTATTCTTTGTATACTACTGTGAAGTGAGTCAACCTGAACCAATGCACTTGTGTGCGAGGTTCCACGTTGATTTTACTTGTCTGTTTGTCCTAGACTCTTACTTTTCCACATCTTCGATCTAACAGAATGAATACCTTAGTTGCCATTACTTTCTACGAAATGGTGTACTGATTTGATTGCGGGGAACTGTCTGCATCGGTCACAAAAGTTAAACAGTAACACTTGTCAACGACAGGTTGGATTCTCACACAACCTACCGAAGATTAGGTGGTTATGTATTACAACTACTATTCCCAAACATAAAAGGCATGATTTAGTCTAGCACCTGGTTGTTATAATGCATGACAGTGTCGAAGGTGACCCAAACTGGGGCATACCGCTCACGTTTTTGTCGTATGGTTGTAAACCAGTCACAGCTCCATTAGCAGTAACAAAACTACCCAATCGCCTATAGATAAGCATGGATGCAGATACAGGCTGCTACCAATCCTGAAAAAGACATTTTTCACTTTGATGGTACAAAGCATACATCATACTTACGGGCCCTGACCATTAACTGATTAAGTGAGACTTGAGTAGCCCGGATATAAACGCATAGTAGAATGATATCTTCCACATACTCATGATCGAATTGAAAAGCCATTGACATAGGGACAGATCTACATCCCCATCACACACATCTGTCGAACCTCTCTAGGAGATATCACCGATAGCAAAGCTAAAGAGGAATAGCAACACCTGACAACCCAAACTAACTCTACCTTTTGTTTTGAACAATGAAGTGAGGTGGTAGTCTTATGCTGTCATTCTATCTGTAGTTTCACTGTATATAGCTTTTTAAATGTCAACAAACTACTTAGGGATACCCCTCAATAAAAGGATACATAAAAGTAAAACTCTGTCCATGAATCCGAAGGTAACCCTAATTTCGATAGATGTGTAAAACAATGCTTTCATTCTGAAGTGATGGAAAACTCAGTTCTCAATACTGACCACCTTAAACGATCCGCCTTTGAATGTAAACACCTGACACTGACTGATAAAATCAACGTAGAACCTAGCATAAAGGTGCATCGGCTCAAGTTGCCGAACTTCACAGCATTACACAAAAAACAGGTGGATGGAAAATAAGTGATATCGAAGAAGATAGAGTAGTGTGAGACGGGACATAAACATCCGACATGTGCATTCAAGTTCTCAGTTAGCACTATGATATCTGTCAAGCTCACGTAGTAGAGGTCACTCATCTGATGACAGAAATTCTTAACTGCATTTGGACTGCACTTAGTAGTAGCATACACAAAGATGATGAAGAGACATCGTATCTGTTACCAATTACTTTTTATTCTGATTGAACGTTCTAAACTAGCAGCACAAATACCACTGTTGATGGGAATCCGGTTGACTATCGTGGCTTCGACTCTGACACTTAGTGCACCACCAGTAAGGTTAGTTAAGCCTGTCACAGAGTTCCTGGATAAGCGCGTTGCGAATAGACTTTTTGACTTGATAGAAGGAGGAATTCATTAGAAGCACTTCACTGAGATCTTTTGTGGGTGCCTCTGAGACTATATATCAATAACAAGGGTATTCAGAATTCATTGTGCATCGAAGTTTCGAACGTTGCATGCACCCAGCTTAAACTGTACGCGTGGTTTCAGAACTGTGGAATCATATATCTCACAGAAGAACAACTTTTAAAAATCAGTTGTTTGGTAATTCAAGAAAGTGCAGTTAGACTAGGATTCCAGTCAATCACAAACAGCTGAGTGAAAAAAGGATGTACCTTGAACGCTCAATCCCTTTTCAATAGCCATAGCTAAGGCTTCAACATTGGAGCGTTTTTTTTGCAGACTTCACGTCACACACACATTTGAGCAAAGCGATCAACCAATTTAAAAAGAGGAAAAAATGTACTCAACAATATTGTGCACGTTCATGCACTAAGCAATGAGCCCCACCTATTGTGTGAGGGCTAATGATACTACCTGGATGCCCAAACCTCAGTAAGTGGAACGGTGTTCGAACCCGTGGTCCACTAGTTCGAAGTCAACTTCCTAATTCAATGAGCCGTAGCTGCAATTCTAACTTCATAAACAATACGTAGATGATTCCTTCATCATATCCAATGATACAGATAATCTAAAAGATATCCTGTGTCACTTGAGCAACTGCCACCCTAGAATCAATTTCACACTAAAGAAAGAAGTCTATTCTAAGCCTCTTTCTCTGAGATGTAAAGCTAAAAAACACGAGACAATGGAATAGTCAAAAGCTCTATCCACAGGAGACCCACGTGGAACGGACAACTTAAGAATTTTTAAGGTTGGGTGCCTTTAGACACCAAACGTAATCTGATCTTTCTGATACTTTGGAATAATAATTTAACCGACCGAAAACAGTAGTTCTAAATCTAGCAGAGGGTAATAATACATTTCACGGTTTTAAAATAAACTCGTTATACTGAACAAAAATTACCTATAAGATTAAATTTTATTGATTTATTTTATTTTAGGATTAACTCATGTTTCTTCCTGACTTTATTAGCTTATGACTCGTATGAGGGGTTAAAAGCTATTCACCTAATCATAACTACATACCTCCGTGTATAAACTCCATGTAATGATTGTTATGTTTATCTGGATCAATAGGAATTAACAGTTTCTTTTGGACTAGTCAGAAAAGAAAAGGTTTTTAGCTAGAATGACAAGTGATGTTTCCAACTCCATTGAGGGAAACCAGCTGAGCATAGCTTATGAGAAACAAGGTAAAAGATGAGATACAAATAGTATGCGATTAAGTAGACTAACTACTGTGCATTCTGTACACTAAAGAGACTTTGAAATTAACTCTGAATGAAAATCTATGTTGCATTGTTTTTCTCTGTAGTATATTTACCAAACTAAAACGAAATTTTTATCTGTGACAGTGCCCAAATTATACTTTTATACAGTTGAATGGAACCATCGATAAATAGGTTGTTTTTAACATTTCAGTATCTTCTGTAAAAAGAAATCCCTACATTCTTATTCGAACACTTTGATGAAACTGAAGGAAGCCATAAGTGAAAGTCATTTTAAGTTATGTACCGACCGCGATCTTAATTTTAAGAAATATGGAGAAAAGACTCACTAGGATTTGAGTAATACACTAAACAAAGATTCCATACAAAACAGAATTATTCGATTTCAGATACGCTACAACTATTGGAATATACAACAGTTGGAATATTTTGTTCGATATATTACCAAAATAAAACCTTACCACCGTTTGTAACTTTTCATGCGAAATGTACTTATAACACATTATTTTATCCCACAATCTTTTCATCTATGTATTTAAATCCTTGTAGGAATACACTACTAGTTGTAATTTTAAGGATAATGTTGGTGAGAAACTGATTACTCTGTCTCGGTAGTTCTAACCAACATTAGGATGGCCTTCGAAAACCGGTGCTAATTGATTAATCATGTTCATATGGACAAATTTTAAATATATTTCCGTGTTTGCCACGAAATTGCAACCATGTACTGTGCCCTTCAAATTTTTTTATGGAGAGTAGATTTGTTGTTAGATGTAAAATATGATAGTGGGAGAACTACTTTATTTCAGCTGTGATTAAAAGACTATTTACTTTCCTATGCTTCTAAGAAGTGATAGTGCATATGAATTCTTGTTGTTATCATCAAATAACTACAGTGAATGGGATTATGAATACTGATTAAGTATTTAATATTTTGTGAATAAGGGAAAATACAAGGATTTTCGATGAAGCTTCCAATCAGGGTTAACAGTTTCAGAAAGTATCCTGATTTCACTCCTTACATTCCTTGCATATAGGAAATGTTACGGATCTCAAATCCGTAAGAATAACTAACTTATAATATGTTTATGTTATCATTGTAAAATTTAAACCTTATTTTCGCGCCATGCTACATCATTTATTTTTGCCGCAGTTTAGGACACTAAACGGCGATTGCTCCATTTTACACTTTTAAAATGCTATTTTGTTTTCCCTGGTCAAGGCCATCTAACGATATATCAACGACTAAGTTTTCAGTTATTATTATTCGGTTAAAGTAAATATACTTTCATTCCTATCGTCTTCTTCTGATGCCAGCTGAATCTCGAGTTGAGAAGTCTTTGTTCTAGTGTTAATCGTATCGCAGCATTGTATCGTTATATATACCGTGGATCATAACAGCGGCGACGGAAATGGGATATTGGGAAATGGATTCTCCGAAACTGAACAGTTTTTTCCAACAAAAAGTGAGGGTTATCGAGATACTTACGCAACCCAAGGTTTCCGGTACTCAGTCATCGCCTATTACACCAGTTTTAATAGCTCCTTCAGCTGATGGTATCACTAATACTATCACTGAATTTCACTACGACCTTGATGCCAATGAGACTTTCGATGCTTAGTTCAGGCTTTACGAAGACTACTTCAGAATGGATTTTGCCGGCCAAGATGATTCCTGGAAGGCATGTCTCCTACTTCGAAAGTTTGGTCCACCTGAACTCGACTAGTACTGCAACATGATTTCGTCGCAGAACCTACGTAATCGCACTTTTGACGCCACAGTCCAGTTACTGAATGACATGTTTGCAGAATATCAAAGACTGGGCAGCCTGAAGCGTAATAGGAGTTTAGCCCAATACAGGCGTTAGGGTGGTTCTGAAGTACATACAGTTCGCTAGACATAGAATTCCTCTGCTTCACCCTCTGGTCTTATCTCATCTGTTCATCTGCCCAGTAACTCACGCAATACCAACTGACCCTCGAAGAAGATACCCCATCGTTATGCCTGGCATTTCATCAAACCCTGTCCACCTAAACAGCATCGATGACAGGAACTGTAATGCTGCGGGCCATGAGGACAGTTTTTGTAGGCAACACACACAACGACGCGTACAAAGGTCATCCTTCAGATACCGCTGCAGATTCCATTCTCTATTGGCAGGTAAATCTCTTGGCTTGATAGCTGATTTTCATGCTCATGTACCTGTCTGATGAAAGAATATCGAGAAGACTACTGATCCTCCAGTAAACAAAGGGAAACTCCCTCCGCGTCGGTCAGACAGATACAAGAAAAAGACAGTGCGATCCAGTCTGACCCCAAATACCATTCATTCAAAGAGGGAGGTGATATGAGGGTAGAGAGAGATGACTAGTCTGGAGGAGGATCAACCAAAATGTACTTTATGTTATCACTTCTGTTAGACAGACAAAAGGTGGATCAGTAGGATTATTTTAAAGTGTGCCATCAATACATTAACTGTATTTTCTCTTGTTTTCTTCTTCGGTCTTTCGACTCCATTACACGTCCGTTGGGTCTCCATTAATTAGTCGGATCGGGAATCGACTAGGAATTTGTTGAATGTTGGTGGCTAACACTCGATATCCGCTCATCGTTGGTAGCCATAGCATACAGTAGTTTCCAATCATAACATGAAGTGCATAGATTCCATCGGCAACCTTTTGAGTTGACGAAATGATAATGCCAAATTGGAGCAGATCAACAGTAAATTTGCAGGCAGGTCACACCATAAGTGCACTGTTGTTTGAAAGTGAAAATGTCGGTTTCCCAAGCATTCGATTCGATGTAGAAGTTAAGAACTCAAATATGTTGCGATTAACCTTTGTAATAGGGTGAGGTAAATTTTTCAAATCAACATTATCAACTGATGTCTAATCATAGCAACAGATTATTTAGTGATCTGTGTAATTCACAGTGAATTTCAGGAATTCACAAATAAGGTTATTACAGGTAACATGGCGTTCATAAAAACTGGTGATTCCATGAAAATCATAAAGACAGTTTCACTGATCAACCGGAAACTTGTTACAAGACGAAGACACCAACATTAAGGATACTTTATTCAGTTGCACTGACGAACATTCCAAAGTTTTACGTGAGGATGGAATAGGCTGCCTCTAATGACATTTTAATTTTATCCTATACGTAAAGTTTAGATGACGATCATAAATAATTTTGGTTGGTAATAAAAGTGTGTGTAACACTGAAGTCAACCTGACTTGCACATAAGCATAATTCAAATTTCTTTCATATACATGGTACTTCCATTAGTAGTAATTCTAGAACCTATTGTAAAATGAGAGAATTATTCACCTTATGGAAAGGCTTGAAACGTATGTCACATTATCTCTCATATTGTCAAGTCGGGTACCATTACTTAACACCAATCAAATATCATGTCTGCCTTCGAAATAATCATGCAGACAGGTATTATCTGAACTGTCTTTGTAATCGATTGGATTGGAAATGTTTGAACTTTGGAGTTTCGAATTTTAATATATATATTAGAGGTTTCGCATTTTTTTGACCGTCTATATACATGCTAACCTCGCCTGGTTAACTAGTTTACTAGTTACTAGCCGGTCCTAAGCCCGGGTAAACAGGGAAGGTTGGGCATAGGGCTACCAACCCTACCCCGTAAACAAATCTAACCGCTAAAGAAACTTCAAAGCACAAACAAAATATAAAAAATGAAAACAAACTTATTCCCCGCTGGAATCGGAGAGGCGAAATGACGCCAGTTGGTGAAAACCTTCGGGAAGCCAATTGGCCGATGTGTCTTCTTTCTCTCGATGAAAGCGAAAGTAAACGTGGGGACATGGAATGTCCGCACCATGTTTGAACCCAGTAAGGCAGCCCAGATTGCAAATGAGATGAGAAGGTATAACATCGAAGTGCTTGGGATTTGCGAAAGCAGATGGAAAGGGAGTGGACTCTCCAAACTGTCAACTGGAGAATCAATAATCTACTCCGATATTGTCACCCAGACGACACGACAACCACGAGCACAATGAGTTATGGAGTGGCTATCATGATGTCCCCAACAGCATCGAAGGCTCTCATGCAGTGGGAACCAATCTCCTCCAGCAGGATCATGACAGCAAGATTCAACTCAAAAGGAAGGAAGGAAGGTCACAATCATACAATGCTATGCACCGATGAATGATGCAGAGCAAGAGAAAAAGGAGGAATTCTACAAACAACTTCAATCAACACTGGACAAGACGTCAGTTGGCGATATCAAAATTCTAATGGGTGGTGTGACATGAATGCCAAACTGGGAGGGGACAACACAGGAAGAGAACTAACCATGGGTCGAGAAGCGCTCGGTGAGGTGATGAACGAGAATGGAGAATTGTTTGCAGAATTCTGTGCATTCAACGATTTGGTGATTGGAGGCAGTGTGTTCAGGCACAAAGATATCCACAAAGCGACATGGATTTCACCAGACACCAGGACACACTAAAAATCAAATCGACTTTATCTCAATCTCAAGAAAATGGAGACGCAGTCTACTTAACACAAGGTCAAGAAGAGGAGCTGATGTAGGTTCAGACCACTACCTAGTGCAAGGAACCTTCCAAATCAAGTTAAAAGCCTTCAAGGAAGCTGGTGATAGACCTCAACTCAAGTACAACACTCGGAAACTGAAGGATGAAACTACAAAGGAGATCTTCAAGGCAGCCATCAAGACAAAATGGGAGACATCGAGCAACATCCATGAAGAAACACTGGAAGTCTTTGAAAGCTATGTGGAAAGAAACCTGCACAACAGTATTAGGAAGGAAGAAGAAAGAAGACAAGGAATGGATCTCGACGGATACCTGGAAGCTGATAGACGAGGGAGAGGAGTATGGTGAGGCAGAAGATAAACCAGTGCAAGGATGCTCAACGACAAGAGGAACTGAGCACAATGTATAAAACACTGAACAAAGAAGTGAAGAAGAGTGCACGCAAAGACAAAAGACACTTCTACAAAACACTGGCAAGTGAAGCAGAACAGGCTGCCGGTTGGTAAGAGAGACCTGACGACATTGTATCAAATAACCAGGTTGCTATCAGGGAAGAGACCAACACAGATGAAACCAATAAAAGATGAAGAAGGAAATTTAATTACAAAAGAAGAGAAACAGAGGAAACGATGGGCCGACCACTTCAAGAAGCTCTTGAATCGACCACCACCTGCACTTCGTCCAGAAATACCACCTGCAGCCGCTGAATTACAAGTGAACATAAATCCCCCAACGAAAATGGAAGTCCTGAACGCCATAAAGCTACTGAAATGCGGGAAAGCAGCAGGACCAGATGGAATCCCACCAGAAGCACTGAGAACAGATGCAGAGACAACAGCAGCGGACATGCTCACACCACTATTGCAGAAGGTGTGGAAGGAAGAGAAGGTACCTGGACCTGGAGAATGGAAGAAGGGTTACCTTGTCAAACTGCCGAAGAAAGGAGACCTCAGTGCTTGCAGGAACTGGCGAGGAATCACTCTCCTGTCCACTCCAAGTAAAATATTAAGCCGCATCATCCTGGAGAGGCTTAAAGATGCACTGGATTCAAAACTACGACCGGAACAGTCAGGCTTCAGGAAGTACAAATCATGTGTGGACCAAACTGCAACGCTTCGCATCATCATAGAACAGAGCATAGAATGGCAATCAGCTCTCTACCTCAACTTCATCGACTTTGAGAAGGCCTTTGACAGCGTCGACCGAGAAGTAATTTGGAAACTGCTTCAATACTACGGAGTACCGCAAACCTTTATCCGCCTCATTCAACAACTATATGAAGATGCCACATGCCAAGTAATTCACAATGGGAAGCTCAGCTCAGTGATGCTTTTGAAGTGAAGACAGGAGTGAAACAAGGTTGCCTACTATCCCCCATGATATTCCTTATTGTGGTGGACTGGATCATGCAGCAAACAGTAGGCAGCGAGAAGAGGGGGATACGCTGGACGACGGAAAAGAACCTAGAAGACTTGGATTTCGCCGATGACTTGTGCCTAATGTCACATAAACTTGAAGATCTGCAGGCAAAAACTAACAAGTTGACAGAAGAGGCAGGGCAGGCAGCGAAGACGGGACTTCAGGTGAATATAGAGAAGACAGAAGTGATGAAGATACCGCACC
Organism: Heterobilharzia americana; assembly: GCA_944470555.2. Classification (NCBI taxonomy): domain Eukaryota; kingdom Metazoa; phylum Platyhelminthes; class Trematoda; order Strigeidida; family Schistosomatidae; genus Heterobilharzia; species Heterobilharzia americana. Next base: position 52,844,365 of record OX104134.1, read on the forward strand.
ACCACCATCAACAACAACAACAAACTCCAATCACCGTCAACGGGAGAAACTTGAAGGAAGTAACCTCCTTCACCTATCTAGGAAGCACTGTTTCAACTACAGGCGGGACGGACGAGGATGTCAAAGTCAGCCAGGATCGGAAAAGCAAGACAGGCCTTCGTTCATTAGCCTGAAACCAGTGTGGAGATCTTCTGCACTCAGCATCTGGAACAAGATACGGATTTTCAACACCAACGTCAAGTCAGTGCTCTTGTATGGCTCAGAGACTTGGCGCGTCACGAAAGGGATTTCCAATAAACTACAGACATTCATCAACAACTGCTTACGCTCGCTGCTGAAGATCAGATGGCCAGAAAAAATAAGCAACAAGGAACTCTGGGAACGAACCAACCAACAACCTATCACGCAACAAATATGCAGGAGGAAGTGGAGATGGATTGGCCATGCACTGAGAAGGCCGACTGAGGACATCACGCGTCAGGCCCTCGAGTGGAATCCCCATGGGAAGCGACGAGTTGGACGTCCGAGGGTGACATGGAGGAGGTCGTGCGAGCAGGAAATGAGAGCTTCTGGGCTGTCGTGGGACCAGGTTCAAAAGATCTCAGAGAACAGAGGTCACTGGAGGCGTGCTACTGAAGCCCTATGTTCCACTAGGAACCCAAGGGACTAATAATAAAAATAATAAATAATAATATACATGCTATTCAGAAGTTTATATTCGTATATCGCTTTTTTTCGGCTGACCACTCATTCAGTACGTGTTATTTGCAAGATTGATTGGAAAGCAAGTTCAGAAATGAAGTTGTGGAATGTCTGTTCAGAAATAATCTGACTCTAAATTAATAAATACAATGGGATGTGACTTCATCTTGCACCTGTTCCAAGGGTTTCAATGGGTATATATGCTTCGAATTTTCAGTTTTCCGAACCTTAGTTGCATAACAGGTTTGATATATGGCAGAGTAAAGTCTCTATTTGACTAGCAAGCTATTAGCATCATTAATGCATGGTTGCCTGATGAAAGCATCTTTCCTATGGACAGAGTCAACAGTATTTCCCAAAGTTCGATTTACTTTATGTAGACTTATAAAACTTCGTTGGGTAGTTGTTTGCAATCAGTGCCTCCGTCAATAATCTTGTCTCTTCTTCCAACGTATCAGCTGTGCCAATTTCTTAAATTCCATTATATAAGCGCATAACTAAACCTCGTTTGTATTGGAACGGACAGAAACTGTAATAGTTTAAATCTTGCCCAGTCCAAGTAGGATTTCTGTAAATAGATCGTGTCACTGATCTATCTTGCCGTCGACTGATCAATACATCAAAGATAGGGAGTTGTCATTCTTTTCTACACTTGTTAAAGATGTGCTATTCCGTGATACGTTCATTCGATTCCGAAGTGAAGTAGCACAACATAGATCAGCACTTATGATTCAGAATATCATCCACATATATTTTATGAAACGAAACTTTTTCAATTAAGTCCTTTCAAAAGATATGTAGACGATGTCCTAATCGTAAGTGAACAGAACATTGAGAAATACTGTCGTTCTGGTACATTCGTTATAAATATGGTCTGGATGTTAATAGCTTCCTCTGACTCCACGCTTTAAGTTAAATAAACACTTAACCACCACGAATAACAGTTTCCCGTCAGTATATCAGAAGTCAATGGAAGTACATGATTGTTCGCGAACAGCTGATAATCGTCACAAGACCATTAATTCCAGCTTATTAATAAACGTCTTTTTCCGCACACCTGCAAGGAAATATTTTTACTAAAAAGAATGAAAGAAGTCATTCAAATCACATTTGTGATGGCCCTGAGAAGGGCCTTTTTTCGTTCCCTTCCCGTTGTGAGGTATACATTCACTACTGCTGTAGTTTGCCTTCATCTGACGTGTACACAGCTATAGGGGATAAAGATGCAAATTACATGTTTTAGCGAAAGTCCCTCTAATTTGCAGTTGAATTACCTTCCTGTCAGGGCTACTCCCACACGCAGGGCCCTCGAGACAGAAGCTACTTGGGTGTGGATTCCATGAGCAGAATATATGGGACGTTGTATGAGAACGGTATGCTGTTCATGTGCCAGGATGTGGAATGAAGGTTGGTGCATCAGTTTGGAAGCATTCCTCACAAAATCCTAGACAAACATCTTGATTATTAAGTCGTTCACCATAGTGTGCATAAAAGAAATCAACAACATTAAATGCAGCCATGCTAAATATTAGCAATGGCTTCATGCTGTCCAATTCAGCTCCCGTCAACTTCTTTGTCCAAGAACTATTGTCGTAAAGCAGAAAGTTGCAGGGAAGATTGTGAGTTAACAACCACCAAGTTACTGTCCAGAAGCCTTCTAAAAACTTGGCGAGCACGAATGCCAGACAAGAGCATTTCAGAGATATTCTATAAAATATATATTGAAAACAAACAGAACTGAGTTTCTTGTCACTACACCATCTATTGACCGGAGTCCGCTAGCCTTAAAGCAAACAAACTTGACATAGGCTCTTCGGTCACCCTGCAAATATGAATCTTACACAAGGAAGTGCGTATACGTCTGTTTCTCATACGCCTTTAGGGCTTCCTTCAAAGATCCTAAAGACGGGAAAGTTGTGAGACAAAAACGATCCATAAAGATCGATTCATTTTCGGTTACAGAACTTTGGACGGTATCCCCGCCCATCATGGAAATAAAGTAACCCTTTATCGGTTTGCTCTGTTTTATAGTACTTTTTGATTTTTTGCAATCAATCACTTGGGCTAATTTGTCGTGTATTTTGATTCGACAACAAGTAACAGGGAGTGAGGGGAAAAGGGTAGAAAATGACACAAAAATTATTGGCCGTGGACCAAATGTTTCATCAAGTACGACCCCATAGTGCTATCGACAAGATAATGTAAGTCAGTCTCAAGTCAAACAATATCGATGTATGGCCTGGCATTATTGCGCAATGGTCTATGATGCGGAGAAATACAGCTAGTGTCAGGCGCCAGTAAGTATACCTGTATTCCAGAACCTGGTAGAGTGAATATCTGGTTCACACACACACACACACACACACACACACACACACACACACACGAGAAGGTCTGAAATCTACCCGAGTTCCCAACGATTGGTTTTCCTGGTAACTGAAAAAACTAAGATCTTTAACATTTTATTTGTCAGACAGATTCTGTTTTGGTTAATAGAAGGATTTCTTTCTTTTCTTCAAGACTAGGATAGTCAGCGCTTGAGATCCATCAAAAGAAATCATTTCTCATTCCAATATGCTAGTTAGCGCTTAAGTTAACCTAACCAATGATTGTTGACCACTACCATTGCAGCTGCATTCCGTCTCTTTAGCCTTCACTACTAACACACCTTACAGTCATTGCGGAGACTTTTTCTAAACCTACATGAGAGTGGCTTCCGTTCCTCCTTTTGCGCAAAACCCACAGAAATGCATCCGCGTTTATATATACATTCAGAAGAAAATGCTGAGAAACACCAGCCTTTTCTAACCGATTTCTGAGAGTCGACTTTGGTCTTTAACGCTATTTTTATAGCAGACTGGAGACGGCTTTAGGTTTCGAAAACTATCAGGCATTCTTAATGGTTATATTATGGAGCTGCACCTGCAATGGTCTTGATGCAATAGCTTTCATACGTCCACATGCATCCGCATACATACATGTGCTCAAACAAACGTGAGGTCGCTGTCCAAACACGTGCTCCGGAAGGAGCGGAAATCTTTCACCGACCTTCTCCAGAGATAAATGATAGAAATATGACCTAAGTTTGGGTCGGTGCGCATCGCATCGGAAGTTCGTGTTGGTCAGAAATGAGTGCCAGGCGATCACCGTTATCTTTTCGTTCGACTGGAATTCCGAAAGTGACACCTAAGTGCCTTTCTGATTGACTTAGCCTACCCACTTGTGTATTGAAATCACCTGTATCGAAAAATATATCTTACTGTTCAGCTTTCAGCAGAACCCATCCTTCACTTCATCCGAGCCGCAGTCAACACGTGCATAAGCACAGATTGCAAAAGACAAAGGTCAGTTTGGGTATTCTGTTTAGTCCTTACTGTGCCGTTCAGTCAGACAGCCCACAGATGACTGTTAGCTAAGATCCAATGTAGTGCACTTTTTACCTTAGCACTTAGTGAAGATATCTTCACGTGCAACACCACGAGAATTAACCATCGAATTCCCACTAACCTGAAGGCTGAATTTCACAGGTTCACTGTTTTGTTCAGGCTAAGTGGATAACCGCAAGTGGGTCCTATAAGGGCTAATTTACCTTTCATTATGTATCTTTATCCACTTTCTATATATCTATCAGGTGAGAATTCGTCCATCCTGTTCGAGATTAAACTTTTTCTATTACTTTTATCCCCAATGCGTAGCCAACAACAAGGTTGTTCTACGTATCTCTATATTATGGTAAACAGGTACTTGCAATAAAAGATCATACGACGTGAGATGTGAACTTTTTGGAGTGATTCTAAAGGCCAACCTAACAATAACTGAAAAACCGAATAGACCTTTATTTTTGGAAAATCTGCCTTTCCATTCAAAATATAGAAATCTGATTGGCTTTTAGAGTAACTCAACTCGCGTACTTAGAAAACCGAGTTACAGCTTAGATGTTTAAGATTTAAATTCCGTGTACTAGTTGTATTTTAAGGGTTGGCATCTGGAACACATTGTGCAATCGTACGACAGAAGTCGTATAAAAGTGATGCAAGAGACTAAACAAACGCAAAGGAAGGACGTAGCAACTAGAAAATAATTAATTACGGTGATGAAGACGTCATTTACTCTTCTCACGTGAATATTTCCAAAAAAATGTTTGTGTAACGTTTGATAAAAAAATTTGATTCATCCTGATTTCCGATCGATAAACACAAGTATGCAGTCACATGTAGTGTAACTACATAAGCAAATGCGTTACATGTACATTCACTACTCATTAGTCAATTAAAACTAGGTTTATAATGTTTCAAAGAAAGTAACAAGCAAATACAGAAAATTCTTGTGATTATCAAGGAAAATGGTTGTACACGCACTCACGCATACATAAAAACGTAAATTACACACTTGTCAACTAACGTGTTTTAATGTGGCACTTCAACGCACACAAGGTGTCTGCACATATATATGACAAATATTTGTAATATTGACCGCAAGATCAATACTGGATGTTCAAAACTGGATACTTAGTTTAAGAGTTATGACCGTTTCATATAATACATTTGTATCTTGCCAACTGATAATGACGGGGCTTCTTTGCATGAGTGAAGTCAAATACACAATGTGATACTCTAAGTCCGAGAAAACGAAAACAAGCAGAAATAGTAAACTACAACTTTATGGACTGTAAACACTATGAAAACTTGTGGAAAATTATATGAGGCAAGGGAACACGGTTGGTATTGACTTACTAATTTTAAACATCAAATTTAAAAAACGACTAAGTTAAAATCTATTGATATTTTAACCTATATTTAACTGAGATGTTAGACTACTCCTATCCTACAGAAGGAGCAACTACATTGGCTCTGGGCTCTCCAGTTGATATATAGTGATGGAGCCTGTGTTATTGAACGTAAAATGCTATTTTAATGATAACAAGCAAATCTCATAACACTGTATGAAACAGTCTGCTCATTTAAACGTCACAAGAAAACTATATATATATATATATATATATATATATATATATATATATATATATATATATATATATATATATATATATATATATATATATCACAATATTACTGAATAGCGTCATCATTACTACAGCAGTAAAGTTGTTCTCAAAGTGAAAAGTAACTAATATCGAGCATAAAATTATCCCGGAAATAATGCAATACTTTAAAATTTTTAGCGGATTTAAAGTGGCAGTAAGCCAAAATAAGGTTGTTACACAAGTAAATGCAATAATGGCTACCTTTACTAAATGTTGATTAACCCAGTTTGTGAAGGCCTTCTTTTGTATTGCATCACGCTCATCTACAAAGTGTTAGGAAATAGAACAATAAAAACTTGTGAAAACAAAGGAATAGACACGAAAGCACAAACAAAACGAATATTTTGATTTAGAAAACGGATTTACTCGAAGGGTCACATATTCATTTATTTATTAGTCTGTGAAATATATCGGCTGTAAGGACCAACTAGAATATTCTGTTACTAAGATGACAGTCCGTGAACTGAAGTAGTCAATCACTAATATCCGATATAATTTATCTTTTAAATAAGATAAATGGTCTGGATTAGTTTTGCCTCTAACCAGTGAGTTGAGATATCTAGCTGACTGGATTTTATCAGTGGGATGAGGAACGATACTGGAATCAGCTACCGTTGATGAGAATATATTAAAAACTGACGCTTTTTCGGCATCACCAGTTTGATGGTTATCAATATCTTCGTCCTAAGTTTTAGCATATGCAAAATGTTCGCACTTAGTACTACAACTAAGTATCAAGTCGAGCTCAACTCGCACCTCCAGAGAGCGTAGGTGATAAATGCCTGGACCTACTAGACGCAATGAAAATAGTGAGTAAAGCTAACTGCAGCTTCTAGGAATGTCTCGCTAATAAACTTCAGACATCTGTGCGTTTCTAGCGATTCATTGATGCTCATGAGCATATGATATACGTCTATCATAAGGAAGATCATACAGCATACACGTAATGAATTTTAAGGCTTGATAGTTAGAAGCACTATCTGCATCTGACAATAGTCGAAACTTCCAGTTTCTTAACACCAACGACATCAGTAAGTCTGGTATCAGTGAGATGATTCGTAAAATAGATTGTAAACAACGGCAGGTTCAGGACTGCAGAAAGGGGACTGAATAGATTGCTTGAGGTATAGCAGCCTGAAACTGCTCCATTACTCCAGAATGAAGTCATAAATATTTCCATCTTTAAAGAGGATAAATAATGCATGTGACAATCATCAGGGATTAGTCTGATGTTAACTGCACTGAATATTGGCTACTACAGTATTTCGTAAAACGCACGACAAATCGATTTGAGAAGTATAGATCCAGTTTCGCGGATGGGTTTTATGATACTTAACCTTTGCCAGATGCTCAGACACCACATACATGCATTTCAGGCCTACAACTTTCTC
>OX104134.1:52851509-52882798 GCA_944470555.2 Heterobilharzia americana
ACTGATCGCGCAACATAGATTAATGTTCAGTGGTACGCGGAAATTATTCGAAAAGCAGTACATACACATGATTGGGTGCAGTAAAAGAAGCATACCTGGAAGAGCTTTTTAAGTTCAGATCCAATTTGTGCATCGTCAATACCAATAGTCGCTTCACAGTAGTTTTCTTGAGAAACTTCAGTTGCCAGGTTGGCACCCATAAGAGCTGCACAAGGTATTTTCAGTATTTCTCTAATGCAATCCGTTAGTAGTCGGATCCCATGGTCGTCGCTGAGGGCTAGACCCTGAAAAATGTACAAAAACAGGAAATGAATGCGGTACTTTAACTTTCGAAATATCACAAGATTTAGACGATGTAGTTTATACTCCAAACTGGTAGATAAGACACTGACTAAACAGCTTTGAAATGGTATCAAGCTAGCAAGGATATGCGGCCACAAATAAATACCATGGAGTGAATCACTCTAAAAACGTGACAAACAAAACCTTTGTAACTATTTGCATACAAAGAGACAAACCCCGAAAATGACCGCTTCATAAAAGCAAATGATTGGAGTGCAATCACCTCATTGTATAAAGGAAAATCCTAGAGTATGTGAACCTAAGAAGCGGATGAAGATAACTAATAGCTTGCATTATAAGTTTCAAAACTTACTTCACACACCATGGCAGAGTATGAAGCACTCCCTGATATAGGAACCATTCAGAAGCCAATCAATATCAACAAGGGGTCGGGCAATACCGCAATTCATGTTGCTACACTTTATGGCAGAACAGATGCAGATACACATAATATCAAGGTGGACCTTCGCACACAAGTGCATCGGCTCAAGTTGCCATATTTTTTAGTAACACTCAAATAACTGGTTAGAAAAGACTGAAACTAGAGTTGACAAATGTGTGTGGAGGGAGAGAAACTTTAAAAACCAAGGTTAGTAGAAAGATTCAAGCTTCAGAAGATATCAGAGTCAATACAAGTTTACCATTGCAACCGATTGTCAATCACCTCAACAAGAGTTGTTAATCACTGATTCCTATCGTGTCAGGGACCCCAGCAAGGCAGTCTACACCCCGTACACGGACCAGAACAAATCAGGGACTTAATGGACTAGTGTCACATTTTAGTCCCAACTTGAACCCTTTTCCAACCTAATCCAACTTCCTCCAGCACTGAACCTCGAGGTAGGCGGTGGCTTGGGATGCGCAACACATGTCTAAGCCACCTCAGTTCACGTCGATCAACTTGCCTTCCTTATCCAGAACCCTCCACTTGACCTCAGCATTTCTTACATTGGTCCCACCATACGCGACTAGTGATACGAAGACGCCTGTAGTAAAAAACTAGTGACCTTTTCATAATATCTTCTACTTTTAACGGTCGTCTAACAGGACAGAATGAACTGTAGTGCAGTATATCAGTCCTTTGATAGGTAGTCGAATATCTCGACGCCATCACAGATGACACCAGTTGGCAAGTGCCAAATGGCTTGCTGTATCCTAGCTGAGATATCGTCGGCAACAGGAAGATGCAATGCAGCAAGATGAATGAGAGAAACAGGAATAAAATGTGATCTAATTACCAGAAGGCGGTACGAATGCACAAATGTAAAATGATGGATAAAATGATACCCCTAGCCAGATATGACAAGGTTGATTAATTTTAATGAAACAACCCATATGTACGAATTTCAGAATATCTTAATCATGCTGCCAGGCTACGGAAGCACTCTCCAATATTAGGAATATACAACTTTATGGTCCTGAACTGCATCGAAATCGGTTAACTCTACCTGACGTAAGTGAAGTCAGGTGGCTCAGATGAGTACTTGTGGCGAGTTACCACGATACGAATTGTGTACTGCTAAAGGATGAATAGTTAGTCCCAAACCAACTAACGATGAACCGCAGGATGATTAATGCAGTTTCAAAAGTCTACAAAAGCTGAGCGAAAGAATCCCGTAGATCGTTATATTCTAAGCTGTTATGCATCCGCATGAAAAGCATTACTGAGAATGTCATCGTCCACCAGCAACGTTAAGAAACATACTTTGACCGGTGACATGCTTAGGAGTCCACCATACATGTTTGTCGTTGTAAGACCATAAATGTAACACTAAGCTAAGCTGGTGGGATAAATCTGCCTGTGACAAACTGCCAAGAAACATTATACCCAACTTTGGTAGGGTTTTGTTGATGGAGGTACAATGAAGTATTCAGGAAAGAAAGCACTGCAACTTTATTCTATCCAATAGGGTGTTATTGAAGTAGTGGCTGAAATTAAAGTGCTGCGAACTTACAGTCGCTGCATCCTATGGACCCACAGGAAAAGAGATCTCAGTAGATTACCACCCAACTGACAAACAATCTTTCACTACATTTGACATTCTCTAATGCTCGCAGATATTTTTCCAAAAGCTCCAGAAGCTTCGGGGTGCAGACGAACGGCTTGGCAATTGACAAATATTTCAAACTGAAAATCCAAGGAATGGTAATTCGCTACTCCCAACACACTAAGTTTAATATCTCAGCCTAGGAAGGAGATTCGTAGTGCTTACTCACCATGAAAACCACCACTTTCAGGCATATATTAATTACTGTATGCAATGGGACTCACATTTCATTAAAAAAAAAACTACACATGGATTCAAAAAGATCAAATTAAGACACCTTCATCAAGGAAACAGCGTATGCACTTGGTTTAACGTCAGATTTCATTGCAGAAAGTGTCTTATCAAGAAACTGGTGGGGCATAACAATCACAAGAACATCTGCGTCGCGAGCTACTGAAGATACGTCTGGAATGGCAACAACGTTATCCGGCAGTTTAACACCAGGCAAATACTTCACGTTTTCATGTGTTGTGTTGATTATTTCTGTCAGCTTGCGATCATCTATCATTTCTTCATGCACCCACATTCGAACCTGGAACTCACGAGATGACTAGAATATATTACCTCTGGCGTATACTCCGTAAAACTCTTTACATTGTTCCCAACGATCTTAGCAATTGTAGAACCCCAATTGCCAGAACCAATGATCGACACACGCCTCAGAGTCATATTTCACGAAGTCTGCCAAATAATCAAATGGCCTCGTTGAAAACATATTTCAACCTAGAGCAGTATAACAATAGAATATCCAAACATTTGTAGGAAATGTTGGAGTTTTTAAATAAGAAAACACCTCGATGCTGCACAATTATTTAAATGTGAATCAGTTCAGCTTTTCTTCCACAGTAATCTTGTAGCGTCACACACTTCCCCAAAATCAATAGCCTAGGGTTTGACGACTTTCGACATCGATGCTCACCTTGATAGTTTGACTGGACTCGCTAAGCTGAAGGCACCCGGTCAAGCATCCTCGCCATTTGGCACGCTGTCATCTTACGTTGCACTGCTCGTATTCGACTCTCTAGCCAGTTAGTTGGAACGCATCGGTATTTTGGCACAACCATCCAAATATACTATTCCATCCGACTACGCCATCGTGTTCTTCCTTGGTCTCGTATTCGTGGGTATATGACAAGTCCGAATAATTAGTGATTGGTCTTTGCGTCTGTCAAGTTCGCACCAGGACAAATCCTAAATTGGTGAGCCCGACGTGATCAAATATCCCGACCAATAACAAGCATTGAATTGGTGAGCCTGTTCCATTTTATATTTGTTTATTGTTTTCATTTCGATAACATTTGTATATCCATCTACTATACTTTCTCATGTCCGACCACACTCCCAAGCTTATTCGTATTAAGCCGACTACGAACACGATCCAACTAGTGGCATATTGGCCAGACAATGCAGAAACATGGTTTTTGTATACCGAGGCCGATTTTCGAGAACAGGGTGTCTCAGATCCTCAATCTCGATTTCTTGCTGTCATCCGGTCGTTACCGCGGGAATTAAACAGGTATGTTATAGCAAACATGTTTAATCCTGAAGTAAGTGACCCTTATGCACTTCTAAAGGCCACACTCTTGAAGAAAAGCGATCTCAGATCGCCAACGTCTAGACGAATTGCTTCGTAACATCGAGCTAGGCAGCCACTCAGCTATTGAAGTCCTCGCACGAACGCGAGAAGTTATGGGTGCACGAACATTCGACGATGGCCTTTTCCGAGAACTATCTCTCTCAAAACTATCACAACCGGTGCAAACCGTGTTGGTGACACTGCAGTCAGTTCCGCTCGATGACTTGGCAGCCTCAGCAGATAAAATACTGGAGATTTCTAGCAGACTCGTCTCCAACGTATATTCTGTCTGCGACAAACCAGAGAGCCAGGATTCAGAGGCGACCAAGCTGCGCAACTCTGTGAGACGGTTGCTACGATCTCGAAGTACTAGTTCATGTAGCACTCCACAGAAACGCGTCTTAGTGCATCGCAGCAACTCGCGTGGTTGCCCCAAAACTAAATCTGATAGGGTGGAAAACCCTGAATGGTGCTGGTTTCACAACACTTACGGAGACGAAGCCAGAAAATGTCGAAAATCATGCAGTTTTAACAAGGACACAAACTTGGGAAACAGTCACGCTGGCACGTGCTCACGGCAACCGTAGCCAGCGGAAACAGCCGTTTCCTCTACGTCACAGATAGTAAAACGAAAGTTCGCTACCTCGTCGACACCGGCGCAGAAGTTAGCGTTCTTCCCACACCGACAGAGGAGCGTCAGCATGACCCGTCCTTCAATCTCCAAGCAGCCAACGGCAAGGCAATCGCGACATTTGTGAGACGGTATGCCTACCTCAACTTAGGTTTACGTAAACCTATCCACTGGCTTTTCCTGCTGGCTGACGTCTCTATGCCCATCACTGGCGTAGATTTGCCAAACCATTACGGCCTACTCGTAGATGCTCGCCGTCGACCTCTGGTGGATAACAACACAAAGTTATCTATTGGCGGCACCATCTATGCAGGTCCGAGTTTAACCCTCGTTAGAACCGAACAATCAGGCGACGCGTCCTACCAAGCAGTTTTGGAGAAGTATCCAGAGTTGCAGCAACTGAAACACACTCTTCCGTGCATAACCAGCAGTGTTATGCATCACGTGACAACCACAGGTTCACCTGTGGCATCCAAAGCACGCCGTCTAGCCCCCCATAGGCTCAAGACAGCGAAAAGCGAATTCGACCACATGCTCGGACTGGGCATTATGAAATCGTCAAACAGCCTTTGGGCATCGCCATTGCACATGGTTCCCAAAAAGGATAGCAACGACTGGCGCCCAACCGGGGACCTTTCACGTCTATGGACCACTCTTCGCCTACCAGGTGAGTTTGTTTCCCCTTCAACTTTCAAACATGTTTCCGACAGGGCATCGTACGTGACTGGGCTTACAAACTCAATGCGTTCAGTTAGGCCTTCTCCAGTTACACCTCGAACGACTGGTGTCTTCGTTCACCCCAGTTTACAAAAGACATCACACGTGTTTATTCGCCACGACGCTGTTCGTCGACCACTTGAACCACCCTACGACAGGCCGTTCAAAGTGATTAAGCGACATGAGAAATTCTATATAATTGAGCGAGGCGGACGTGAAGATACTGTCAGTATCGACCGTTTGAAACCAGCTTATTTCGAAGGCAACCCCATTATAAGTGACGTTTCAGCTCGCTACAGCCGACCGACGGGTAGCTCAGTTATCGAAATTCTTGACGATGTGCCTGGCAATGCAGTTGCAACAACCATTGGCGCAACAGAAAACACGATCAGGTCGAACCGTCAGGTTCCCGGAGTATTTAAAGTCGTATTCAACTTAGTGGTGTGAAATAAAATGTGCCAACCATATTTTTTTTACTTACAGATTCTTTCCCGAGGCACTATTTTTCTTATTTACCGGCAATGCGCAAACACTCGTACATTCTGCCTTTTTATATCAGTTTTTATTACCACGTAACGAAACTTTTAAAAAAAGGTGAAAATAAGCGTAAATTTTTATTTTTCGATATGTTTATATATAAATAACTCCCATTTTTACGAAACGTTTTCACGGTATTGAAGACTTTTATTTATATTCCAAGTACAACGAGCACTGGACTGAACGTTAAAAGAAACTGAGGATCGCGATCGACGTACAATTCGATTTATTGTATTTTATTATTTAATTGCCACGACACCTTAGAATAAGTTCAGACAACCAGGGGCCAATTCGTGCAGTGAGCCCATCGAAAGAGTTGTACCAGTGGAGAAACCACTGGGTTTTTACTTCCGGTTGGTATCTTCTCAGGGTCCTCATGGACCCACTAGGCGGTGAGTGATCTGTAGCGTCACACACTTCCCCAAAATCAATAGCCTAGGGTTTGACGACTTTCGACATCGATGCTCACCTTGATAGTTTGACTGGACTCGCTAAGCTGAAGGCACCCGGTCAAGCATCCTCGCCATTTGGCACGCTGTCATCTTACGTTGCACTGCTCGTATTCGACTCTCTAGCCAGTTAGTTGGAACGCATCGGTATTTTGGCACAACCATCCAAATATACTATTCCATCCGACTACGCCATCGTGTTCTTCCTTGGTCTCGTATTCGTGGGTATATGACAAGTCCGAATAATTAGTGATTGGTCTTTGCGTCTGTCAAGTTCGCACGAGAACAAATCCTAAATTCTAATACCCATTTTTTTAAAGAAATCGGACAAATGCATTGCTTTATCTGCGCTCAATTCCAGGTCCTGAGGGGTGGTGTCAGTCCCTGGTGGATTATGATTCGTCGGTTCCACCCGCTCGTCTGCGTTAGCAGTGCTATGCCTGGTGTGTGAGTTCGTATGGAATAAATTTGTAGTGGTTGTGTGATTTGTCCAAGGACAGCGGCGCAGATGGTTTCTTCAAATATTGGCAGCAGACGGATGCCTGAACCGTTTACATACATAACTTTGGAGGAATGGAATGATTTTCAGTGAAGGAAGAAGTGAGAAAAAACAAGTTGAAAAGAAGTAGTACTGTAGGAATAGACAAATCTATTTGGATAAATTATGAAGACGAGAAGGAGAGCTGTCACGTGCAGCACCTCGATAAATAAGGCGAAATCATAGTGTTAGAGGGGTGATAAGATGCAGGAAGGGTTATGGTAGGGAAAACGCAAATGGAAATAGTATTGTTATCAGGGTTAGTGTGGAAAGTGGTGGTAAGACTTCTAACGGTGAAGTATTAGGTTTATTCAGACTCATGATGATAGTGGCAGCGCATATAAGTCGTCACTGGGTTGACTGTGTTGTAATGAAGCGTAATTACCTGGGACTTTTAGCCTAGTCCATATCTACATTGAATGAGTCCAAGCCATGTGCCTCTTTGTGGGTATTCAAACTTTTGCCGAAGTTGTCAATAGGCGGAGTAGTAACAATCTCCGCAAACAATAAGTTACAGTGGCCGCGAACTTGCGGAAAAGGTTTGGATGCCTGCTGGCTCTCGCGCTCTGACTTCCGGTTCTCACTAGGTTCCCACAAGGGCTGCCACAGTCACCGGTTGACTTCGGTAACTTCGTGTCTTGTAAGGTCCTATCAAGCCATAACTTAACTAGGAGGGTAAAGGCTTAGATCCTTCTGTCTTTCTCTGTTTGGTTTTCGTAGCATCTCCACAGCACCCTTCGTTGCCCATCTCTGGACTTTCCCAATGAAGTTCACATCTTCTTTCAGGTGTGGTGATACAGTGACATCTTGGGCCTCCACCTGAGGTCGTATATAGGTTTTGCAGAGCTTCAAAAATGTCCCGGGTTGAGGGTATCTAGTTATCTGTACAGGCAACGCAGTATTGAGCAAGCTCTGGAGACATATCATGTGTAACTGGGAATAGTTTCCAACTGGCCAGCTGGCATCAGTCCCACGTATTTCTTCGTGGTCATACGGAACGGTTGCGCGCCACGGAGAGAACGGGGTACTTTTCGCCAGTCGGGAGTAGGGAGAAACATAGCTCACTACTTATCCATGTCAAATGTCGGCCCGTTGTTACCCACCCATTCTACAAGGAATCTGAAACTGCTTTGTAGTGCGCCTGGTTGAGTTTCTGAATTCGAAGCCCTCCATAACCTTTAGTGCATCTTTCTGGCACCGAAATGCAAATAAAGTTAAAACAAACAGATCAAAGTGAGTTGACTAAATATCAAATAAGCTTTTAGCTTGCTCCACAGGCTTATGGCGTTTTGGGTTTTGTCTTAACGAGCATGCAGCCAAACAGACTTCGACGCCACGTTGCTCTCCCCTTGTGCTGGTTGACACCCACATCCTGGAGTCCCTAACCCGGCCATACCAGCCAGTTAAGTTGCATGAACTTTACTCCTAATAATTAGCATCAAACTCATTCTTATTAAATATATTGCTTCTTTGAATATATTCCTGAATACTAGTTCTTACGATTTGTGTTCCGCTATCGGTAATTGCAAGTAAGTTAAGGTGCTGATTGAGCAGGTAGCAGAGCACATTGAAATAGGTAGGTTTGGTTAGGCGTTACCTGGTCGCAACACAACCAGCACCCCTATAACTCAGCGCCGTCAGCGTAAATTGGAGTCAGGGAGCTGAGACTAGATGGGAAGTGACTCATAAAGAGAAGGAACAGAAGTGGACCTAGAGTATCTGCTTATGGTACACCAGACGGTGATATCCCCGAAGTTGAGCGGACGCTGTCTGCTTTTGTGCCGAACTCTCCGCTGTCTTGATAGCCCTTCAGCCAAAATAACACCTGACTGCTTCGCTGCTCTGCCTTTGAGAATAGCTTGTGAAACCGAGTTGAAGGCCTTGACAAAATCCAGGAAAATCACATGGACAGGGGTCCGGAGGTTCCAGTAAGCTGTCCGGTTGCCACCAGCCGTCAGGAGAGTGAGGGGCAGAGCCTGCCTGCTGAAAAGCGTGTTGAACATCGCCTAACGCTCCCTTTTTGCCGAAGTACTCTCCCATATGGCCGTCTACTGGGCTCTCCATCACTTTCGACAGCACTGGTAGAAATGCAGTAGGTCAGTAGAACTTTGAGTTCTGCTTATCCTCTCACTGGAATATGGGGTGAGAATATCATGTTTTCCACTCTTCTGGGAGCATGTGCCTATACATGGAGTTCTGAAACAATTTACACAGCATACCGCACAGGGCGGAGCATCGACTTCTTCGAGGAGTATACCAGAGGTTACCTAAAGTCCGTACAACTGTTCTACATTGGATGATGTTGGAGGCCGCCTGGGCAGTTGGCAATTTCGGTTGGGTGACGAAATGATTGGTTGAGTGTCGAGGATAGTTCCAAAAATTTCAGCAATTTTCAGTCCATAGAGGTTTGTTCCGTTAGGACCTTTCACAACGCGAGCTTCCTTGCTAGTAAACTTTCCCCCAACATCAGTCAATTCAGGTCCTCAAAGTTCACCCCAAGCTTCTGGGCAAAATTGGCCCGGAACGACCTCCTGTCTCCGCCTACCTTAATGTTGCACCGGTACCTTAGAGCCACATATGCACCACGGTCTGACTATTTTCTGGGGGTTCCCCACCTATGCCCCGTTTTCCTCTTGACTTTTGAGGGGCACTCTACGCTTCATTTTGGTCACGAGGTCCAAGTCTTAAGCATTGCTGTCTCCAAGCGGACATTTTTGGAGTTGGCTGTCTTGAAGACATCCGTTGCTGCCTCCAAGCGTTGATCGATCAACGAGACACTCCACCTCTGGAACCACTATGTCCTCGACCAGTACTGGTTCATTGCCACGCAGCAAATACAGGGAGGATCCCTCCAAACATAGTTGTTCAGTGATCAATAGATCAGGCACCACAATACTGCGATCACTGCTACCGGAAAGAGCTTGAACCTAAAAGTTCTCAGCTAGTGGATGGCAGCCAGTTAGAAGATGGTTTCCTGTTTCGATGAGTTTTGCCTTACCCTCGACGAGTGTCACCTTCAGTCTCTTCACTTAGTCCAGACAATTTGATGGAGTTGAGCGGGTTTTGGTCCAACGTCCGACTTGAGTTGTACTGTGCTGTCTATGGTTGAGGTTTGGGGCATCAAGGATCCCCGCAGTGATAACCTAGTCACACACCACTATCTTTAGTGCAAGTTTTACCTGCGGTAGCGGTAGATTCTACCCTACTTTGGTGGTAGGGGTTCGGCACATCCCTTACCTGGGACTTAGTGTGTCAGACCGTGAATTGGCGTAAGACGGAGTCTAGGGTTTCTGCCAGTGAAGCTTCGGGAGCAAGTTCACCATTGGAACGGACCCTCATCAACCCTAGCACCCCACATCCCTCTTCGTGTTTTCCGCCTGTCCTGAACAGGTAATACCGCCCACACTCGCTTAGTTATCGCCAATACCCGGAGGTAACCAAGTTTCTTTCAGGGTTTTGATCTTGGGGCGAGCTGGGGACATGGAAATAGTAGTTGGGTCACCTTACCTCTAAGTCCCCCCACGATGCGGTGCAGACACTTCGGGGTGCTTCTCATAACGCGGGACGTTTTAGTGGTGGGGGAATGTTGGGGTTGCGTTGTCATGAAAGTTGTTACTACCTGGTCAGTTCCTGTGTAGCCGGCCCGGCCAGGTTGCTTGGGTAACAGTCGAGACAAGGTTGACAGTTTGGACGCCATCATGTCTGTTAAAGGTAGTTGAATACTCGGCGGGAAGAGAAAATTTCGTTTGTTGCTGCCTCACCGTTCTGGGCCTGTTTTGCGACAGAGAAACTTTGTGCCAGGGATCACCTCATTTGGGCGCCATATCTGTAGTGCTCTGGTCAGGAGCTCTGCGCGTCCGAAGTTAACAGCCATAAATCTAAAGGACGCTTTTGTTGCCATATTCAGGGTATACGGGGGCCTACAGATCGCCGCCGCTGCCATTCCGATTAACCCCAAAGGGCTGAGAGCCCCTACCATTGAGATGTTACGTATCTTCTAATGCTTAAAGTGTAAAATAGATAACCACATATAATATAAACAAATGAGTAGTTGGCTAGTGTAGTGCCGTTTTATATTTTCATGATTAAGCACCGGTAGATGAACGACGTCCATGATAGGAAGAGTAATCTTTCGGCCTCCCCGGCCGACCACAGGGTTACCCTCGCCACCGGGAGCTTCCGTGGAGGTGAATAGCCGCTTTAGTAGGGCTGACATGGTCTGCCTCCGGGCCGCCCATCCCTGGTTTACATCATGCAGTCCGCGACCGCTATTTGTTGAATTGATGCTACTCCACGAGGAGACTGTCATGGCGTGCTCTAAAGTTGGATAAGTTGGCGGAGTTTGAATTGTAATCGACATGCTTGATATCCGCACTTATATCGGCTTTTCCCGGTGCACGGCAGGGGTTGTTGGTTGGGCAACTTCTGGGTTTGAGGCCGATTTGATTCACTTAGTGACTGGTAGTCATTTAATAGTTGTTGAATTACTCACTGATATGACTGCCTATGGAACACCGCTGATTTTCGCGGCATTGGCACTCATTCGGAGTGGCGGTTTGTGCGGGTACTAGGGTTTGAGCAGTCATTGGGACACCTTTTATGACCCCCATAAGAGAGCCTGCAGCTAGGAATAGTCACACCTGGCACTGTGGACAGATGGACCAAAACCACATGCAAAGGTGACTCACCGTGAAGACTTATTATTAGTCCGGTACATCCCTACCGCATCGACAGTGTAGGCACCCGTTGCATACGCCAGGTTCGAAAGCTGCGTGCCTTTTTCCACAAGAAGACCACATGCGCAGAAGTCGTCGCTATGGAAAAGGGTTAGGCCAGATTTTCTGGTTCTCCACCTTCTTCCATTAGTGGCCATTACAGACTGGCTAGGGTTAGGCTAGGTGTGCCATTAAGACATACTTTTCGCTCAGTGAAGGATCCAGGGATCCAGCCTTGTGTTTTTACCACTTGCGAAGGCCCTGGTAGGAACAGGTAGAAACATCGGTATCACCCAACCGCCATAGCCAGCGTTCATCAAGGGAATGCTTGTGGATGGCACGGATCTCGAACCACCTTCGTCAGACGCACAAGAGCCAACGCTGATATCCGCATTTCGTTTAAAGGCATGCGGTGACGTGGCCATTACCGCTTCACCAGGAATGAAATCTCATGATTTAAATATTTTCATTGCGGAAAATTTAGACGAATGTTTCCTTCGACTATTTCACGGTCAACAGGGGACTAAGTTCCTCCTTTATTAGACTTGAGGCTAATTAACAGAAGTAACATGTTGGGGTAGGTTGAACTGTGAATATTAGACCTTTAACAGCAAATAATGCCTCAAAATCAATAACCGTATGGTTTGCTGACGCCCCACACTGATGTTGATCTTCATAGTTTCAATAAATCTGCTAAACTGAAGGCGCACGGTCGATCATCCACCCCATTTGACGCGTCGTCATATCACGTTGTGCTGTTCGCACGCGATCCCCTGGGCTGTCGCCGGAACGTGTTGGTATTTTGCCACGCCTATGAAATCTGCTGTTCTACATGGTTCCTCTATTGTGTTCGTTCTTGGTCTCACACCCGCGGGTAAATGATAAGGACCAATAATTGTTGGCTGACCTCTGAATATGTCAGTTTTGCACAAGATGCATTCCTGAAGACCATTATAATCTACCATCCTAACCCGTTTGTGCTCTACACGCTGCAGATTGGATCTACCTAGGAAAATGGATGCGGTCTATGTCCCAATGTAGCCACAATATTCCCCGCACGTACCTGGACTTATCCTAGGAGAGCAATATTTTATTGTGTATGACTAAGTAATGACCGCTGGTTTTCAGAAACAATGAAAACTAAAATCGGCAGTTTATTAACATTCCAGCAACAATTCTTCAATCCTAAACTTGAGGAAACTATCTGCCACACCTGTAGATGATCGACGGCGTACAGAGACAACAGTAGTTTAGGAAGGGTACCGCTCAAGTCTCAGCGGCAAAACGTGATTGTCGAGTCCCCTCCATGGACTAGATGATGCCTCGCTGGCTGCGGGAGATCAGCTTTATTTCACATATGCCACGATGAGCAGGAGTCAATTTTTGAACGGCCTTCTTGAGGCATAGAATGATTTCCATAGGTTCCTCATTTCCTCGCCATATATTTAGGTCATTAGGATCCAGCAGTGAATGAGAGATGAAAGAGCCAAGTAGGTCGATCGAAAAGGTTGTAACCAGCAAACGCCTGGGTTTAAAACCCTAAAAACCTAGCTGGAAGGCTGTTTTACATTGTAAGGTGATTTGCCTAGGCCCACTACTGCAGTGTGCGGGGGATCCACGATTTCAAAATGCCTTATTTTGCTACTCCAGATCACCTGAGAAAGAATCATCAGGATATTTTTTATAAAACGACGGACCATGTGACCGTTTTGCATCAAACAAAAAATGCGGTGAGTCACAAATGAGACGAGAGTCCTGTTAGCTAGACTTCACCAGGTACCTGGAGAGGGATTAGTTTAGAGTCCTATATTCAGGTTTCATAATTTCTGAGAGATTGAGTTCCTTAATTCCACAGAACTTTATTGGAAAGATCTCGAAATTGGTGGGTCTAAAAGTTCCGCTTGAGCGAACAACGGCATGACTGAGTCCACAACTAACTCGATTTCGTTGTACCTTTTGCATTGCGTAAAATTGATGAAAGCTACTGAAGAGCTCGAAAAATAGGTATTCTACACAGACACTACATGTTCGCGTTATCAAAGTATGTGCTAGCCGTCCAGTAGTTAATGAGATGGAGGCGGCTGGACACAAAGTATTGCTCATGGTGCTGCAGGGCGTTTGGTAGATTGATGAAAGAACTCTGAGGTGACGTACGACCAAAGGAGGCAAGTTGAAGATGTCATCACTGATACCTATGAAAGAGTCAGTTTTTCAATAGGAGATTGCACTATTCTGACTATCTATCCTCCATGCATTCAGTCACCCTTCCCAGTTACCATTTCGTGACCGGGCTGGTCGCTGGTTATCATCACACAGGTCATACTGGTACCTTGCATGTCTTGGCCACTCTGAGTAAAAGCCACTGGATAGATGAGAGAATCAGCAAAGTTCAACGTGTATTGATAAAGTGAGTAAAATGTTGACGCTCGAAAGTTATGCTGAGCTAGCAGATAATAGTACTCCACCTGTATGTTGATGGAAGATTGGTTGATTCCGTTCCCCTACCCCAGAGACCGATTAGTTTAAGCCACACACTGTTCGCTGAAGGAGAGGCAAAGAAAAGAAGTACGGTTGTATATTCAAGCATCTTCAAAATAGGTTGTGCATTTAAAGGTACTCTCCAATCTAAGCGCAGTATGCACAACGGACTCAGTCGTATGCTTTATGTCCAATCGCAACCCGTTCTGAACCGAAAACCGTTTTCCGACCAGATTATTCGTATTTTGGTCGTTACTGTTCAAAACTATGAGAGGCGTTTTTCTGAAGCGGGAAGGAAAATGTGCATCGAATACTTTTCTTCAAAGTTCCAGCGAACCGCTCCCCTCACTAATGATCCAGCCTATTCAAACTATGTCACAGCACAGATTCAACAGCAGTTCACCAAGGAATAATCTGTCAGGATCCAACAAAAACTTACCAGCCGATAGTCACCACTGCGCCATCTGTATATATATAGGGGACAGGTATTACAATGTGGGATAAGATTGCCATTATCTCCCCCAAAAGCTCCACATCTCGGAAGCTTTCCGCAACTAATCATGTTGTACCGATGGTTCGAGGGAAAGCACGTGGACGACCATGTAAATATCAGGTCGCTTGAAGGAACCGGAATCAATGGGACATTTGGGTCCAGAAAACCTGGAAATACCCGGGCTATTGTAGGTGCAAATAAAACCTCGTATTTTGTAGGCATTTTTGAAGTTGCGAAGCACTTGCCGTATAACCCCTTTTTCTGTTTGCGGAGGAACTGAGCAACGATTACGAGTGGAATCTGAAGGTCCCTGCTCAAGCGTATGTATAATACGGGCTGTATCAAGCAGCTACAAGAATATAACAAGCGACAACAAAGGTTATTAAGGCTTTCCTTTGAGCTCAGTTTGAGACAGTTGGAGTAGAAATCTACTGGTCACTGGAGTGCTACCAGCCTCTCACTGTGCGGTTCCGAATGCTGATCGAATTCTTTCGATTTTTTTACAGTATAGTGGCTGATCTGTGATACTTACTGTCACAGTGTAACCTAGTGGATGTCGGCTACTTGAAAGCAGTCGTCAGGGAGCTTTGTTCAGCCTACCTTTCAGCACTCGTCATTCAGGCGTATTGATTACCTGAAGGGAATTGATGTCATCTACTTGATTCGAACCCATACCACCCAGTGGGGCAGTTAGCGACGTTACCCCTGGGATATTAGGATCTGAATTGATGCATACGAGATAGACTGTTTCAGGGGTACCAATTGCTGCACAAACTAGTCGCAAGACCTGTAAACGATCTACCAAAGTAAGCACAATAAATAAGCGCCAAGTTAAAATCAATATCCAGAAGTCGCTTCGCAGTTTAAGTTGAACGCGCGGTTAGTTGAGGGATTTTTTAAATAAGACAGCTGATATTCTATTACGTGAGACTTTGAAAATATGGCAAAAGGAGGTGTCATTTTCGCCAGTTTGGCCAATTTTCGACAAAGGTGGGTGGAACTAGATGAATCAGTATGTTCTAAGCAGGCATCAATTCACCTCAAATTCTTCTCCGGACTATTCTTCTTGGTAAGAGGTGCCTGCGCTGATAAAATGAGCCCATTCATTCTTCCAGGTGTGAAATTTACCGTCTTCAAAAGAATGAAAAGCGTGCCATATCCTGGCATCCAGGTCAATATCACACTGGCTACCAAAGTTGCTAGCTCCTCAGAAAATGGTAGGAAAATACCTCACTTGCAAAACACGAAGTTAAGTGGTGTGCACTTGATCCATCAGGAAACGTTTTGATACGTGACAACTGAAGCATCGTATATGTGCTGATCTGTCCGGTCCATCACCTTTTTGAAAAGGTCTACGCAAATTCTGATGTCCATTAGTCGGTTCACACGATGACCACTCAACATTCCACTGCAGAGGATACTGACCAAAACCCTTCAGAAGATCCTCAGTTAAGCACTGAATTTCTAATTCCGGGATGGCTTAAACTGCCATCCTTGATCTGGGTTTACCATTCTAAGGACACATTAACAGCTGGTGGAAATAGCGATTATTTACGGTACAGCTATCACGCCTCGTCGTAAAGCTTTAAACGATGTGGGGTAAAGGTTGGTTGCAGACTGAAAGCCTGCACGGTGTCACCTGAAGACGAACCTTAGTGAAGGGGTAAATTGCCATCCGTCTTCTTATAAATGATCGCTGCTATCAGGCGAAAAATTGGTTCCTGCGTGGTTCAGTTAACTAAGGGAAACAATTTTCGCTTTCCAATCATGTTTTGATCATAAACCTGTCGCTTTACTTGGCAGGTCTCACTGCCAAAGTGACACAAACAATGCCTACATGACTTGAGAATAACAGCGAGGGGGGTAGAAATATAAAGTTTCCTCATGCGTCTTCATCGAACCTTTGGTGTTCACAAGCCGCTGCAATGACTCTGTGACGGTTCCTGTAGATTCCCGAGCAGAACGAGCAGGGCTTTTGCTGTGGACAGATTCAGCGAAGCCAATCACATTATTGTTGATGAAATCAAATTGTCACCTTCAGAAAACAAGCTAGCTAGGAATGTAAACCATCCCTTCCCAGTAACATCTCGTGGTGTCAGTGCGTTGAAATCAACAGATACCTAATAATGGTTGTTGGTCTCTAAAATTTGGAATGAAACGCAGGTTTTACAGGCATGGTTACCATATGTTGTTTGCAGAGCCATATACAACCACGTTTGCCACCTTCCAATCCCCTCAGGTTATGGCAATCTCAAGGTTAGACGGAAGATAACGGTCTGCGAGATAAATACCATCCAAAACATGGGTAACGCTATTTACTCCAGGCCACGTATCCAACTGCATGGAGATAGATATTCGTATGGGACGCATAATGGACAAGAAAGTGATAACATTAGCTGACAGGAATGCCGAAACCTAGGCGGCAAACAAAACGTAGATGAAGGGCGCGGCAAATGTATATCCAAGTGAAATGATTAGGAATCGTTTCATCATGCGAAATGGCTACTATTTTGGGAAGAAGGTTAATATAGGTGACTGCATAATAAACCTTCTGTTCAACGAAAGTGATGTCCCACAATGACCTATCAAAATAAGTGTATGTCATTTTTACGTTTAAAAATTGTATGTTGTATGTAAGAATGCGGCAAATATAAAACCCCAACTTCGTTGCTAAAATGGTATGCTTTTCTCAATCTTGAACTGGCCGTCCATGTCTCATGTCCACTACAGCTACTGCTCAATCTTGGAAAGCCACTAACACTGTGGTGAATGGCTGTGAAATTTCGTTCACTCCGCAAGTACATCAGAGTTTGCCAATGCTTGGAGGCGATCCACACAAAGCCCACCACGCACGTCTTCAGGTGCCCTTCAGGTTTCTCTAGCACCGCACACATTTAAGTGAGCAAAACGGTACCAGGCACCCGTCCGAAAGTTCACCGTACAGTAAGCATCATGCTTCAACGTGCTTTGGTAGAATACGTCGCATTTTGCCAGCCACTTACAACCCCTGTTCATGCTTAAAGGTCAAGTATATGAAATAGTATACCGACGGTTTTTGGATATTCCAAGAAACATGAGTAGCTATTAGTGCGTATGAATGTCCAATTCAGATATGTCGCTTGTAGAAGTGTCGTTCAAGTATGGAGAGGGGGATTTTGAAGGAGAGTTCGAATAAAGTTGCTTGATGAGAGAGTGATTTAATTTTTCCCGGTGCACATCTGAAACAAAAAACTACTTCGTTGGTAGCGAAGTTGAAAGATGCAAACAGCATGAGTGCGCAATAATATTCTGCTAAGCAAATTATACTCCTTTACACGCTCTAAAACTATTTCCCAGTACATTAAATCGATCATTAATTTTGTCGTTGCTAACTGTTGGTCCGTATGTTCACGGCGAACATGAATGCACATGTGAGTGGAGGTGAATGTGACAAAAATCGTATGAATGAGTAACTCAATCTGTAGCGTGTACATATGCCCTATTTACGGTGCGTATATGTTGCTTCGGATATTCTATCCAAGTTAGTTAGTTACTTAAGGCCTTCTCTCCGTTGGCTGCACAGCCACAAGATCAATGCCGAAGATTTCAGGATTACTCGCAGAGGAACTTCAAACAACAGGGAAAAGCAGATAGTTAAGATGCATCACAATTTGTTGGGTCCAACGGCACTGGTACTTGGAGGTAAAAGTTGCATCAGAAATTTGTAGGAGAAGGACTTGGGGAGTTAAAAAAGGTATTCAAGCTTGGTAACGATGCTGTACTAACCTATGTGGTTGAGCGCCTGTCGACGATAGCAAGCTCATCCCATGTACTCACATCAAAAAGAAATTCGTATCAGTTTGTAACACTGGTCGTCAGGCGACGCCTTCAACCTTACGAAGCTTCTTTGTGCCTACTTTCGCATTCAGTATTATTTATATGCGGAAGCCGTGGCCGCCACCATGGTGGCCCTGAGATATGGGCGGACCTCATGCATCTCCATATTCAGATCTGCTGAGCAGCAGCCTCTAACCCCTTTTTGTAAGGTTTTAGGCCCTGGGTTGTGCGATTTCTCTACTATTCGGCACAACAAGATGTGTGCTGGGTGCTCAAATTCTCCTTCCTTTCTGTCATACCTATGCTCCTAACGCAAGTTATCATATTCGGGAAAAGTGCTTTCGGTAGGTAAACTGGAGTACCACATTTGTGGTTACCCGAAAATTGACAACAGGGGAGTGTGTTATTGCGTGAACGGTGGCACATTAAAGCTTTTTTCGGAAATGTGTGAAAGAATTAAGTTGTATGTGTATACACCGATGAAGATGGTCAAAGAAGGAGGGAGATGAGCAACCTAGACACCTAATAAAAAATGGTGAAAATGGAGTCCCATCATCAGCTATTCCCACGACAAAGGAAGTAAAACGGTAATTTTAATCCCTGAAGAATGGAAATCAGTATCCAGTAGATCCCGGAACTCACCGAAAGTTTGACTGAGTATGTTAGGTTCATTTGTGTGGATAAAAATGCAGGTGGTTTCATTCTTATGCATGAGTTTCCGCGAAGGGGTCGCATGGCTGTCTGTGTCAGTTACCTTCCAAATAAATAGGACTGGAGAATACGACAGAACGCTCACACCATTTGAAAGTTAATTGGGTTTTTTCTGATACAAGTCTTGAACTTTGCATTCCAAACCAATTATACCGAAAATGACCGAATTCACCATCAATGAATCTGATTTCAGCGGGAGCCTTTGTGGTGTTATGGACTAAAATCTTCTTGCATAAGTCATCCATCCATCACTTGAACTTTGACCCCTCATAAAAGAGTGCTGTGATTCACCAGGTTGGTGGGGTAGAAGGTGTACATGGGGGGACTGACCGGAGATTAGTGAGTAAACATCGAAATGTTTCCCTCTGTGATGCGTTTAGCACGATTCAAGTATGAATTCTTCTATTCAGGATGAATCTGAATGTTATCTTTTGAACAACCAAGGAGTTTACGTACTTTCTAACTAGTGACTTCAAACCTGCCTCCCTCCGAAAATGAAATAATGGACACCAAGCCTGCACTTTCAAAATACCGCGTCAGCGTCCAAGACTTTGACTAGGCTTTTTACTACAAGGAAACGCTCTATAGAAAGTAGCTTAGAAGCCAGTGATAGCTCAAAGATTGGTGACATCGTGCAGCACCACTTTGAATATGGCAACTTGAATCACCTTAATACAATCGTTATCTTCATCCTTCTTCATTTTACAACGTGGTCCCCAACCCAGCTACTAAACGGGCATAAAGTTCCACCAACACCTTAACCTTTCTGTGATATCATAAAACTTAACACTAACGATCCAAGCTATTGTGGGGATGTGTGTTACAATTCCGTAACGTTTGATCAACCCTACTTAACTTGATGTGCTCTAGTACCTGCTTAACCAGTACTTTACCTAACGTGTAAGTACTGATGACAAAACACAAATCAAAAGAACTGGTACGCAATGTATTTAAAGGAGCTATGTATTTAAGGTGAATGTAATAATAATGAATGAGGGAAAAGTTTAATCAACTTATCTGGCTTGTAAGGCTGAACTAGGGACTCGGAGTACGTGCGTGGTAATCAGCACAATGGAGCGCAAAAATGGCGTCCAAGCCTGCTCGGATGCATGCTCGTTGAAACAAAACTTAAAACACCCTAAGCATCCGGAGGCAAGCTAGAGATTTATTTAGTTAATTTAATTTAAACTATTTATTTTAGCCCTAGTTATATTTTGGTGCCAGGAAGGTGCACTACACTATGTAGCAAAATCAAAGAGCGAAATGATGAGCTGAGGGGTGGTTCCACAATCCCTTCAGCGCAAGAGATCCAAGAAAATCTTAGCTACGGGTGCCTGCCTCTGCACAACTTGAAATGATCGTTACAGTCCTAGGTATAACATTGCATCCATGCTCTTAACCAACAACCAGCTCTTGCAGCGTATACCATCAACTCCAAGCCTCGTATGAAAATGGGGAGAAGGAATATTGATCCGGGCAAGAGACCTTGTTGTCTCGAAGAGAAAATAATCCGAAACATGTGTGTAAATGTATGTAAAATGTGACCTTTCCTAGCACCATAGACACTGTCATATAAGAATCAAGCTTCAACCCAGGACAAACACCTCGCGACTTACGAACCTGACGTAACCTCTCCTTTCCCTCGTGTTCAAAAGAATTCTGCCCGTTTCTGTTCCTTCTGGTTGCCACCTGCCTCCTGGAAAACGCTGAATCTCTTGAGGGTGTACATATCTCCCTCCAAATTCTGCAAACCTCGGACCACAGGTAACAGAAAGAAGCCCAGAACCTGTATTTCAAACGTAGAAGTTACCTTTTTCCATCTCAACTTCAAGGTAGCAGACAGATGGATTTTTAGGATTTGTCCTGGTGCGAACTTGACAGACGCAAAGACCAATCACTAATTATTCGAACTTGTTATATACCCACGAATACGAGACCAAGGAAGAACACGATAGCGTAGTCGGATGGAATAGTATATTTGGATGGTTATGCCAAAATACCGATGCGTTCCAACTAACTGGCTAGAGAGTCGAATACGAGCAATGCAACGTAACACGACAGCGTGCCAAATGGCGAGGATGCTTGACCGGGTGCCTTCAGCTTAGCGAGTCCAGTTAAACTATCAAGGTCAGCATCAATGTCGAAGTCGTCAAACCCTAGGCTATTGATTTTGGGGAAGTGTATGACGCTACAGATCACTCCCCCCTAGTGGGTTCGTGAGGACCCTAAGACGATACCAGCCGGAAGTAAAAACCCAGTGGTTTCTCCACTGGTAAAACTCTTCCGATGGGCTCACTGCGTGAGGTGGCCCCTGGTTGTCTGAACCTTATTCTAGGGTGTCGTGGCGATTAAATAAATAAAATACAATAAATGAAATTGTACGTCGGTCGCGGTCATCTGTTCCTTTCGACGTTCCGTCCAGTGCTCGTTGCACCTGGAATATAAATAAAAGTCTTTAATACCACGAAAACGTTGCGTAAAAATGGGAATTATTTATATATAAACGTGTCGAAAAAGAAAAATTTACGCTTATCTTCGCCGTTTTTTTAGTTTTTATTACATGGTAAATAAAAATTGATATAAAAAGGCAAAGTGTACGAGGGTTTGTGCATTGCCGGTAAATAAGAAAAATAGTGCCTCGAAAAAAAAATGGTTGGCACACACATAGCTAAGTTGAATATGACTTCAGGTACTCTGGGAACCTGACGGTTCGACCTGATCGTGTTTTTTGTTGCGCCGCTGGTTGTTGCAGCTGTGCATTACCAGGCACATCGTCGAGAATTTCGATAATTGAGTCATCCGTCGGTCGGATGTAGCGAGCTGAAACGTCACTTACAATGGGGTTGCCTTCGAAATAAGCTGGTTTCAAACGGTCGATACTGACAGTATCTTCGCGTCCGCCTCGCTCAATTACATAGAATTTCTCATGTCGCTTAATCACTTTGAACGGCCCGTCGTAGGGTGGTTCAAGTGGTCGACGAACAGCGTCGTGGCGAACAAACACGTGTGATGTCTTCTGTAAACTGGGGTGGACGAAAACATCAGTCGTTTGCGGTCTAATCGGAGAAGGCCTAACTGAACGCATTGCGTTTGTAAGCCTAGTCACGTAAGATGCCCTGTCGGAAACATGTTTGAAAGTTGAAGGGGAAACAAACTCACCTGGTAGGCGAAGAGTGGTCCCATAGACGAGTTCTGCAGGAGTGCATCCAGCATCAACTTTCAACGCGTTACGAATACCTAGTAGGACTAGAGGCAGAGCCTCGGTCCACTGAGGTATGTTTGTAGCTGAAAGGGAAGCTTTCAGCTGTCGATGGAAACGCTCTACCATGCCATTTGCTTGTGGATGGTAGGCTGTCGTTCGGAACCGAGTGCAACCTAAAAGTGCCGTTAGAGCGTGAAATAGTCCGCACTCAAATTGGCGCCCACGGTCGGTTGTGACGTAGGATGGACATCCGAAGTTCGCGATCCATCTTTCGACGAAAACACGAGCAACTGTTTCGGCAGTAATATCTTTAATGGGTACTGCTTCCGGCCATCGTGTGAAACGATCAACACAGGTGAAAAGGTAGGTACATCCATTAGATTCTGGTAGGGGTCCTACAATATCTATATGGACGTGGTCGAAACGCATGTCTGGGGCTAGAAATGAGCCTAAAGGGCTTTTCGTGTGTCGCGTGACTTTACACTTTTGACAAGCTAAGCACGACTGGGCCCACTCCTTAACGTCTTTGTTCATCCCAGGCCAGCAGAAACGTTGTGCGATAAGCCTAATGGTGGCTCGTACACCTGGATGAGAGAGTTTGTGCAACGTATTGAAGACGTTGCGTCGACAACTCTTCGGAACTATTGGGCGTGGTTGACTAGCAGAGACATCGCACAAAATTGCATCCTTGTCTGATCCAACAGGACAAAGTCGCAGTTTGAGAGTTGTGGACGACAACTCATGATGCAGCTCAAGGTCTTCCTTTTGACGCCGAGCTAGTTCAACGAGATCAATACCCTCGATATAGTTTATCGAAGCTATTCGAGATAGTGCGTCGGCTGCGGAGTTGTTTGCTCCAGAAATGTGGCGGATGTCTGACGTGAACTGGGAAATGTAATCCAGCTGTCGCGACTCACGAGGGGAGTATTTGTCAGACGCCGAGCTGAGGGAAAACGTTAACGGTTTGTGGTCTGTGAAAATAATGAAATCACGACCTTCCACAGAATGTCGAAAATGGCGTACAGAACAGTACATGGCTAGGAGTTCCCTACCAAATGTACTGTATCTTGTTTCCGCGTCTTGCAGCCGCCTCGAGAAAAAGGCTAACGGTTGCCACTGGTTGTCAGTCAACTGTTGCAAAACTGCTCCAATTGCTGAATCAGATGCATCAACAGCAATACTCAGAGGAGCATTGGGGTCATGATGCATAAGCATGGTTGCGTTCGAAATGGCTTCCTTGACTTTGGAGAAAGCAAGTCTAGCCGCGTTGTCCAGAGACACGAACTTCGCAGTTCCTCGAAGTAGATCTGTGAGTGGTCTCATGACAGAGGCACAGTTAGGGATAAACCTTCGGTAATAACTTACCAGGCCATTGAAAGTGCGGAGATGTTTCACAGTGGTCGGCTCTGGATAGTTTGTGATAGCCGCCACTTTATCTCTCAATGGGCGTATACCTTTGTTGTCAATGGTATGCCCAAGGAAGCTGAGTGATTCAACTCCTATTTCACACTTCTGTAAGTTAACTGTGATGCCATGTTTTTTGAGTCTTTCGAATGCGAGGTCCAAATGTTTAAGGTGTGTTTCCTTATCTGGACTCGCAATTAGACAGTCATCTATGTAGACATGAACAAAATTCAGACCACGGAAGACGTCGTCCATAAAGCGTTGGAATGTTTGTGCTGCATTCCGAAGACCAAAAGGCATGCGCAGGAATTCAAACAGGCCAAAAGGAGTAATAATGGCTGTTTTCGCGATATCTTCTGCTGCCATAGGTATCTGGTTGTACGCTTTGACTAAGTCGATTTTCGAGAAAATGTTCATGCCGCATAAGGTTGCGGTCAAGTCGTAAACGTGGGGTATAGGGTAGCAGTCCGGAGTTGTTTTGGCGTTAAGCCTTCGGTAATCACCGGTCGGACGCCAGTCGTTGCTATCCTTTTTGGGCACCATGTGCAATGGCGATGCCCAAGGACTGTTTGACGGTCTGATAATGCCCAGTTCGAGCATATGGTCGAATTCATTTTTCGCCGTTTGAGCTTATCGGGGGCTAAACGGCGAGCTTTGGATGCCACAGGTGGACCTGTGGTTGTGACGTGATGCATAACATTGCTGGTTATGCACGGAAGAGTGTGTTTCGGTTGTTGTAACTCTGGATATTTCTCCAGAACTGCCTGGTAGGACGCGTCGCCTGATTGTTTAGTCCTAACGATGGCTAAACTCGGACCTACATAGGTGGTGCCGCCAATAGATAACTTTGTGTTGTTATCTATCAGTCGTCGACGGCGAGCATCTACGAGTAGATCGTAATGGTTCAGCAAATCTATGCCAATGATGGGCATAGAGACGTCTGCCAGGAGGAAAATCCAGTGAATAGGTTTGCGTAAACCTAAGTTGAGGTAGGCATACCGTCTCCCGAATGTCGCGATTGCCTTGCCGTTGGCTGCTTGAAGATTGAAGGATGGGTCGAGATGACGCTCCTTTGTCGTTGCTGGAAGAACGCTAACTTCTGCGCCGGTGTCGACGAGGTAGCGGACTTTCGTTTTAATGTCGGTGACGTAGAGCAAACGGCTTTTTCCGCCGGCTACGGTTGCCGTGAGCACGTGCCGGCGTGACCGTTTCCCGAGTTTGTGTCCTTCTTAAAACGGCATGGTTTACGACATTTTCTGGCTTCATCCCCGTAAGTGTTATGAAACCAGCACCATTCAGGGTTTTCCACCCTGTTGGGTTTCGTTTTAGGGCTACCACGCGACTTGCTGCGATGCGCCAAGGTGCGTTTCTGTGAAGTGCTACGTGATCTAGGACTTCGAGATCGTAGCAACCGTTTCACAGAGTTGCACAACTTGGTCACCTCCGAATCCTGGCGCTCTGGTTTGTCGCAGATAGAATATACGTTGGAGACGGGTCTGCTGGATATCTCCAGTATTTTATCTGCTGAAGCTGCCAGGTCGTCGAGTGGGACTGACTGGAGTGTCACCAACACGGTTTGCACCGGTTGTGGTAGTTTCGAGAGAAATAGTTCTCGGAAGAAACCATCGTCAAATGTTCGTGCACCGATTACTTCTCGCATGCGTGCGAGGACTTCAGTAGCTGAGTGGCTGCCTAGCTCGATGTTACGAAGCAATTCGTCTAGACGTTGGCGATCTGTGAGATCGCTTTTCTTCAAGAGTGTGGCCTTTAGAAGTGCATAAGGGTCACTTACTTCAGGATTAAACATGTTTGCTGTAACATACCTGTTTAATTCTCGCGGTAGTGACGTATGACAGCAAGAAATCGAGATGAGGATCTGAGACACCCTGTTCTCGAAAATCGGCCTCGGCATACAGAAACCATGTTTCTGCATTGTCTGGCCAATATGGCACGAGTTGGATCGTGTTCGAGTCGGCTTAATACGAATAAGCTTGGGAGTGTGGTCGGACATGAGAAAGTGTAGTAAATGGATATATAAATGTTATCGAAATGAAAACAATAAACAAATATAAAATGGAACAGGCTCACCAATTCAATACTTGTTATTGGTCGGGATATTTGATCACGTCGGGCTCACCAATTTAGGATTTGTCCTGGTGCGAACTTGACAGACGCAAAGACCAATCACTAATTATTCGAACTTGTTATATACCCACGAATACGAGACCAAGGAAGAACACGATAGCGTAGTCGGATGGAATAGTATATTTGGATGGTTATGCCAAAATACCGATGCGTTCCAACTAACTGGCTAGAGAGTCGAATACGAGCAATGCAACGTAACACGACAGCGTGCCAAATGGCGAGGATGCTTGACCGGGTGCCTTCAGCTTAGCGAGTCCAGTTAAACTATCAAGGTCAGCATCAATGTCGAAGTCGTCAAACCCTAGGCTATTGATTTTGGGGAAGTGTATGACGCTACAGATTGTCACCCACTTATTGAAAAGTACTTATAAGCTAGCAAGGAAAGTTTTTGTTACCGCCTAACCCACGACTCTGTTGAAGTTAACTGATATCTAATATCTGTTGTTATTCAACTCGTTAACAATTTGTCTAACATAATAGCACTATTCATATTTTTGACGCTTCTTGCTTGCTTTTCTGAGAATGAAAGCAAGTGTCAGTAGCCTCCGTAGAAACAAGAGTATTAGCGCGAAAAGGCTACAACTAACTGATCTATCCCCTAAGGTTTGAAGTTCCACCAGCGATTGCTGTCCGTCACTAAAGTTACCAGACCCTGTGACTGACATCTATAGTGATGTTAATAAAGTTAAGTCCGATGTTCTGGAAATCTCAAGGTAGTTGAAAATATGCAGTGTAAAATGCAATATCTCCTCCCTCTGATGGATTTTTCAGACCCCAAAAGTGACTCTTCACTTGATGGTTTGATGAAATGCGAGAGACTAGTTGACTTCGTAGCCAGTGAGGTAAGCAACCGAATGCGATCCTCCTACAATTCAGTGGTCTTCAACATCCCTGACAAGTCCCCCCAGAGCGAGTTAAGGCCGATTGTTTACAGGCATGCGGCTTGGCTACCTCAGCTTACAATGTTCGTCACCTAAGGAAAAGAGCAACCGGGTTCCCATGTCCTGTTCTATTTCAGTTTAACTTGCCGTGCAATACAAAACACTTCTCTGACTCTCGGAGAATTGTAGCATCCACAACACCATATAACAAGGTTAAGATATCTCCTGACCTAACTTCTTGTCAGCGTCGCACACGGAAATTCCGTGGTGGACTGACCTCTCAAGTTTCGCTAAAAAAACAAGATACCGAGAGTGGAATGCAGTCAACGAGTTGTGAGGGTGACAAGCTAACTAGAAATTCACTGATCTTTACACCCCCAGTTACCAGTGAAGAACTTATGAATGCAACAGGGAGCAAAAGAAATGCTGACTCCATACCGCCAGCATGCACTAATATAGTATCCACAGATCTAGATGACAACGCAAATCTTAGTGATGAACCACAGGGATCCCAAGTTATTCAGTCCGCTCACACCACACAGGCAGACCAGTCTGTGCAACCCGCCTCTTCGGCTTTGTTGCTGAATGCATTATCCCTAAGCGAAACGTCTTGGAAATCTGAACGCTTTAACAACAAATAGTGCTACCCAGCAAAATTAAGAACCCCAATCGCCTGGTGGCACATAGCGCAATGAATCTCTCTCAAGTTGGTTCATTCCCATACAAAGACAATCGTAAAAATACTCCTTGCCCAGAAACAGGAAATAAGACTATCTCATCCAGCCATAATAAGGTTCAGCTGTTCAATTGTGGGAGCGCGAGTAAAGCGTACCACCACAGACAGCCCAAGCCACTTAAACTGGGGAATACGGTTTCAAGAAATAATGACAGGTTTTTTCGTCACATCCCACCGTACAGTTTCCGTCTACCCAGGAATATAACCCCAGTGCACCACCAACGTACTTCAGCTCACAACCCAACGTGAATAAACCCAAAACTATCACCTTGAGCGCTCGGAATAAGGTACCTTATACCCACCCTACCTATGACATTAAAGCTGGCGTAAGTAACACCTATCCAGCGTTGTATGAAGAATCTACGCTCTGGAACTCCCATCTTTTTTGGGGCTTCACAAAATAATAGCACCTTTAGCCATGCGGATGATGACATACTCGAGTCAACTGCTATCAGCTATAGCCAGCAACCAATTCAGTGGCAGAGATACTATAGTGACGCCTTCCCATCCCCCAGGCCAGTTAATGGTCGGTCATCGTCTAAGGCAACAATGGGTAGTCCATATGCAGCGCTAAGGAATTTGCCTTTACCCCAACATTTCCCACTCCACATCTCGTTGACTCAAATGATGACCATGAAAGAACACTGTTATCCCATCTCCTTAATAACCTAAGCTTCTTTATAGCCCCATCAGAATTCCTTGTTCTTCTGTTTAACTCACGTTCAATTTGCAATAAGCTAAATTATCCAAAATCTCTAGCTTACTTGATCAAACCATGCTGCATTTTAATCACTGAAACTTGGTGTACGCCAGATACCTCAAACTCCAGTCTGGCGTTAGACAATTAAAATTTGTATCGTAATGACCGCAGCATTTCCAAAGGTGGAGGTTGCATCGTCTATGTTCTCTCTGATTTTCCATCTTCGAATGCCTTCCCGTTGGGTTGGGACCTATTAGATGATGCAGTATTCGTGAATATCAACACTTCCCAACATTACAAAATTACCGTTGGTTGCCCATTATAGGTCACCGCATGCTGGCCCTGCCGTTGACGAATATATCAACGAGATATTCAAGCTGCTATCATCCCTACCAACTTGTATAGTAGTGGTGGTGGTTTTAACATGCCGGGTACCATATGGGAGACATTTCGAGGACCATCTCGTTTCAAGCCATTCTTTCAAACCTCAGAAACCAAAGGATGGGTTCAGGTTGTTAACAGCTTCACTCGATGATATAATATACTTGACCTGATTTTTTTAAACAACGCACCACCATTCACCCCACATACCAGTACCGAATTCGCGGAAAGTGACCACAAGGTTGTAGCCTGTCAACCCTTTGCGCCATGTAGGTGCACTCCCACATTACTGAGGCCTACAACACTCTTTCGCAGAAGTTTTGCTGACGTCGATTGGCCAAGCTCACAATACTTGATACGATATCTGGACTGGGACGAGTTCTTTTCATCCGATGGTCTGAACAACTCTCCTGCAAACTTCTATCTCAATTTAAACATTTGTCTCGGCTCCGTAGCCCCAAAGAAAACACAAAAGTTGCATATTAGCACCAAAGACTACATCCCTATCACATTCGGGCGGGAACTAAGGAAGCTGCGAAAAAAGTTTTTCGCATCACATGACTTTTCCGCGATTCTTAGTATACATGCCGTTTTCAGTGGCATGGAAGTTCACAGGCGAAAAGGTGAAACCTTTACTAAGAATAAAATTCTAAAACATGCGAATAAAACTGGTCTGCTCGCCACTTCTCTTAAAAAGAAACTCTGTAATAAATCTGACATGCTGAATATGTTGAAAGTTGGCAACAAGATTGTTGCAAACCCCACAGAGATATGTGAAATACTAAGCGAAACGTTCAGCCTTCCTTTCACTAGTTGTAACCGCAGCCTTCCTACACTCAGTGACACTGAAACACATAAGATCTCGGAAGTTGAGTTTAACGTAAGCAACGTACGTGAGGCAATAAACTCACTGAAACCCTCTCTTAGTGGGGGAGTAGATGGGATACCTGGGATTTTCACTAAAAACGGCAGTGCGGACTTTCCCATATTGCTAGCAAAAATATTCAGCCTGTCCTTAAACCCGGGCACTTTCCCAGTCTCATGGAAGACTAGTCATGTTACTCCTTGCTTTAAGAAAGGCTCCAGACTCTACTCGGAAAATTACCGTCCCATCAACATAACATCTGTCCTCTCGCGTATAATGGAGAAAGTAGCAAAAATGCCATCTTTTCCCACCTTTCAGATCACAAACTTATGAATTCCTCGCAGCATGGATTTTTGTCTAGAATTCTTCGAACACGTAATTAACAGTGGAGACGATGGAAACGTGGTTGTCTCGCCTTACTTCGATTTCACCAAAGCTTTTGACAAAGCGCATCACCCCTCACTCCTTCGGAAATTGAATTCATTTGGAATAAGTGGCAAGTTGCATCATTGGATTGGCTCATTTCTTCTGAACCGCATCCAAGTTGTCAAAACAGGCTCACATTGCTCTCTTCCCAAAAATATCACCAGTGGAGTTATCCAAGGCTCCGTTCTCGGACCCCTTCTCTTTATAATGTATATAAATGATATATGCGCCTGCTTTCAATCAGGGAAAACCTTCCTCTTTGCAGATGACTTGCAAGTGGTGTACACTTTTCACCCTAACCAATGTAGCAGCATCAATACCACCATACAAAACGATCTCGATGAGCTACAAAGATGGTGTGACACGTGGCTGCTACCTCTGAATACACAGAAGTCCGGCTTTATGCTCTTCGGTGAACAAAGCGTGCCAACTAGTCTTCGACTGAACAACATTGCACTCCAACAGCTCAAAAGTATTTGCAACCCTGGAATAAGGTACTCCAGTGACCTTTCCTTGACAGAACATGCAACGGCACAGTGCTCCAAATCATGCCGCCTCGTGGGCTTCATTCACCGGAATTTTCGCTTGAATGAAACCAGACTGGTTCATATAAGATGTGCGTGCGACCACTACTAGAATACTGTCCTATCATACTTAGTTGCTTGCGGTCCAGTGACGATCAGAAAATAGAGAAAACCCAACGACACTTTACCAGACTTATTTCCCCAGGTAATTAATACAAGGGCAGATGTCATGCTAATCGGCTAGAGCCTATGTGGTTAAGGCGAATAAAGTTAAACCTTAACATTTTCTATAAAGTCCTACACCATGAAGTGACTACTGATGTGGATATAGTAAAGTTCGCTGGCAAAAAACCCTATAATCTTAGAGACCAAGACTGCCTAGTCACACTACCATATGCGTCGAAACAGCTCAAGTCTTCATTTTTCACAACTCGTTACGCTAACATTTGGAACAGACTGCCGCATGATGTCCAATGCTGCAAGATCATATCTCGATTTCAGTCGACCTCGGACCACTACCTCAATGAACTTGAGTATGCAGGATTTTTAATGTACCCTACATAGACGACAACATGTTCCTTATTGGCCCACCAAATATCTAGAGTCAAATGCGTAATAATCCAATGCAACCATCCAAAAATTTATCAAACGGTGAGTTATTTTTGTTGACCTACATAATATTCTATGCAAACTTGTGGTAATTGTATTTGACGCTAGTTGCTGTTCCTAATCTCAATACTGCCATAGTTCAGCTACTCTTAATCCCTCCTACAACTAAACATTCCGCCCACCGTTCCCTTTTTTCTTTGTAATAAGCCAGTAGTTTTTACGCCGTACAATGATACAAGTCAGTTTTGCATGATAGATCAAGCCTGACTGTTGCATGAGTAGAAGTATAATGGTCATAAGTGTTACCTGACGTGTGGTATATACCAAGGGCGATTGAGTCAGTAATGTATGCACGGTCTGGTAGA
>OX104134.1:52883298-52934307 GCA_944470555.2 Heterobilharzia americana
GAATCACGTATGCATGAGGTGGCTTACGTACAGAGGTTCGTTTTCCTTGACTGTAACAAGCCCAATATTGTGCCAATGCGATGTCTGTCCTTCCTTTGAGAAATTTTAAGGTGAGAAAGCTACAGAACTTTTGATCGCGTAAACACTGTCGAGGGGTAATTTTACATGGTTAACGTCTGTGAATTATGGTAGAACCACTCCCATCGCGTTGTGACGGATGCACATCTTGCCTTGTACTGCCCTCAATATTTAACATGAAACACTGTTCTTGTTCTTGTCCCCGAAGTTCGAACGTAGGTTACAATTTCAGACTGATGTATGCGTCTAGGTGTCAGAGATCGGAAGCCAAACGTCAGCTCATGTTTAGGAGTCCCTTAATTTGATCTTGGCTGGCCGCGAATTCCATTCCTTTTCATACGACCGGACGATGGTGAGTTGCACCATAAACCAATCGTAGGTGTTTGTATTTGTGGCATGACAGCGACGACGCAACCTACTTTACTTTTGCCTCCCACTTCTTATTATTCCAGTTAGCTTGTCAGTAGAGTTCAGGATTAACACACTTTGTAGAGTTTTCTCTCCGGGTATTGCCTAAAAGGGTGGCAAAATGCAGATATAGGGTTTTACGAAGTTTCAGAATTGAGCTATCATTTAACTAATCCTTGCTTAATATAGACATACTAACAATGGTGTTCTGAAATGACACAGAGAGAACCGATGCTTTAATGGGTATATTTCACGCAGTCCCACCTGGCAGTTTAAACAAGCGGCTCGGTCAATCCCTGTCAAATGGCCTTTCTGGGTGTAAGCGGTGGAATTCAAGATACGCCTTTTATCTCGTTCGCAACTCGTCAGGTGTAGAAACTGCACCTTTGTGAATGATATTATCCTCAATAAGACCTGAGCAGAGTGGCTATTGCTTCAAACCCCAAGGCATTACCACTAGGCCACTGGAGCGCCAGCAGTAAATCCCGTATTTGCAGTAACATGTCTCGGTAATACAAACTCCGAAGATGCCCAGTAGGATTATGGCCTCAGTCAAAGTGACATGAAGCGGCAGCAACCAATGTGAATGTCCGTACGCATGCAAGTACTTCTTTTACGACAAATCAAGAAGAATCATTCTTGCGAAACATGTCTGTCTAGGTAGTGAGACCTCATCACGAGTCTCCATCCTGAATATCCACTGCAGCCGCTGAGGAATACTCAAGAAGTCGTTTTCCGAGGGATTTTTTAAAACTTTTGTGGTGAACCACGCCAACCACATGTCATAAGCATCACAGATACGGACGTAAAGCAGGCAGAGACAACACGTGCTAGAATGTGAGATTTCCTCTGTAATACTGGGAACCCTCACACCTTAAAATAGTCTTGCGCACTGACGCTTTTGTCAAAAATTTCATCATATCAAGTAAATGAGTGCAGTCTTATCACTATTGTCTCCCATATATGCTTAGGAAAAAGACCCCTGAATGAGTCTGTTAATAGCCAAATTTTGATATCCACGTTGTTGACTGCATATGAATACAGATTGGGTAATTTATCCACTTTTTAAGTGGGCATTCTCCGCAGCGGTGAGTGTTTATCTACAGGTTTCCTCCAATTCGCAGGATGACCTTGACTCCCTATTACCCCCACAAAACACCGTGGGAAAAATCCGACTGCACCAATTCCATTAGAACAGGCCAGCCAGCAAGGCTTTCACTATTGCGCATGACTCTCTGCAGTCCGCCACCACTGGGACACCCCATGTTGTTAGAAGCACCTCTATGTGTTTTTAGAGCCACGTGATGGGACTTAGGGGTGACATGGAGGAACCACGATCTCCCAAATCCTGTAGATAAATAAATAAATATTTTATTCTCATATTGGTAAACTGACATGGGAGAAGCCAGTTTACAGGCATCATCACACCGATATATGTTGGAAAATTTACAAGATTTTACGGGGCCTGAGTGGTACGGAAGGGAGGTCATTAAATTCGATTAAAAACATTAGACTACACAAGTTATGAAATGAACAAGAAAATACAACTTTTCAGCATATAGAGAGTGCTAAAGTTTAGGTCGTTTTCAGTCATACTTTCTATTTTCACCATTAGTGGCAACAAGGTCGCGCGAAATTCCAAATATCCGTTACAATCAGTTAACATGTTTGATTCGTCTTCGCAATGCCCCGTTACGCTATAGAAATGTCTATTTTACCATAAATTCTTATGTTTATAACTTCCGGAGACCAAAAGAATCCACACTGACGATGTTGAGAACCTGTAAGTTTCCACATAATCACGTAGTCCAAGTGAATATCTATTCAAGTGTTATCATTCACAGCAATATAGATTTACGCCACCAGAATTAGATGTTGTGGTGCAGAGGAATAAACGTCTGAAAGAACTGTGGACCAATACAATGCGTTTTCCATACTGTCATGTTAAGTTATGCAGCATTGTCAAGGCGGCATATTCACTGTTAGATGAAGTACTAGAGAAGTCTATTGCATAGCATTAGTATGAATATGTTCACTTTAAAGTTAATAGGTGAGTTGATCTCCTGGATTTTACTGTCTGTACAGATTTTCGATGCCATTATGACCGTCCGGAAATTTGGGTAATTCGAGGATTGATAAATGTTCATATGGTGAGAGGGTCAAATGAGTGAATGGGATTGGTAATTCTTACTTGTTGGACAGTAATTTCCGTGCGAGCATAGTTTCATTACTTCGGAAAAAATTTGAATATTGAGAATTAGTAACGCATATTACTTATTTATGGCCTGTTGTTATCATTGAAGGTTATCTTGATGACGTGGGTCTTCGAGGTTTCGAGTTGAACCCTTCAATCATTTAGCATTCAGATTTCCAGATGTTTTGGTAAGTTTTCATAACACTCCAGTTTCTTCACAGTCTAATGATATCTTCATGTTACAACTATCTTAAATTTTGGTAGAAAACAACACCAACAACAAAAAAGCAGATGTAACTTCTGCACCTTTGAGGTTGTAAATTGTTTGTATGTTGAGAGGTCCTAATATGTCTGTAGTTCTAGTAACAGTATTGGTGGTGTCTTTTATGGTGCTGTCCTGTGGTGTAGAGTTAAGATGTCTTATAAACCTAGTCAGAGTGTTTGATTCTCGTACTTCTCTCGGTAGACTGTCCCATATTTGAGCATATTTTATCACAAAGAAGTTCTCCCCAGTGACTGTTTTGAAACGCTCAATTGCTACTGTTGCAGTTACATTTCTTAATCCATATGTAGTTTTGTTTACGAACCACATGTCTGTGTATGTCCTATAAGTAAGCCTGTTAAGGAGCTTATAAAACAGTATCAGGTTCAGTCTGAGTCTTCGTTTCCACAGTGGTTCAAGCCCTAGGATGTTGCACCTGGTGGCATAATTTACATCCTTATTCGTGTTGAGTATTCTATTGTAAAGTGTCTCTGCACTCCTTCGACTTTCGGTCTATCCGTAACCCTTATACTGCTGTAAATAAATGAACAATATTCGAGCGGTGGTCGGACACATGTTTTATACAGGACAACTCCAGATTCGGTGCTGTAGAAGTTCCGTAATAAGAAACCCACCAGTTTGCGTGATTTCGACACCTGTGTGGATACGTACTCAGAGGAGGTTAGGTTATGAAAAAATCGGAGCCCTAAGTCCTGTATAGACTTCAGTTTTGGGAGTGAATGCTCGGTTATCATTAAGTTTAGTTCAAGTGCATAGTTACATATCCACATCCAGCTACATTATTCTGTATTAAATTCGAGTCGCCAGGTGTTGCACCATTTGCTAACATATCTTAGTTCCTCTTGCATAGAGCTAATAGCCAAGGTTACGTCACTACTAAGGCATGTGTATACTGCCTTTAGATCATCCACATATAAGAATGGCTTTCCTACCTTGAAACGCTCATATATGCCATTGGTGTGTTATGAAGTGGAGTGGACCTAAGATACTGCCCTGGACAACACTGGTTATTGGTTTGGGCTTTGAGATAGTTGGACCATCTTTTGTTGTTTGGTAACGGTTACGCAGAAAGGACTTTACCTAGTCTAAGGGTGGATTACAGGTCCCAAGGGATCTTAGCCTATTGATAAGCAAGTTGTGTGGGACTCTGTCGAAGGCTTTAGTAATGTTGAAGTAAAGTATTATTACTATCTTTTTCTGATCCCTTTTGCTGGTGATCTCGTTAAAGAAGTCAAACAGGTTTGTAGTGCAAGATCTTCTTATCAGGAAACCATATTGTGACAAGTTGATATGGTTAGATTCCAGCAGGTAATCAGACATTTGACTGTTAATCACCTTTCCACAATCCTTGAGATGACCGGGGTTGTATTAATTGGTCTGTAATTGCTGCGCTCCAAAGATTATGATCCTTTGAGGACTTGGTTATCGCCGGAGGCCAGTGTAGCTGTTCAGCCTCCATTCAAGAGAGGTGGGGAACACAAAGAGGTATGCGGAATGGAAATGTTTATGAGTGACCACTTCAAAAATGAATGTGCTTCTGAAACTGCGCTGGCAAATATCGGATTCCGTCTGGTGCCGATTCACCGTCGGACACAATGATACCCGGTAGGGAGGCCTATCGAAAACAGACGACAATCTCTTCACGTAGCACCCTTGATGCCGACTACTGGCCGTGACCAGGTTATCGTAGCGAGAGGTGTTGACACACTAAAACTCAGCCTTAAGAAGCAAAGCGCAACTTCAAGCCGGATGTTCGACCGAAACCTGCTTACCTGCTCCACCAAAAAGGATGGGTTACACGACATTTCTGTCGTTGACACTCGCCGGAAGTCGGGCAGAGAAGGGCCAAACTGCGTAATTTACTTGCCAGCGACTATCTGCTAGCTGGGGGGAGTTCAGATTCAAGGCCATCTTGGCAATAGCGATCGCGGCATGTTAGTGTTTGATCTGGTATTCAGTGAACGACCATGATGGAAGGGACTTCGCCTTTGTCTTTTATAAGGTAAGGCAAACTATGAGAGGATGATTCAATATCTGCCGGCATCACCACAGCCCTATGAGTGAAGTGCCTTATCGGCTGACCAACATTGGGAACCCACAAGCGGCATCATTAGTTGAGCTGTCTCTGAAAACGTCTCAGCGGTCACAAATTACCAAAGAAGCGAACCTCATGGTTGAAATGCACGTGTGGCTGTGAGGTTTCAACCAAACCTCAAAGTTCGGGGGATTCGGAACGTCGTTGTAGACAAATCTCTCCCAGGAGCTGGAGACGAGCCCTAAAAACCCATATTCATTCATGTTGGGGTAGTCTACTGGCCAGAGAGTTTATATCATGAGAGACACTGGCGAAGGGAACCTCTCTGGACTGGAGATCTCCGAAACGCTTGGCCTCGTTTTCAGCACACTACTAAACAATCCATCATCCAACCGAAGTTACCGCGACTTGAACAGCCTTCAGTACCACGTTATGTTGAAGAGTTGGATAAAAATAAAGGCAGCCGCTGCTATGGTCCACGAAAACTGGCCATCCTCCACCAGGGAAAATCGCCGAAAGTTGAGTTTATTCGGGCATATGTTTTTAAACAATGCGCAGGTGCCTTATGCGGTCTACTCCGTGATCTGTTTCGGAGCTTCTTAGATAAACACATGCCTCCACGGCAGTGGAGACGTGCTGCTCCCCGTCCCATCTTCAAAGGAGGAGGCAAGCTGAACCCAAACTTCTATAGCACCTTTGCGAGAACCGAAAATAATAGAGCCTGGTAGATGGCCATGCCAGTGGGTTCTGGATGGACGGGTAAGCCCCGTGGCTCAAACCTTACGGCAGTAGGTAATAGCTGGGTGGGATACCTGGACCAACGCTCTTCTGTTCACGTGATTTCCCGGATTTTTGTCGACGCCCTGACGTAATCTCACGGGTCATTCTAACTCATGAGGTATCAGGGCTTGGTGCTGGGGGTCAAGCACGCTCTTTGCCGCAGGACTATCTAGACGGTATAGGACTCAGCCTAAAAGTCAACAAAATCTGCTCGATCTGGAGGACGTCAGAACCCGGCCTGTCACAAGGAGCGATTCGGGGTCCGCTGCTGTTTCCTATTTTGCGGACGATCTCCAGTTGGATCTCAGAACTGAGTTCATGGGACCGAACACTTCCTCTCTACCCAGTACAGTCAACCCCATACCAAATCTTTAGTACTAGCACCTCAAGCTCTAGAAGGACTTTATCTCATACTTCGATGTTAGAAGCTTCCCCCGGTTGCTGTAGTACCTTTGATAACGTTAATATTTCTGTTTCCCTAATCCGTCCTCTAATCCTACCCGCATCTCGTCTTCCCTGAGACTTTTTGATCTCTACTTATCTACTAAGGTCCTCCCTATCATTGTTATCTCACTGGATCTACCTTGATTCCTCTTTCACCTCCGTTCCGCCTCTTTTTGCCTTGTTTCTTTCACGCTCATCTTCCCGATAGTCCCTGAAAATATCGTACAAGCCTTACAAGCCTGTTCGGCA
This sequence comes from Heterobilharzia americana, assembly GCA_944470555.2. Lineage (NCBI taxonomy): Eukaryota > Metazoa > Platyhelminthes > Trematoda > Strigeidida > Schistosomatidae > Heterobilharzia > Heterobilharzia americana. Next base: position 52,889,770 of record OX104134.1, read on the forward strand.
CCGATCTGCCCTTCAGGCTAACCGTAGGAGCACCAGGCGATTGAGTAGGCCTACTGCATCGGAATCCATCAGAGAGCTGGAACCGTTCCACAAGACCTAAAAACACGAGCGAAGAAATGCGATGATTTACACTAATTCATAAAACATACTGTACGTAATGAACTTTATGATTTGTGGATAAGCGAACCCACAGCAAACGCAGGGAGACTGAATGGAGAGCTTGAATTACACGCTGCATATATGTTGGTTTGGACCAATGTGAATGAACAATTTGATAAGCCCATCCCACTGTAGTTCCTCAAAATGCACATTTTTAACACTGGATGGACATCCAAAGTCTCGTGGTACCGATAAGTTGTACTTGATAAGCTTTCCATCATCCAAATATCAACGGGGGTAACATTGCCAATAGAGAGCAGAACATTAAGCAGGCAATTATCCCTATCGTTTCAGGCCTTTCGGAGCCAGGGAGGCAACCGTGACCATTCCAAACAACAACGTACAGCATGCGCCCCCTGAATGCTGACGTGCTTTGACCCCCGGCTTGTTACGGGTTATCGCGCGAAATTGTAAAAATGCATGTTTTCTGTTTTCTGGAGGTACATTTTACCTGTCCCTACACTATGGAAAGCAGTTAATCATTTCGTTCTTCTCGTGGTCCATTTACTGGCTAACTGCCGGCTGTGCCAGACGTCCTCACCGGAGAAGTTGCAACTCACATGTGAGTCTGTTCGTGAAGAAAGGCGGTTACAACAAAATCGGGTTAATTGGGTCTTTAAATTGTCATAACGAAGAATTAAGATCGCCACTTTGACGTGAAGTCAATCCGCCAATCATAGTAAACGAAATTGAGGAGAAAATCAAATAACAGCTGTTCTTTTAGAAAAAAGATGGAATGAATGGGAAAAATTGGGAAATAAAGGGGAAAATTGGACGTCGATGGGGGCATTGTTTTTGGAGGGCGTTAAAGGAGGGAGAAATGGGGAAAATTAGATTTTCAGGTGACAGTGAGATATGAAAACCGACAATTAAGGGGAAATGAAGCGGAATTTAGGTGTAAAATCCAGTGTTTACTTGTCTGCTTTTCACCCTTTCAACCTATGTAGGCTGAAAAGGAGAGAGCTACTTAAGGTGGGGAAAGCATACAAAAAAAAGTGTAACGAGGAAAAACCGGTTGCATTTACCCACTTATTTTGCCTTATTTTACCACCGAGCTTCCCCTCACTTCCCATTTTCTATTTTTTCTACTTTTTGGTCTGCGTGGTACTGGATATTTTTCTCTTTTAAAGCAGATCGGCTCGTGCAAAACAGGTGGAAACCCCTTTAGCAGGTAAGTAGGGAGACCTACTGCATTGAAGATCTAGGAGTATCCCGCAAGACGTAAAAGCAGACTCAAAAATCAGTTGGTGTGACAAGCTGGAAAAGTCGAACGTTGTAAAGCGAACTTGAATCATGTTCCTTTCATTTTTCTTCAGGTTAATGCGTGACGTTATACTTACCGTAGATGGCTCATTGCTGATGTGCGTCTGGTGAAATGGAGGCAGGTGAATGCGGTCAATGAACTTCTGCTTCGGAAACTCCGTTCAGAAGGAGGTTATACTGAAACTGTATTTTTTGAATAGATTTACGCTAAATATATGCACATGTTTATGAGTCTCTCCCTTTGTGTTATAATGAATAGGAATTCTAAGGAACTTAAACCCGAATAAGTCTTCGGGAAGTGATGGGATTCACACAAGAGTGCGACGTTCTGAGTACCCTACTAGCAAATCTCTTCAGATGCTCGTTTCCGGTAGGCAGGTCACCCTGTGATTGGGAACGGGTGGCTGTCATCCCAATATATAAGGGTTGAAACGAACTGTTCCCCTCTAACTACAGACCAATCTCCCTGATATCTTCAGTGGTGAAGATCATGGAGGGAGTAGTAAAGGATTTACCCCTTGATTACTTATTTGGGAACTCAATCTTAGACCACCACCAGCGTGGCTTTTCGCCCAGAACGTCATGTAACTTTGAATGGCTGAACTCTGTGTCCAGCAGAAGATGCCCGTTCACATTGGCTTACTTGACTTTTATAGGGCCTTTGATAGGGTAAATCATGATATCCTGTGTAGGAAGCTTCGGGTAACGTATGTATTTCGAAAATTAATAATTCGGCTTAGAGGTTTACTCTAACACAGGTTGGACTCAGAGCTATCTTCTTTTTGTGTAATTGGTTCCTGATGCTGAGTGGTGTGCCTCAAAGCTTCTATTTTGGTTCTCATACTGCTTCTTGCTCTAATCAATGATCTACCAGGATTTTCGGCTGTCTTTTACTATTCCTCAAATTGACTGGTTTTTTAGACCGAAATGGGAAGGCCATGCAACATGCAGGCCTAAGAAGTCACGCGCCCTACTTAGTGGTGACCTGATGACGCCGAATTGGTGGGATTATGAAAGAAACGTGACCTGTGCAACCGGAAGTTTGCATGAGCTGACTTCATCTGCGCTAATTATTTCCTCTGCTACCGCCAATTCCGCTTTTCAACATGAAGTATATGACGTGTACTAGGGTAGACATCCACAGCAATATGATTATCACCTAGATGCAATTTTATACAGCAACGACTGCGGACACAAACTCATGCTCGCCGTACTGACGCATAATATCATTCACCGATCTCCACTCACAAGTACCGACCCTTTTGGCATGTTCCATGATACTTAAACACGAAACAGATATAAGTAAAGGTATATTTGCAAAGAAAATATAAGAAAAGACGCACGATCGTTCGTATTTAGCCGTATCTTCAACGGAAAGCCCCACGCATACAACTATGCTTGAAACGGTTAGGTGACTGAACTGTAATAGATACGTCGCGTAATCCTTTTACGCCTGTATAACGTATTGATACCAAGAAAGCAGAAAGCAAAGTTCATCTTCCAAGAATTCTTCTGTAGAATTTATTCATCCTAGCTGCAACGCCTGCTGCATATTCATCTCGAAATTGTTCTAGTATGCGACGGATATTTGACCGCATATTGCGCATTTCGCAAGTGTACCTGTCTCATGGTGCTGAGAAGGAGAATACCGATGTGCTATGTGAAATGTTGGAAACTGGTCGTGAAGTCCAAAGTTGACAATGCCGAAGAACACGAATGGCTACAAAATTCAAATGGACAATGAGTAAATACGACGTACCTGTGAAACTAGGCTTCTTGAAATGTACCAGAAGCAGTGGATACAAATTCCAATTTCCATTTACAAGCTCGCCTAAAAAGAAAATCAGTCAACCACCTGCCTCCAATAGGTACTCGGCGGTAATTTGAACCTCATAAGTTATAAAAAGTTCCATTTATTGAAGTACGTTAGATACACTACAGCCAATTCCATACAGCCACTATTTGAAACTATCAAATATGAGAAATGCGCTTCACCTCTGCGGCTCGGGGTCTCTTGGAGACAAGCCGGTCAAATTCGTTCCGGGGATGGCTTCTGGTAATACTATTTGATTCGTCTGCATTCTCCTCGGAAATAACCATGTACAAGCCTTCCCAATCAGATATTTCCTCTACGAAAGTGACGGTTCTACTAGAAAAAAACACTTTTCTGCGGAACGTACAATCCTCAATCGGTTGATACCACCACTCTCCAAACGGACAACTGCGTAATAGGTCTAAGTGTCTCGATCAACTGCTTTGGCGCAGGTTGCTGCATCCGTTGCGCTACTTATCTCACTCGATCATACAACTGGGACTTGTGGAAGGTCTTGGGATTCTTCTGTGCCATAAAACTGGGCAATCCTAAGTAAGGTTGACAACTTACTCTTTCTATCGTTGCTTTTCTATGTTTCACTGGATACAACCATCTGTGTTTAACTCATTCATATCCCCCTAATCACCTGTAGAAGTGAGCAACGACCGAGTTCTAGCCAAATCCGACCGCAGGAACATCTCAGAAAAAGCCCCCTACCAGCTACTAACCTCTCCATCCGTGTTAGTAACCAGGACAGCAAAAGATCACGGTTCAACCTCACTAGGACAGCCACAACTACCACTTCCTGCGAAAGGTCGAATTCCTGTCCCTCTGAACCCTTGTGCTTTAGTTCGCCGAAGAGCAAGTCTTTCTAGTACCACTAGCCCAAACCGCAGTCTACTTATGAAGGCTATCACTAAGAGAAGGAAGGGAAGGAGAAGAAAGTCCTTGATTAAACCCTCTGACCAGACTAACGACTATCATACGTGTGGTCGCACAGCAGCCAAACGGGATGCTGCTTTTGAGTATAACATCTGCAATAGGTGGGTACATAGTCAGCGTGATGAGGACATACCGGATCAATACTACGCCTACATGGCGCGCTACCCATGCACATGGTTCTGGTGCATTCTCCTGCAACGCCGTATTAGGCCCTTCTCTTATACAGGCGCGCTTAAGGAGGCCGTAAAAGGCACCGCAGGGCTACTGTGACGCCGGCACCCTCACAGACCACTACCCTAGGTCCAAGCGACAAGAGTGTCAGCACCGCTCCAAGGGGACCCAAACGACAACCAGGAATGCGACCAACCACATTAGTCCCTAACCCTGAAGTCACTTTAGCGGCCACCCCCACTGCATATCGGGAAAAATGGGTCACAGTGAAAAAGAAGGCACACCCTTCCCCTTAAAAACTCACCAACACTACATGACAACAGAGATGTTGATGACAGATCGAATTTCATCATCCTATTTAACGTCCCTGTGTGCCGTGATAACCTTCTTGAGGACAGAGGGTCTTTTGATAAACGCAATGGCCAACGGTATGCGCCATATTGGGACTGGGCTGCTCAGAAGCAAACTGTGGCGGCTCAACAAAGGCAGCCGCTCGCCTCACGGAAAGTCCCTCCTGTGCGAGTGACCCTGGTATCGGTTAAGGAAGCGGAAAGATTCTTGTTGCTGTCACATACACTGGTCACCAACCGACCACTTAGCATTAGGGCCAGGCCAGACCGGTCATGGTCAACAAGAAAAGTATTTCGCGAGGTATCCCAAACGCTGAGACCTACTACCATGGCTTTTCATGGCATACCGGAACTAACAGCCTGCAGACTGCCGCGTCCCTCACGTTTGACGACGATGACGTCGCCCAGGTTGGTGGCTACTAACTTCGGGTGTCAAGGCCTTTTAGCCAAAGTACTGCGAACTTGGTACGCAGTAAAAGATAACATCAGCGGGGACGTTTGTTGCAGTGACAGAAGGCCCAGGACGCTGCGACAGCAGCAAGCAATGGCCCCGCCTATTGCTGAAGTCACCGTCACCGTCGACAGACAAGATATCCAAACCCCATAAAACCCCCGGAAACCACCATGGGAAGAAACGTGATCGGGCCGGTTTCACTGGAGCTGGCTGTTCTGCAGCAAGTTTCACCGCTGCACACGGCCCGCTTTGGTCTGCCACCGCCAAGGCACCCCATGTTGTTGGGAGCACATCCAAGTTTCTTTACAGTAACGTGAGGGGACTTAGAAGTAAGACGAGGGAATCACGATTTCTCCGTTCTCGCCTTGCCCTACTGATCATAATCCTGACAGAAACTTGGTTATCACCGGATAGTAGTGACGTCGAAATCGGTATGGACGGTATGCGCCTGTTCAGGAGAGACAGAGAGTTTAAGGAAGGAAGCGGAGTGGCGGTGCTTGTGAGTGATGAGCTTAAAAGTGAACAAGCAACTGAAGCTCTACTTTCAGGGCTCCCAGACTCCATCTGGTGTCTCTTGAAGGTTGGACACACCAAGTATCTGGTAGGAGGCGTCTAAAGAACTCCTACTAACAGCGTGGAAGATAACCAACAACTGCTGCAAGTAATGTCCAGAGTGACGTCCATCGGATATGATCAAGTCATTACTGCCGGTGACTTTAATGCTCCGACTCTCAATCTCGGGCAGGACAGGGGAACCTCAAGCCGGAGGTTTGACCGAAACCTACTCAACGCTATCAAAAAGACTGGGCTGTACGAGAATATTGGTGATGACGTTCGCTGGGGGTCCGGTGGAAAACCGTCTAAACTGGACTATTTTTTGCCAGTGACCACCCACTGGCTGGAAACGCTCTGGTTCAAACCCCCTTTGGCGGCGGCGATCTCGGCATGGTAGTGTTCGACCTGGTATTAAACGAACAACTGTCATGGGAGGTGTCTTCCACTATCTTTACTAAAGCAAGGTAAACCACGTGGCGATGAACCGATATATGTTGACAGCATCATGGCCTCAGGAGTGGAGCAACCTCTCGGTTGGGTGGCATGGAGAGATTGTTGGGGATATCATCGACAGGGTTACCTCTGAAAACGCCCCAGTAATCACAGCAATACCGCGGAAGCAAGCCTCGTGGCTGAAGCGAGGCAGTGAAAGCCTTTTGAAGGTCAAGGGGGAAGCATGGCAAAAGTCGACGACCTCCAGAAAAGAGTCCCATCACGCCGCGTAAATGACCCTAATGAATCGATGCAACATCAAAGTGAGGGGAGGCCGAAGGTCATCCCAGACGAACTTTACCCAGAAGCTCGAGACTAACGCCAAAAGCTTATGTCAGTTTACAGCAGGAGGAAAATCCATCAGCCAAGGGGTCCGCATTCTGAAGGGCCTGAATGAGAGGAACTTCTCCGGATTAGAGGTCGCCGAAGCCTTTAGCACCACCTTTGACACGCAACCGAACACGTCTCCATCTCACGAAAATTGCCGGCTGGTCGAGCCGCATTCAGCACCATCAAATGCTGTAGGGTTGCATGGAATAAGGGTGACTCCTGCTATGGTTCTCAAAAAGCTATCAAAGCTCCGCGTAAGGAAATCACCTGGATGCGATGATATCCGGCCGGCCGTGTTGAGACAATGCGCTGGTGCCTTGTGCAGCCGGCTGCGTAATCTGTTTCAAGACTCCTTAGCCAATCGCCTACTTCCGTGAGGGCGAAAGAGTGCCATTCTGCCCCCGTCTTCAAAGGAGGAAACAGACAGAAGCCGAAATGCTGTCGACCCATAGCCTCTCTACCGGTAGTGTCAAAAGTAATGGAGAGCCTGGTAGACGACCATGCCACGGAGTACTTAGAGAAGGGGGAGCACTAATTGATGCCCGATGTGCTTTCAGAAAAGGTAGATCCTGTGCCTCAAACATTCCGGTGGCCGATGACAAGTGGACGGCGTGTTGGGACCTTCAAATCCCTGAAACGTGTCATTTTCCTGGATTTTGTCAAGGCCTCTGACACAGTCCCGCACACCATTCTTATTCACAAGATATCGAGGTTGGGCTTCAGGGGCCGATTACTCTCCTGGTTACAGAACAATTTAGACGGCAGACATTTCTGCACTAAAGCCAACACAGTTTGCTCGACTTGGAGGACATCACCATCTGGTGTATCGCAAGGGGCGATTCTGGGTACACTGTTATTCCTCCTTTTCGTGAACGACCTCCCGCTGAATCTCGGCTCCTCAGTTCCATGATGTTAAGGTGTGAAGAGCTTCGACGTCCGAAACAGAATCAAGGGCACTGCAAAGCAATCACAAATTGCTTGCAGAGCGGGTGTATGCTAATGGGCTCGCATTTAATCTCGGTAAGTGTCGAGCCACATTCCTCCATACCTCTTACCCTCAAAAGGCGCCCCATCCTTTCTGCGGAACACGACTTTCCTACACCACCACGGAGAAAGACCTAGGAGTGATACTAACTGACAAGCTAGACACTAGCCCCAATCATCCAGGAGATGCCTCCAGAGCCTACTCAGTACTGCACTTCATGTGCAGACAACTGGGCGCCCTGACCCGGAAATTCTTTTTGAAGCTGTACAAGACCTACATACGACCCCACTTAGAGGTCCACAACGTCACTGCACCACCATATGTGAAAGGAGATGTGAACCTCCAAAAGAAAGTCCAAAGGAGAGCTACAAATAGTGTCGCGGGAGTGAGGCGAAAACCCTATGAGGATTGGCTGAAAGATCTAAGACTCTTATCTCCAGGCTGCCGTAGACTGCGTGGTGACTTGGTAGCGACTTACAAAATACTAAGTAACCCAAGTCGTCCGATGAGTGGAATCCTACCGAACGGCCACTGTGGCGATCCCCGTGGTAACCCAGGAAGAATCGCCCACCTAAAGGCAAAAATCCATGTGTGGTCACACTTCTCTCTGAGAGTTTGCTGCCACTGGAACGCAATACCTGCCAAGATTGCTACTACTCTGTCTTTTGACAGCTCCAAGAAGAGGTTGGACAATTACGCAGCGGCTCACAGCTTGCGCCTATCCAGCTGGTATATGGACTACTAACCCAGCACGGCCAACCCATTGTGGAACACTTTGTAACACCACTATGGCTGCAAATTCGGCTCAACCTTATACTTCCCTATAGACGTGACCTCCAGTTACCGTCTCCTACTTATAGAATTGCTACATCTATTCCCATAAGCCTATAATATTATTTTCTCCTTCTCTTCCTGCCGACTTTACCTTCTCACACTCGAATAAAAACCCTCCCCACCACCCCTCTCCCACGAATCTACTAATGTTTCGTCTTCCGTACCTCTTCCTTTCAACTTACCGTTTTTTACCGTTTATTTTTCCTTCTTGCTTCTCTCTTGATTTCTCTGGACATATTTCACACCTTTTTAACAACCAGTCCTACCAATCGTCAGCTGGCACGAATCTTGAGGAACCCATCTGTACCAAAGTCCCTGGAAAAGGAACAACAACACATACCCCCTACAAAGTTAATCAACGCCCAATCGCACGTCAGGCCAACCAGAGCTACAGCGGTCGAGTGGGTAGAATTACTACATCACTGAATCCTGGCTCTTGCCAGACATCTCCGACGAAGAGACGCATGTTACGGGCATAGAACTCTTCCCCAGGGACAAAGAGCTCAAAGCAGGAGGGGGAGTGTCTCTCTATGTAAGCTCCCGTTTCAAGGTAAGAGTGGTTAGCGATACCGCCTTAGCCCAGCTCCCAGAGTCTCTATGGTGCCACTTCACTCTCCACTGTATCAAATACCTGCTCGGAGCCATGTATCGGTCCCCCACCAGCTCCCCTACACATAAGAAAACGGTCACCAGGGCTATCTTAACGACTTCCTCTACAAATTACGATTCCGTAGTCATTGACGGTGACTTCAACACCCCATCCATCCTCTTCGAGACGAAAGGGAGACACATCGGATACTTCAATCAGAAGCTGAAGAATGCAATTAAGACTGCTGGTCTCTCAGAGAAAGTGGGTGATGCCACACGCTGGGGACCTAACGGAAACGCATCGCGCCTTCACTACGTTCTGACGAACGATGAACTTCTCATTGAGGATGTTTGCATCCAACCTCCCCTTGGCCTCAGTGACCACGCTGTAATCACCTTCTCCATGATAACTAGAGAGGCTGTGCAACTGGAGACGTCCAGCACCTTCCCTTGCTACAGCAAGGCCAACTATTAGCTCATTAGGGACTACCTCATGAATGCATCATGGCCAGTGGACTGGGCTCATCTCACAATAGATGAACACCGGTTGGAGGTGAAGAAAATAATCACTGGGGCCATCAGTCACAGTGTACCAGAAGTAACACACAGACAATCAGTGAGAACCTTATGGTTAAAGCGTGGGACGGAGGGGCTTATCCGGAGCAAGAAGCAGACTTGGTTCAAGTGGCGTACATCACGTAGGGAGTCTGACTTCTTGAACTACAAAAGGATTCGCAACCGCTGTAACATTAGAGTGCGTAGCGACAGATTTTCCTATCCAACAAGCCTGGCGGAGAGGTCACAAAGCAACCCCGAAAACTTGTACTGCTTCATGTCGAGAAGAAAGTCGACCAGTGAGGGAGTGAATCTTGTCACAGGTGATGATGGCAGTATACTAGGCGGTCTAAGGATTGCAGTGCTTTTGGGCACGCACTTCCAAGCCCAACCTAGCACCGACACAAAACCCACACCGACTCGTTACGACACCGACCAGGTCGTAAATAACGAATACCTCTGTCACATCTCAATCACAGAGAAAAAAGTGTTCGAGAAACTATCTAGGCTACGTCCAGACCATTCCCCTGGATGCGATAACCTAAAACCGGCGATTCTAAAAGCTGCACCGAGGTGCTTACAAAACCATTCTGTAACCTCTTTGAGCACTCAGCAGAGTCATGCAAACTCCCTAAAGAATGGAAGAGCGCCATCTTGTCACCTATTTCCAAGGGAGGAGACAGAAAAAGCCCTGGTAGCTTCAGGCCAATTGCTCCACTCCCTATTGTGTCGAAAGTGTTGGAAAGCCTGGTAGCTGATACTATCTGGGAATTCCTCAGCAGGGAAGAAACTGTGCATACTGCTCAGCATGGTTTTCGGGTGGCCGCTCATGTGCCACCAACTTACTAACCGCCTGGGACGACTGGACACTAAGCTGAGATAACGGAGAACCGGTGTATGTTGTTTTTCCCTACCTAACCAAAGCATTTGACAGTGTCCCACCCATAGTCCTGCTTCACAAGATCATGTCAGTTGGTATAGGTGAACCCTTACTCTCTTGGTTCAAGGAGTACCTGGAAGGGAGGCAGTTCTGCACTAAAGTAAACAGAATAAGGTCGGAGTGGAGGCCCTCGATGTCAGGAGTATCCCAAGGAGCAATCCTAGGATCGCTTCTGTTCCTCCTGTCTATCAACGTTCTGCCAGACAAAATATCCACACCCAGCCTCCTCTCCGCTGACGACATAAAAATTTGGAGGGTGGTAAACGAAGAAGCTGACTGTCCAGCACTACAAAAGGACTTGCAGCAACTTGAACTCCGGTCGTCGGAAAATGGCCAAGACTTCAACCTGGAAAAATGTAAAGTAATGCATATCAGTGAATATGAAGCAAGTACGACCGACTCCCGGTACATGTTGAGCAACCATACTATCACCAGAGTGTCCACGGAGAAGGATTTAGGGCTCAACTTCTCCGACACCTTGGACACCAGCTTCAACTACAAAGGCATGACAACCAGAGCCAATGCCATTCTACACTTTTTGCATAGACAGCTTGGCGCCCTTACTCCCGAACTCTTCCTCACCATTTTCAAACCCTACGTGCGGCCGCATTTAGAGGTCTTCAATGCGGTGGCCCCCCCCCCAACACCCAAGAGAGACCTTAATCTCCTTGGAAAAATACAAAGAACTGCAACAAAATCAGTTGTAGGGCTAGGGGGAAAGACGTATCCCGAAAGACTTCACCTTATCTTGTGAAGAGGGGTGACCTTATTATGGTATACAAGATCGCCCACCAGGCAGACCACGCAAACAGATCAATTTTGCCTACAACTCAGCGGTCTTCACGAGGAAAACCCGTTAAGATAACACACCAGAGAGCCAATACCATACTCAGGTCCAATTTTTCTCCCTGAGAGTATGTGATCTATGGAGCGTCTTACCGCGACATATCTTTTTAGCTCCCTCACTCGGCTCATTCAAGAGACAATTAGACAGTTATGTTACCTCGCATGGTCTACCACGGACGCACCCAGGTAGTCACCAACCTCACTAGCCCCCAACTCCCTCCTACCTACTGCTCACTCTCTCCTCAAAACACCTACATTTTCTACTAGTTCCTCTGTAGGAACCAGACCCACGCTACCATTCGGGCAATTCCCACATACTTTTCTCTCTGTCACTCATATTTCTCTTTTTCACCCCTCCTTTTCTTTTTCTTTTCCTCTTTCTCTTCCCTTATCTTCTTTTTTCTTCTTCATTCTTTTGCCACTACCTTACTAGTCTCTTTCAGGTACCTACACAGACAGGAGTCACGGCAGTCCCCTAAACGTCTCAGCAACCCGCGCTCCCCAACCACTCTACAATTACAACTTACTAACCCACAAAATATCCACCTCACCGAGGCTAAAAGCATGAAAGCAGAGGGGATTTCCTCGTCCACTGTAGAAGTGAACTGAACAACTCGAAGGAAGCCCTAAAAACTAGACACGAGAGATCAAAAACTATCAGTTTTCTACGCTCATACTATCAATATAGGATTGGATATTGGAATCCACCAAAGACCTGGAACCTTTACGCAAGACCTAGAAGTGGGCGTGAAGAAATCGGTTGGTTTATAATAGTTCGTAAAAAGATTAAGAAAAGACAGACGTGGAACTCAAGTAACCCTCGTACGCCAATTCTACGATGTGAAGTTTGAAGCGGTCAGTTTAAGCATTGCGTTTCTCTTTTCCACCTCACCATAAATGGAGATATTTCGAAATACCTAGGTGCCTCTCTGCAGTCAGATGAAGTTGTTGGAGCTGATATAGTATGTTTTGGAAAATTCGCATTATCTGGTTAAAGGTTGATAAGCTAGTGGATCGTTACCAGTCTTCAACCCTAATTGATGACAAGAGAGATGCTCTCCGAACTCTTAAAGCCCTTTCCAAGGTAGATTGTTATCTTAAAAACCTATTTATCCTAGCATTTAGAAATACAGACTGGAAGTGGGGACGCAAGCTATGAGTATATTTGTGTCGGTGTTAAAATCGGATTGGTATGTCATAGATGTAGACTTTTTTTATTGTTTCTAGGGAAGACTCAGATTCCGTTTGTTACGCATTAGAGGGTCTTTATGCTGTAATGAATGATGGGGAAAATGATCAAGGTTAGACAATATTTTAGAGCAATTTTTTAGTTGAGCCTCATGAATGGTCAATATTCCCGCGGATCTTGGTGTCCAGTTCACAGAAATGTACATGAAAAACATTGAGAATTATGAGCTTTTAATTTCGCTGTTAGATGTAAGTTAAACAGCAACTCGACAGTTTGTATACGTCCATTGCGTGTTTCATGTTTTTCGGTGGCATTTTAGCGAGGATGTTAAAGAGCATTTATAGAGATGATAACTAACTTGCCGTTGTGCTGAAAACCGCAGTTTACAAGGAAGTTTTTACGCGCTTGTAATGCTATTCAAAAGGTAACTAACCCAAGGGAAAAGTTGGGCATTCAAGTTATCTTGTGTGGTATAATAAAAACATTAAAGCTCACAATAGTCAGTCAGATATTACATTTTTGGTACCACAGTGTGCTGAGTTCTTGACCTTTAGAATCTTCACTAGGTGACCGTTCTGTTTTTTCACGTTTGGGTATCTGCGGATATGCATCCTTATAAGCAGCGTTCACCGTAGTATGACAAACCTTATCGCACCAGTTGTGACTCATTGCTTCGAACATAGAAACACGCTGTTTTTGATGTGAATTTTTATTTTAATAGCCTCTGATCAACAGTTTATTCTTTGGGGGGATTTTGGGACTCATTAAATTATTATATCATTTTGGGTGTTTTAAGAAAACTGAGTCTGAATATCGTAGTGTAATTTCAGGGTTCTTTCTTGGCCTACCTATTTGAGGTCATTTCCATTTCCATTATTCATTTATTAAGAGCTTGTCTAACGTATGGGAGTCAGCATGTATATTAGGATTAAGATTTGTAAGCTTATTAGTTTGGTGTCAAAGTTTTGAAAAGAATTTGACCGACAAGGTTTGCTGAAGTTTCGCTTGTCAACAGGACAGTTCACCACATTTTCACTCATTAATATTCATTATCAAATCGTGCGGCATTTATATCTTGAACTTTTTACTCTTTAGGCACCTGAAGGTTTTATACGCAGAAACGCTATGCGACTTCTTACAGTGCTTTCCATCAATCGTCTAAGTGATACGCAGACAGCTGTTTTGCAATGTCGTACTGGGGTCTCAAAACTTGTGGATATCCTATCGGACACACATGAAGTTTTACGAAATGATGTGAGTTTTACTATAGTTTTCAAGATCTCTGTAATGATCTTTTGCCAGTGCCATAAATACTTGATGTTTAAACCCATGCTTCTCAATCTCAATGGTAACAAATTTATCGGGTCTTGTTGCCTTAAAGTCAGTTATTGGTTGCTGGGACAGGGATTTTCACAATTTGCTACTATTGCAGTAGCATTGATCATGTCACTACAATATCTGGGTTTAGCATCAATGGACTGTATATATTGTTCAGTTGCTAAGATTGCTTACTTTATTCCTACGGTATTGGTGATCTTTTTTGATATTTTTTACTTAAGGTCATCCTTCTTTTGACTGAACTTACAAAATCAAACACGAATATCCAAAAAATCGTAGCGTTTGAGAATGCTTTTGATCGGTTACTGAAAATTATCTATTCAGAAGGTTTATGTAATGGGGGTGTCGTTGTGGAAGATTGTCTTCGTTTGCTGCTTCAGCTATTAGATGGTAATCCATCCAACCAGATTTTGTTCTTGGAAGGAAATTTTATTCAGCGTCTTTCCTTCTTGTTTGACTTGCATTCAACTGAAAATGTCCCATCAAAAAGTTGGTCCGCCCAAAAAGTTGTTAACGCGGAATTGGCCATGCAGGTGAGTTTCCTAATTGCTGTCTAACATTTATAACATTTTATACTTGTAAATAGATAGCTGTAGACTCTGAAGTCATCAGGATTGTCGGGTTATAGTGATTTCCTGACCATTTTATTTGTCGTAAGATAATTGTTGTTCCTTACGTTCTACGTATCATTTACGAGTTCTGTTTTCAAAGTATACTCATCATTTTGATACTGGGTGATGACTGAAGATGAAATGAAGGTTTAGCCCGCGGTTGGATTCGAATAAGTGGTCACCGGGTTTTCAGCCCAGTGCTCTACCAACTGAGCTACGAGACCCGATTACTGACCAAATTTTTGTTTCACTTCAATCACCACCCAATGTCAATGCATGTCTGTCAAACCACTGCTATCTCAATAAAACTGACAATCAATATGATGCTTTCCCTTTCTAATTCAAGTAGAATTCGATTGGCATGAGAATTCCTGATCGGGCAACCACTATGAGTACGATCAAGCGATAATAGTGCCTCACGAGTTCAGATAGCAGTTGGATAAAGCCCTTGATGATTGAAGTGAAATAAAAACCTGATCAGCAGTCGGACCTCGTAGCTCAGGTCTTGTGTACTACTGGAAGCGTGTGGGCGATTGACACTACCCGACTGCCCACACCATAAAAGAGTATTTCTTCTTAAGGTATCTAACAGAGAAAATGGTTTGTGACCGGAGAGCCCATGGAACATCTGCTGGAGACCTGTCATACACGACACTTTGTGGGTTGTTGTTTTGAGTCTATGCTGTTATAACGCCGGATAGTGAGAATCCATACCACCGGCACCGAAAGGTTGCGGGGGATAATGGTGTGTTATTTTGGGGCCGACCTTTCCTAACCCGCACTTACTGTTGGGAAGGCGGCATCAGCATGGCACTACTGGTCATCACCTTACTATTGTTACACACATCCAGCCTGCAGCAGTATGATCCTACCCTCAGACCCCTATAATAGTATGGCAATTTACACTACAACGGCAACTGTATTTCGTCTTATCACTACCCAACAGACTTTTCTGGTGAACAAGCGTTCCACTAGCATAGTTCGCTGGGTCACTGTGATATGCAAGCCCGACCACCACGTTAAGGTAACTGCTATCGTCCGCGAAGAATTGATGTTTACATCTTGTAGCTTTTGTACTGTATGAGCACGAAGACGACCTATGAAACAGACTGACGGCAGTTTTCTAAGTGGAGTCTCATTGTCAAAGCTAAACAGCACGAAGCAAGTACCTGACATATTACTAATAAATTACTCAAAAATTTCCGGATACAATTCAGTTTCATCAGTTTGATTATCTGAGATAGCCGTGGTTCGGCGGACGTATATTAATACTGGGTGATAATTGAGGGTGAAATGGGAATGTCGGACATGACAGGATTCGGACCAGCAACCACCGGGTTCCCAGCCTCCTCAAGTGTCTCCTGATACTAATATTAAGCCTATTACGCCTTACCATACCTCACTCTACGACCATTGCAACTAGTCTCTGGAGACCCTGTCATCAATTTCAATATAGGAGTTTTCAACGTTTAAACGCTATGCCAAATCAGACAGCAAGCATCACCCTTCATAACTCTGGAATCTGTAGCCATGAATATGTTCTTTGTCTCTGAGGCACGCATATATAAGACCTGACTGTGGTTATAAAAATGACCTCAGCTGACCAGTGCTATGAAACTTCACAATTCGCCATAAGAATATCCGGAGGCTCTTTTGGACTCTCTGGTATAGGCAGAGCATTGAGTTGAAGGGTAGAAAGTGTGCTTCTCGACTGGATACCAGTAAACGGCCATCTATATGCTGTTTGACTGAACGGATCTGTAAGGACTAGGAAGGATCGTGAGACTAAGCAGTGCCTATTCGGGAATCTCCTCATACGCACTCACCGACTGCGGTTCGGATGATGCAAAAGATGAGTCCTATGAAAAGCTGTCAATTCTGTTATAGAAAGCAAAGTGTTCAGATGTCGTCATAATGGCAGGTGACTTTAACGCTCAAGTATGGGAAGCCGAGTCAATCGGAAAAGCGTTTAGGGGGTATTTGCAGAATCCCATGCCAACGAACCGATAACGGTTATTTTCTCTGGCAATTTTGTCCCGATAACCACTCGTTTCTGACTAGCACCGAAATTAGGCATAAGGAGAGACATTGTCTCACATGGTGTTCATCGACCTCAAACCAACGATGCGTACAGATAGATCACATTGCTAAAATAAATATGTTTTAATGACGGACTCTTGCACATTTTTCAAACCATTTGCTGAAACCAAAAAACTCAGTTTGCGCATAAGATTGAAATAAAAAGTTGGTAAATTTTTTAAATCGACATCATACTTTTATCTACAAATACGAATAAACACATTTCTTGACTTTTGATATTCTTAAGGAAAATTCGACGTCAGGAAACAATTTTCAATTTTTTGCCACAATATTCACATAAAGTACTAAAACTAGATGATACCGTCTATGTGTGGCTTCATGTCCTTCTACATAATAGTCGTATTTTTAGGTGACTACATCTTAACGCTTCGTTATAAGCAGAAGGCTTGATAATTTTCCGTGGAATATATTCACTGTATAAGTCAGCCAACAGAGGGTTGATGAATAAACCAAGAGAAAACACCAAAGCATGATTCATCCCATGCCTTTAACGAACAGCACATATGAGTACTATCGATGATTTTCTTTAGTCGAAAGCCTAGGATTTATCACTATAGATTAGCTACAAAAAAAGAATATCTATATGAACTTGAAAACGAAGAAGCCTATCATCAAAATATTTAAATAAAGGAAACAAATGGTTGACAAAAACTGAAAAGTTACTTGTCAAATCCATGTATATTCCAGGGTGGTATATTACACAAATGCAAATTATAAGTGTAGTCAATCCACGAATTAGTGCTTCATTTTCATCGTTATCCACTGCACATACCTCTGCAATAAGGGTTGATAAATACGACCCACGATTTGTTGCTTCTGTAGGATTGTTTAAAGAGCTTGACAATTCTCTCGAATTGGTTGAATTTAAAAAATATGTAATCGCTTGAGAACAGCTAGTAAACCAAGTACACAATAACTGTAATAAACCCATGCGAGTTTGAAAGCGGTTACTCTAATTGATTTTGAAGTAAAAGAAACAGTAATGGAAACATGAAAATAAGAAAATCCATCTCAGTTAGTCTAACTTAACAATGAATTCATCACCTCGTCCGTATAATTTAACTCAATTTGAAATAGGATATGAATACTTTACTGGACAATTAATATGACAATGGTAAACTTAACTGATTTACATGGCAACCGATGAAAACTCTTATTGCCAAAGTGAAGCCTAGACCAGCTCAGCGTCAAGACTGTATAGCTCAATCAGTAGAATGCTGTGCTAGTTTCATCTTCAAATCTGGTAATTAAATTATGCTGTTGCATCAATGAAAACACAGGTCA
The DNA here is from genome assembly GCA_944470555.2 of Heterobilharzia americana. NCBI lineage: Eukaryota > Metazoa > Platyhelminthes > Trematoda > Strigeidida > Schistosomatidae > Heterobilharzia > Heterobilharzia americana. The sequence goes on from OX104134.1 coordinate 52,907,569, forward strand.
AGATGCTGTCATTGATTTCAATGACAGCTAGCTACTACCTTGACAAGATGGTCGGGCTTGCATATCGCAATGACCCGACGAGCTATGCTGCTGGAACGCCTGTTCCCCCACGTCCTACCATGGCACAAAGATCTGCTGGATAATGGTAAGACGAAGTGCAGTTACCGTTGTATTGTCAATTTCTACAGTCGTAATGCTCCCAGTTGGATGGGATGTCAAAGTAGCAACGTGTTCCCCTTAAATGATCACCAGCATCATACTGATGCTGCTTCAAAATAGGGAGTAAGTTTCTAAAGGGTCAGCATCAAACGTAACACACACTCACCACATTCCCCGCCGCCTACCGATGCTTCACACAGGAATTTATAGTCGGATTCAAAGTCGAAAAACCAAACTGTCAAAAAGGACATGTGTGACCAGTCTCAAGCAGATGCCAGTGGCCTTTGTAACCACATACTACATCCTCCTCTTACAGGCACACGAAGAAGAACCAGCGTTCTACAGTGTGGGAAGCCCGGAAGTATCTACCGACCACACGCTTCAACTAGTAGAGAAGATCAGATCAAACACAATCTATCCACCTCAACTGCCTCCCAATACTAATATTAAGCCTATTACGCCTTACCATACCTCACTCTACGACCATTGCAACTAGTCTCTGGAGACCCTGTCATCAATTTCAATATAGGAGTTTTCAACGTTTAAACGCTATGCCAAATCAGACAGCAAGCATCACCCTTCATAACTCTGGAATCTGTAGCCATGAATATGTTCTTTGTCTCTGAGGCACGCATATATAAGACCTGACTGTGGTTATAAAAATGACCTCAGCTGACCAGTGCTATGAAACTTCACAATTCGCCATAAGAATATCCGGAGGCTCTTTTGGACTCTCTGGTATAGGCAGAGCATTGAGTTGAAGGGTAGAAAGTGTGCTTCTCGACTGGATACCAGTAAACGGCCATCTATATGCTGTTTGACTGAACGGATCTGTAAGGACTAGGAAGGATCGTGAGACTAAGCAGTGCCTATTCGGGAATCTCCTCATACGCACTCACCGACTGCGGTTCGGATGATGCAAAAGATGAGTCCTATGAAAAGCTGTCAATTCTGTTATAGAAAGCAAAGTGTTCAGATGTCGTCATAATGGCAGGTGACTTTAACGCTCAAGTATGGGAAGCCGAGTCAATCGGAAAAGCGTTTAGGGGGTATTTGCAGAATCCCATGCCAACGAACCGATAACGGTTATTTTCTCTGGCAATTTTGTCCCGATAACCACTCGTTTCTGACTAGCACCGAAATTAGGCATAAGGAGAGACATTGTCTCACATGGTGTTCATCGACCTCAAACCAACGATGCGTACAGATAGATCACATTGCTAAAATAAATATGTTTTAATGACGGACTCTTGCACATTTTTCAAACCATTTGCTGAAACCAAAAAACTCAGTTTGCGCATAAGATTGAAATAAAAAGTTGGTAAATTTTTTAAATCGACATCATACTTTTATCTACAAATACGAATAAACACATTTCTTGACTTTTGATATTCTTAAGGAAAATTCGACGTCAGGAAACAATTTTCAATTTTTTGCCACAATATTCACATAAAGTACTAAAACTAGATGATACCGTCTATGTGTGGCTTCATGTCCTTCTACATAATAGTCGTATTTTTAGGTGACTACATCTTAACGCTTCGTTATAAGCAGAAGGCTTGATAATTTTCCGTGGAATATATTCACTGTATAAGTCAGCCAACAGAGGGTTGATGAATAAACCAAGAGAAAACACCAAAGCATGATTCATCCCATGCCTTTAACGAACAGCACATATGAGTACTATCGATGATTTTCTTTAGTCGAAAGCCTAGGATTTATCACTATAGATTAGCTACAAAAAAAGAATATCTATATGAACTTGAAAACGAAGAAGCCTATCATCAAAATATTTAAATAAAGGAAACAAATGGTTGACAAAAACTGAAAAGTTACTTGTCAAATCCATGTATATTCCCAGGGTGGTATATTACACAAATGCAAATTATAAGTGTAGTCAATCCACGAATTAGTGCTTCATTTTCATCGTTATCCACTGCACATACCTCTGCAATAAGGGTTGATAAATACGACCCACGATTTGTTGCTTCTGTAGGATTGTTTAAAGAGCTTGACAATTCTCTCGAATTGGTTGAATTTAAAAAATATGTAATCGCTTGAGAACAGCTAGTAAACCAAGTACACAATAACTGTAATAAACCCATGCGAGTTTGAAAGCGGTTACTCTAATTGATTTTGAAGTAAAAGAAACAGTAATGGAAACATGAAAATAAGAAAATCCATCTCAGTTAGTCTAACTTAACAATGAATTCATCACCTCGTCCGTATAATTTAACTCAATTTGAAATAGGATATGAATACTTTACTGGACAATTAATATGACAATGGTAAACTTAACTGATTTACATGGCAACCGATGAAAACTCTTATTGCCAAAGTGAAGCCTAGACCAGCTCAGCGTCAAGACTGTATAGCTCAATCAGTAGAATGCTGTGCTAGTTTCATCTTCAAATCTGGTAATTAAATTATGCTGTTGCATCAATGAAAACACAGGTCAAGATGCTGTCATTGATTTCAATGACAGCTAGCTACTACCTTGACAAGATGGTCGGGCTTGCATATCGCAATGACCCGACGAGCTATGCTGCTGGAACGCCTGTTCCCCCACGTCCTACCATGGCACAAAGATCTGCTGGATAATGGTAAGACGAAGTGCAGTTACCGTTGTATTGTCAATTTCTACAGTCGTAATGCTCCCAGTTGGATGGGATGTCAAAGTAGCAACGTGTTCCCCTTAAATGATCACCAGCATCATACTGATGCTGCTTCAAAATAGGGAGTAAGTTTCTAAAGGGTCAGCATCAAACGTAACACACACTCACCACATTCCCCGCCGCCTACCGATGCTTCACACAGGAATTTATAGTCGGATTCAAAGTCGAAAAACCAAACTGTCAAAAAGGACATGTGTGACCAGTCTCAAGCAGATGCCAGTGGCCTTTGTAACCACATACTACATCCTCCTCTTACAGGCACACGAAGAAGAACCAGCGTTCTACAGTGTGGGAAGCCCGGAAGTATCTACCGACCACACGCTTCAACTAGTAGAGAAGATCAGATCAAACACAATCTATCCACCTCAACTGCCTCCCAATACTAATATTAAGCCTATTACGCCTTACCATACCTCACTCTACGACCATTGCAACTAGTCTCTGGAGACCCTGTCATCAATTTCAATATAGGAGTTTTCAACGTTTAAACGCTATGCCAAATCAGACAGCAAGCATCACCCTTCATAACTCTGGAATCTGTAGCCATGAATATGTTCTTTGTCTCTGAGGCACGCATATATAAGACCTGACTGTGGTTATAAAAATGACCTCAGCTGACCAGTGCTATGAAACTTCACAATTCGCCATAAGAATATCCGGAGGCTCTTTTGGACTCTCTGGTATAGGCAGAGCATTGAGTTGAAGGGTAGAAAGTGTGCTTCTCGACTGGATACCAGTAAACGGCCATCTATATGCTGTTTGACTGAACGGATCTGTAAGGACTAGGAAGGATCGTGAGACTAAGCAGTGCCTATTCGGGAATCTCCTCATACGCACTCACCGACTGCGGTTCGGATGATGCAAAAGATGAGTCCTATGAAAAGCTGTCAATTCTGTTATAGAAAGCAAAGTGTTCAGATGTCGTCATAATGGCAGGTGACTTTAACGCTCAAGTATGGGAAGCCGAGTCAATCGGAAAAGCGTTTAGGGGGTATTTGCAGAATCCCATGCCAACGAACCGATAACGGTTATTTTCTCTGGCAATTTTGTCCCGATAACCACTCGTTTCTGACTAGCACCGAAATTAGGCATAAGGAGAGACATTGTCTCACATGGTGTTCATCGACCTCAAACCAACGATGCGTACAGATAGATCACATTGCTAAAAGCCATCATAGGAGAGGATGGGTGGAGGATTGTTGCTTTTTCCGCAGTACCAGTGCGGACTGCGATCACGCGCTAGTACAGGCTCCTGTATCTCTGCACTTTACTGGTTGCAGGAAACAGGTGATAGTAAAGCCTGTTATTTGGTCGATTGGCAGAAGGTCAAGTACACATTCAGAGAAGAGTTAGTTAACCATGTATCTGAACATGGTAACAATGCACATACTCATCTTAATTAAAGTACTAGGTAGTTTATAGAAATCAGAGGTAGTGCCGTTAGACTGATGTGCTTCACTGATCATCCCAGTCTATGAGAAGAGGAGAAATCTTCTTGTGACAACCATAGCGGAACTAGTTTGAGTAATATTGTGTCGAAGATCCTGCGTTTCATAGTTATCCAGTGCCCAATTGGAGCTGGAAAACTGCACTCTTGAGGAAACCAGTGTCCATTAATCATATTTTCACCCTTCGACAGGTTATTTAACACAGACTTACCTACCAAGCAGTGACCGATACTTGCCGTATTTATTGACCTAAAGGCGGCGGTATTTCACTGAGTCAACCGTGAGGTGTTGTGGCATTCTGATTGTGAAGAGAGAATCGGGCAAGTTTATAACACTAATCATAGCTCTCTATTCGAACTCATGCAGCTTTGTAAGGGCTTATGGAGAGTTGTCATGTGAGTTTACAACAACCAGTAGTGCCTGCCAGGGATTCCTGCTGTCACCGTCCCTACTTAACTTCGTCATAGACTAACTAATGGACAGAAACTTATGTACATCTGACTTCACCTGGGTTGACCTCCTCACTGGATGTCATCTGGTTGACTAGAAGTATGCAGAGGACATTGTCCTGTTGAGTGAAGACGGTGACGAAATGCAGGGTCTTGTCAACGCGTTGACCAGGTATCTGAGTATGTTTGGCAAACGTTCCACAAGCACTTGTCAAATGTAAGATGATATTCCAGGACAGGTCTGCTGCAATCACTTCCTGTTTATTGATATGGAGTGAAGTGGTGGAATTTGTCGACCACTTCACTTACTCGGGGAGTTGCATCAGCGCAAATGTGGTGGTTGTTGACGAAATCTCAGTTCCGATACAGAAGGGCCGTTCAGTACTTGCTAACTTGCGTCATGTGTGGTGCCAACTGGTGAGATATCCGACTACCTATTACAGGAAATGTATACTGCACTGCACTTCGTTCTGTCTTGTTGTACGGCTGTGAGAAGTGGTCGTTGAAAGTAGAAGACATGAATTGGTTACATGGTTTTGATCATTAGTGTCTTCGTAGCATTGGTCGCACTCGGTGGAGTCATCGTGCGAGCAATGTTGAGGTCAGGTGAAGGATACTAGACAAGATAGGCAAGTCGATTGATGAGGTTGTGAACTCTCATCGACTGAGATGGTTTGGACATGTACTGCGCATGTCGAACCACCACCTGCCTCGATGTGCCATGTTACGGGGAGTTGGATTAGGTTAGAAGAGGGTTCAGGGTGGCCAGACGAAGACATGACACCAGTCGATGAAATCCCTAACTATTGATGTGAGCCACGTATGCAGATGTAGACTACCAGACCTGGGGTCCCTGAGACGAAACGAATCCGTGGTTGAAAACTCTTCGTGACATAGTTGAAAATCGGTTGCAGTGGCGCAGTGGTATTCACTCCTTGACATCTTCTAAGGCTTGGATATTTGCACTAACCTCTATCTTCAAATTGTTTATTCTCTCACACAACTTTGTCTACTTTGATGTCACTCTTTTTCTATCCACTCATTTTTTGTATACAGTAGTGAAGTGTGGTAATGTGAGCCGATGCACCTGTGTGCGAGGTTGTGCGTTGATTTTGTCAGTTGGTGTCAGTGTTTTGTTTCTGTAATCTAAGGAGATGCTCTGTACTAATTTATAAGCCTTGAATATCATTGGTACTAAGTTCTTTCTTCCCACTGGGTTTTGTACGGGCTGGTGATTCACCACATAACGAACAGATTTGCAAGATTTTTCTACTTTTAAAATCGAAGAATTAGTGACGGTTGAACTACATCAGTGAAGTTTGGAAGTCATATGATTTGTTTGATGTGAATATGAGCGATAAATTCTTCCCGAAAGACCATCCAGTAAATCATACTGTATCACTTGTTTAGTATGTCAAAGAAACAATCTGTCACGGAATTAGTGAGTGGGCTTGCATTTCAAAAACATCCAATGGGCTACGCTAGTTGGAGGGATTGTTCCTTGAGGTCCTGTTGTGTCAAAAGGTCTGTCATCATTATCAACCTTCCACACTTTCAACCGCTGATCTTTCCTTCATCTTTCTGTGAATAATACTACGTTAAATCTACTTTCTTCTAGCTCTAAGCCCTTGATGAGAATTTAGCACTGGTCTCCTGAAACCGTGTTCTAGAACCCGGTGGAGTGAATTTCTGGTCGATATATCCACGGCCAGTTCTGAAACCTGCTTGATTTTCTCATGCTTGCTATCCCTGAGCTCCTCTCAGACGTCTAATGATTATAGAGGCGACGACCTTGGACATTATGTTAGATTGATTCCTCAGTGGTCATCACGATAAGACTTCTCTCCTTTCTTGAAAACTGGTACAATCGGTGTTTGAGACCAGTTAGAGGGGATAATATCTGACTCCCATACAATAGCTAAGACTCCATTTATTTTGACCAATAATCCTCTACCATCGTCCTTGAATACCTGTTGGACGAGTCCGCCTGGCTCTGTTGCTCTTCCTCGTTACAGGTTACCTACCTATAGCTCTTCCGACTTCTGCAAGTGTTGGATTTTTAATCCCAATGTTCCATTCAGGCTCCGTCTGGATAACGAACAATGAAACATTAGTTGGAAGCCCATTTAACTTTTTCTTGAGGTGTTACGATTGTTTCAGTCGTCTTCCTTGCGAGTGAATCGCAGACCCATCCTTCTCCTTTATCGTCTCACTAACCATTGACGTTTTCGCCTCAGTTTCCTTAGTAAGTCTCAACGACTGCCTGCTGTTACCTGTCATAGCTATCTTTTCCACCCCTTTAGCTTTCGCTGACCATCGCTGTTCGCGATGATTGCATAGGCTTTTTGTCAGTTTATGTTTGAGTTGCATTCACACTTCATTGTATTCAGAGACCACAGAGATGCGTTCGCGTGGATCTATTAATCTAGAAGAAGCGACTGAAAAAAGTGTTGTGTAGCCTCTAGAATCCTTACTCGTGATGTATTTATTTGACTGCAGTTGATTTGTTACTGAGTCAACTAGTCAGTCGACATCAGACGGAACCCAGGATCACTGTGTAACGTCTCACATTGCACCACCAAACAAAGGTATATCAAAAGGAATATTTAGTGATATTGCTTGTATCATACCGTCGTCGACTGGACCGAATCGATAGGTCTCAATTGGCATATGAGCTCCTGCACGGATGCCTCGATATATTGCCTGTGTTTCTAATTATATGGTAAGAATGGATAGTGGCTAGAAGCGGTCCAGAGTTCGAATCTCGGCAGGAACGACATCGGTCACTGAGAGGCAGGTACATCTATACAGCTAACGAGTCCCAAATACGACGAAATGCGCATCCTGGATTCCACTGCTAGCCACCAACCATTATTATTATTATTATGAAAGAATTATTTGCTTAAAACTGACCATATACTGCAAGCTCATATATGACAAAACTACGTTCCGAATCATTTAAACAGCGAAGCGATTTGCTGATGCCTAAATAAGTAATTCCGTAAATAAACTAGTGAAAATAATAATACAGAATGAGTATAAGCAGAAAACCTTGTATGATAAACTAGTTCACTAGTAACTAGCCGGTCCTAAACCCGGATAAAGAGAGGAGGTTGGGCATACGGCTAGCAACCCTAACCCCCAAAACCAATCCAACTGCTACAGAAACTTCAAAGCACAAAGAAATTATAAATAAGAAAAACAAACTTATTCCTCACTGGAATCCAAGAGACGAAAGGACGCTGGTTGGTGAAGGCCTTCTGGAAGCCAGTTGGCCGATGTGTCTTCTATCCTCTCAATGAAAGCGAAAGTAAACGTGGGAACATGGAATGTCCGCACCATGTATGAACCAACCAATGCTGCACAGATTGCAAAAGAGATGAAGAGGTATGGCATGGAAGTGCTTGGAATCTTCAAAAGCAGATGCAATGGAAGTGGACTCTCCAAAATGTCAACTGCAGAGTCAATAATCTACTCCGATATTGTCACTCAGACAACAACCACAAGCACACTGAGTTCTGGAGTGGTTATCATGATGTCTCCAAGAACATCGAAGGCTCTCTCTCATGTAGTGGGAAACAGTCTCCTCCAGCATCAGGATTATGACAGCAAGATTCAACTCAAAACGAAGGAAAGTCACAATAATTCAATCCTACATGCCAACAAATAATGCAGATCAAGAGAAGAAGGAGGAATTCTATAAACAACTTCAATCAGTAATGGACAAGACCCCACTCTAGTAGACGACATCAAAATTCTAATGAGCGACACGAATGACAAACTCGGAGCGGACAACACAGAAAGAGAACTCATCATGGGTCGAGAAGCACTCGGTGAAATGAATGAATGAGAATCGAGAACTGTTTGCAGATTTCTGGTGATTGGAGACAGTGTGTACAAACACAAGCATATTCACAAAGCGACACAGACTTCACCAGATGAACACACTACACTAAAATCAAATCGATTTCATACAATCTCAAGAAAAAGGAGACGCAGCATACTGAACACAAGGTCACGAAGCGGAGCATATGAGGGTAGATTCAGACCACTCACTATCCAGTGCAAGGAACATTCAAATTAAATAAATAATTTGATTTGCATTACTTCATCCGAGGTTTCAGTATTTGATAATGAGCTGCGCACTTTTTAAATTTAATTTTATTTCGTTCACGGTATACTTAAGTAACAATTATTTTTGTGCATTTAATTTTCATCTATTTAAGTGATTTGTCATACTAATGTATTCATTTAAATTTGTTGAGTAGGTTGTGCAAACCTTAGTTGCACCCTGCAATAAGGCTCAGTTAACACGAAACTGTCAGAATGTTATTCATGATTGTGGTCTACTTGGAAAGCTATGTAATATTGTCATGGTTAATGGCGTCCCAGCAGATGTCCTAACGAAAGCAATTTATGCCTTAGCAGATTCAATACGTGGATGTCCACAAAATCAAGACTACTTGGCTAAATTGGTTGCACCATCTGATCCACCTCAATCTGCTATCAATGTGCTGCTCATATCTATGGTGAACAAGCATCAATCCGTATTGGTGCGTGAGGCTGTACTATACTGCTTTCAGTGTTATTTAGCCTCTAATCATGAAGCGCAAAATGCCATTGTTATGACGTTACTGCCTAAACCTGGTGATGGTATGTACAGTTAAGCTTTTAGTCCTCCACGTTTTTTTACCATTGAAGACCTTCGAAACTTTTATATTCGGGTTGTATGACCTTCAAGAGACGAAATTGCTAACTTCATTTGCGTTTATTTAAAACTTGCAACTAATATAGGGAAGACAGAATTCAGTGGATTCATATATTTGGACAGTAACTTGTTAGCTAAATATTCTGAATATATAACGAAAGAGTCATCACAGCTGCCAAAAAGCTGACTTACATCACTTTTAAATTCATGAGTGATAATATGGACAAGGTTTAGTCTTCAAAACAGTTTTATAAGATATTTTCACGGAATATGCTACTCACAGAATATTCCAGTAATTAAATAAACCACTGAACAAAATTGAGTAGTTAAAAACAACTTACACGTATCTATAGACTTCGCTAGCCAAATCAGCATGATTGTTTTCTAAATATTCATACTGTTCAGTACTATGTTTCGTTAGTTAATGGAAATTTTGTTTCAGAAATCACATTTTATGTTTTTAGCGTATTGTTTTCCTAGGGCAACTGACATAACAGTCGGGCAATTGAAAAAAATAATCAGCTGTGAGAAATAGCAGTATAGACTGTAAAGTTTGTTATTAATTTTCGATATTAACATTGATAAAACAAGTAAGTTCGAAGTAAAGGAATAGTCTTCAAATTGTCATCATACTCAACCTCCATTTTGAATTTTTCGCATGATGTACGTGCGTAGAACACAGTAAGTGTACATCTATTGGAACCTTGACTCAATTTCATTTTAATTTAGTATTGATTTCATAACTTTATACCCTTCCCACGTGGAGATCTATTTCTATTTACAGTTTGACAACTTAGTCATTGCGTAAGGTCGTTCCTGCATGTAAATACAAAGGTTTACATTAATTTTTATTTTAACCTTAGTTGTAATAAATGCATAGTTTTATCACATTGTACAAAAAATTATATTTCTAGGTTGAATATAACGAGACTTTAACAAAAGTGAACTGTGTCTGAAGACTTCGAAAAACTTTAAAAGGATATTAAAAGTGCCTATAGGGTAAATTAGTGCGAACATTTCTGTTTTCAGTTACACCCTCTTCGGGTTTTCTTCTAATTTGCATAACCCTGTATATGCATATGAATATACACAACAAAGCAATCTTTGTGATGTCAGTCATTAATAGCTAGGATGTAGACTGTGCATTTGATAATCAAAACAATAATAATGGTGATTAAGTAGAGATAAGTACAGTGATTATACCAATGGTTGTTAGAACAGTCACAGAAGATCAGAGTTTAGAAAATACTGGGTTGAAAATGATAAAAGTGAAGTTATTTTTTAAGCCTTTGTTAAGAAAAGGATAAACGCTAAGCTGATGTTTTTGTATTCAACAGCTAGAGCTATTAGCTTGAGTTCTTGTAGCTGTAGAAGCCGAGTTAAAACTCTTTGGGTGGCATGGAATAAATATATTTGAATACTTTAGTTCTGTCTACCGGATAATCCACTGGCAGTCAAGCTCTGCGTCAAATTGACTTATCTGTGATGTAGACGTAAAGAGAATATTTAGAAAAAAGTTAATCTCACAAAGTTGAAGGACTAAAAGCGGATTTCTGGCTGTTACTAAACGTATTAATATGGAGGGTTCAAGTAGGTGAGTTATAAAACACTTATTCCAGGCATGTATGTCCTCGAAGATCTGGGAGAAGTGAGTGGCATATGCGTTGGCAGTCATGAGGATGCAAATTCTAACATTCATTTGCTGCCTTTAGGTTAGGTTAGGTTAAGAAGTTCCTTAGGATAACCTTTTGGTTCACTCTGGACACTTGCATAGTATTTCAGCTCCCATGCCAGTCATGAAAAAACATTTTACATCAAATATTGCAAAGCTCTTGCATACTGCATTTCTTGATTTCTATGCTGTACCGAGTTTGTGCTTATCGTAAGTAAATAAGCATGTAGAATATCGCGAAAATAAGTGTAGTGGGCGTTGCTGATAAGAATGAATATAAGTTGTATATGTTGAGAGGGTGGCAGAAATCATTGGGAATTACCAGCAATGGGTAGGGATTCCGCAAAGAGAAACGCAATAGACAAGGCAGGCGTATGAAGAGCAAATCAGGAAAGAGGCGGAAGAGGAAATGAAGTATATTTTGCAAATGACGGTTTTCGTGCAAGGTGTACCACATTTAACGACTACTGTCCCACTTGTTGACAATGAACATTCCTTCCTGCATATCTGTCTTTTGCTTCTTTCAATTAGTGTCGCTGCTTCTGGACGTGATGAAGATTCTGTGGCCTGCAGAGTTCGAGGATGGAGACCTCAAGGTCTTTCTCAGGGACTTCGAGTCGGTCGCGGAGCTGGTAGGTGTCCGGGATCCAGGAGCAAAGGTGGTGGTACTTGGCTCGTTGTTGAGGGGTAGGGCGAAAGCAGCGTATGACGGCATGGAACATGGAGAGGGGAAGGGGACTTGGCAGAAAATGGTTAAACGACTGGAAGCGGAGTTCGTTAGCCCTGCAGACAGGGAGCTGGCGATGCAGCAGTTCCGGAGCACGAATCTTGGAATGGATGAAGATTTGCTGGTATTGGCTGTGAAGTCGACTAAACTACTTCGATTAGCACTTCCCACGTTGGATGAATACTCACAGGAGCAATTGCTGGCTGCACAGTTCACCGAAAGAGTCCCGAATGCCATCGCCCAGCAGCTACTACTAGTCAACGCGGCCCAACCCATGGATATTAGTGAGATGGCCAAGGTGACCAGACAGCTGATGGGTACAGCAGTAGCTGCGGTGGAGTCACCAGAAGTAAGTAACTGGAAAAAACAAATCGACATCCTTCAGGAAGAGGTGGCTGCACTTCGAATGAACATCAACAGACAGAGTGAATGCTTTGCATGCGGAAAACCTGGACACTGGCGAAGAAATTGTCCGGAGAGGCGAAAAAGATAACGTTTTGAGCGATATAATATGAGTTCTGTTTTCCCGACTAGACTAGATATTGTAGAAGCCATAGATCGAGGTGCTGTGTATACTAGAAATTGAATAAATGATCGAGGAGATCGTGTGTCTAATGGATACGGGGGTGGCATTCTTGCTGATGAATAAGAGTCAGTCCCAGAACATAAGACCATGTGCGCTAGCGGTCCACAAAGTTGGGGGACATGCATTAGAAATCGTAGGCTTATCAGATTGCGTCGTCGAGATCGGAAGTCGGAAAATTAGATTTCCATTCAATGTGACCACGCGTCTACAACGGCCAATCCTAGATGCTGATTTTCTGAGAGAAGTGGGTGCAGTTATTAACACGAGAACAGGAATAGTGGCGACGAAGTACGGGTCGTTCACCACGCAGGAAAACAGTGAGGTAGCAAAAATTGGGGTGAGGTATCAAGAGGACCACACCCAGAAGCGTCAAACATTATGAAGTTGGTTAAGAAATACGGCAGATTGTTCATGGGAGATGGAGACCTCTACGGATACTGTGACAAGGTTCAGCATAAAATCCCAGTGACAAGTCAGGCAATGACAACACTTATAACACGGTGAATACCATGTCACTTGGAAGGAGTTGGATGCCAGGTTCAGGAAATGCTAACGAAAGAAGTATTATGGAGGCTGATAGCTCATACAGTTGGCCAATGCTTTTGGTAAGAAAGTCCAATAGGAAATATAGATCCTGCGTTGATTTCCGAGAGTTAAATATCATGAGGCAACTGAAGACGTGTGCCATGCCTACGGTAGCTGAAACACTGGGTCGTTTGCAAAATGCAAAAATATATACAGTTCTGGACCTCCGCTCACGCTACTTACTGGCAGCTACCAACAAAACAAGACGATACACAGAAAACAGCATTTATTGAGGGCAAGCAGCAATACCAATTGAAACGAATGCCATTTGGTCTGGCAGGCACGCCACATTTAGAAGGTTGATGATTTTGTTGTTGAAGAATTAAGAAAACGTGTACGGTGAAGCTGATAGCGTAGAGAAAGATGATGAAGCAGAAGATGAACCAGTGCAAGGATGCACAACAAAAAGAAGAACTGGGTACAACGTATAAAACACTACACTGGACAAAGAAGTGAAGAAGAGTGGACGCAAAGACAAAAGACACTTCTACGACACATTGGCAAGTGAAGCAGAACAGGCTGCTGGTAGGAGAGACCTGACAACATTATATCAAATAACCAGGTCACTATCCGGGAAGAGATCAACTCAGATGAAACCAATGAAAGCTAGTTACCATAGAGGAGAAACAAAGGAAATGATGGGCCGACCACTTCAAAAAGCTCTTGAATCGACCACCACCAACACCTGGAACTCGTCCAGAAATACCACTAGCAACCGCAGAACTACTACCAGTGAGCACAAGCCCTCCGACAAAAGCGAAAGTCCTGAATGCCATAAAGTTGTTGAAATTCCGGAAAGCAGCAGGAGAGATGGAATTCTTTCAGTAGCACTGGAAACAGACGCAGAGACAACAGAGGACATGCTCACACCACTACTGCAGAAGGTTTGCGAGGAAGGAAGGAAAGGCACCTGCTGGTTGATTGGAAGAAGGGCTACCTTGTCAAACTCCCAAAGAAGGGAGACCTAAGCCTTTGCAAGAACTCGCGAGGAATCATGCTGCTGTCCCTGTCCACCCTAAACAAGCAAAATATTATGCCGCATCATCCTGGAGACACTAAAAGATGCGCCGGTTTCAAAATTACGACCGGAACAGGCTGGATTCAGAAAGCACAAATCATGTGTGGATCAAATCGCAACGCTACACATTATTATTGAATAGAGTATAGAATGGCAGTCAACTCTCTACCTCAACTTTATCGACTTTGAAAAGGCTTTCGACAGCGTCAACCCAGAAGTAATTTGGCAGACAGTTGCTTCAACACTACAGAGTGCCACAAATCTTTATAAACCTCATTCAACAGCTATATGAAAACGCCACATACCAAGTGAGCTACAATGGAAAGCTCAGTAAAGTGAAGAAAGGATTAAGACAAGACTGCCGACTGCAAATCAGGAAGAGGAAATGAAGTATATTTTGCAAATGACGGTTTTCGTGCAAGGTGTACCACATTTAACGACTACTGTCCCACTTGTTGACAATGAACTTTCCTTCCTGCATATCTGTCTTTTGCTTCTTTCAGAAATACCAAGGGCATTGCCTTCTGTTATGCACTTGTAGCAGCTAATCAGAAGTAGTGGAAGTGGACCACCGCGGTGATCTAAACTAGTTTTCATCAATAGAGATTACGATCGCTCATAAGCTCTTAAGTGATTATCTAGCGATTCTTAATAACGTGACATTTTTGTTCTGTCTATAACTTCTCGATTGGAAAGGCAAGTACCGCTTTCTGTTTGTGAAAAATGCACACTTTAACTCTGATAGAAGTGTCTGTTTCTTAGCATGACGATGGCTAAATAAGCGGTGAGTATTTGCTTGTTCAAGTCCTAAAACTGCTTAAATTTTCCCCATTTTATGTAGTTAGTCATTGGAAAATGTAGGCTATCATTTTCGATAATATGTTAGTCAATCTGTCTCCCATAGTTACTGGAAGTGGATTGCCATCCCTTTCTAGAAAATAAAGAATTCAAGTATGGTGACTGGTTTAATGGGAACTATGTTCATGTCACACACATCCATCACTGTCAGGTAGTCAGTTTTGATTATGAACCTCAACTAGTACATGAAATGTTTGCATATTAATGGCAGTTTTGTGCAGTGCCACATAAAATACTGATATGTTTTAACCGTTCTCTTCATCTAATGCCTTTACATATGTCACTAATGTGTTTTTACTTACTCAGAACTTCTTTCTCGTGTGAAAATAATTACTTGTGTTTACCTCTAGTTCCACAGAATACTGTTAGTGCTGGCCAGTTACTATGTGGAGGATTATTTTCCAATGATTCATCAACTTGGTTCTGTGCTATAGCCCTTCTTCACTGTATTCATGATAATGTTCGTCTTAAAGAGGAACTATTGCGTGTACATTTAACTCCAAATGAAGGAGTTGGTCCTGTTACTCTATTTCATCAATGTTTCATTTGGCAACAACAGGTTAGTAGTTAATAATAATGTTTTCATTTTTTTCTTCTTCATCTTTTACTTTGCATAGAGATGATCTTGACTATGTTATAGCATCAATACATTAACATTTATGATCGAAATGTCAACGTAGAGAGTTTATGATCTGTTGGCTATGTGAGCATGTGATAAATACTTTAAAAATGTAATTTTATACGACTCGTATTTCCTAAATAGGATATTTTTTCATCTGGACATCTTGTTTTCACAGTGCTGCAATAAACATTTCATTCTAAGGAAATTCAAAAACATCTTTAGATTCCTTCATAAACGTTGTCCATCAGCTTGAAACCAGAGTCGGATTGTTATTTCAGTGTTAAGCACAAATGTGAGGTGAGTACAGCATAATAAAACAAGAAAAAAGATTCAAAAGTAATGTTACTACTAATGTATTAGGAAATGTGAAACGGATTGAAAAATTGTATACCCCCTGCTTCGCAACCACCCTGGCAACTGGTAACGAGAATAAACCACTGGCTAGAGATCATAGGTAGGTAAAATTGCACTGGATCAAACGCAATGGTGTCTGTGCATTGAGTCGTTGTTTTCTTCAGATTGTTGAATTCTATTGAAAAATCTTTTGAGAAGGGAATTTATTTCAATGTTGGAGGCAAATGAAATATGAAAAACAAGTATGACTTCATACTGAAGTTAGTGCTGGTGATGTCATCTAGAAGGACGATGAAAGCTTCACGATTAAACAACCTATCTCAGAGAATACAATACAACAATAAAAAATAAGTTCTGATGCTTTGACACCATCGCCCACTACCAGTCAGTGCTACTGTAAATTTTCTATCTATCATTATTATTATTATTATTACTATTACTTTTGCCTTAGGGTTCCTAGTGGAACATAGGGCTTCAGTAGCACGTCTCCATTGCACTCTCTTCTCTGCAGTCTTTTCAACCTGGCACCACGACTGCCCACAAGCTTTCATTTCTTCCTCATATACCATCTCCTCCATGTCATCCTCAGTTGGGACGCCCAACTCGTCGTTTCCCCTCTGGATTCCACTCGACGAACTGGCCTGGCACGTGATGTTCCCAATCGGCCTTCTCAGTGTATACCCAATACAATCCATCTCCACTTTCTTCTGCATATTTGTTGGGTGATAGGTTCCTGGTTGGTTCGTTGCCCGACCAGTGTGAGTTTCTTCTTGATATCGAGTGAGTGTAGGTGGCAGCTGTTCATGAATGTCTGTAGTTTGTTGGAAGTGCTTTTCGTAACACGCCAAGTTTCTACACCATCACATAGAAGCACTGACTTGACTGAGTTGGTGTTAAAAATCCGGATCTTGTTCACGCTTTGTGCTGAGTGCAGTGCAGTAGATCTCCACAGTGATTTCGGATTAATGAAAGCCTGTCTTGCTGTCTTCCCGATCCTGGTTTTGACATCCTCGTCTTTGTCTGTGCCGCCTGTAGTTGAAACGATGCTACCCTGCCTAGATAGGTGTAGGTGAAAGAGACTACTTCCTTTAGGCTTCTCCCGTTCATGGTGATTGATGCCTCTTGTTTTTGATGCTGTTGTTGGTTGGGTATCTTCATCACCTCTGTCTTCTCTACATCCACTTGAAGTCCCGTTTTCGCTGCCCTGCCTCTTCTATCATCTTGTTAGTTTTCGCCAACAGATCTTTGAGTTTGTGCCACAAGACATTAGGCATAACTCATCATCAGCGAAATCCAAATCTCCTAGGCTCTTTTCATCAGTCCAGCCAGCGTATACCCACTTCTCGCTCATCACGGTTTGCTGCATGATCCAGTCCAGTCTAGTCCAGTCGACCACAATCAGGTAGATGGTCGGTGTGATAGTAGACGGTAGTCTTGTCTTAATCCTTTCTTCACTTTACTGAGCTTTCCATTGTGGCTCACTTGGTATGTGGCGTTTCATATAGCTGTTGAATGAGGTTTATAAAGATTTGTGGCACTCTGTAGTGTTGAAGCAACTGTCTGCCAAATTACTTCTGGGTTGACGCTGTCGAAAGCCTTTTCAAAGTCGATAAAGTTGAGGTAGAGAGTTGACTGCCATTCTATACTCTATTCAATAATAATGTGTAGCGTTGCGATTTGATCCACACATGATTTGTGCTTTCTGAATCCAGCCTGTTCCGGTCGTAATTTTGAAACCGGCGCATCTTTTAGTGTCTCCAGGATGATGCGGCATAATATTTTGCTTGTTTAGGGTGGACAGGGACAGCAGCATGATTCCTCGCGAGTTCTTGCAAAGGCTTAGGTCTCCCTTCTTTGGGAGTTTGACAAGGTAGCCCTTCTTCCAATCAACCAGCAGGTGCCTTTCCTTCCTTCCTCGCAAACCTTCTGCAGTAGTGGTGTGAGCATGTCCTCTGTTGTCTCTGCGTCTGTTTCCAGTGCTACTGAAAGAATTCCATCTCTCCTGCTGCTTTCCGGAATTTCAACAACTTTATGGCATTCAGGACTTTCGCTTTTGTCGGAGGGCTTGTGCTCACTGGTAGTAGTTCTGCGGTTGCTAGTGGTATTTCTGGACGAGTTCCAGGTGTTGGTGGTGGTCGATTCAAGAGCTTTTTGAAGTGGTCGGCCCATCATTTCCTTTGTTTCTCCTCTATGGTAACTAGCTTTCATTGGTTTCATCTGAGTTGATCTCTTCCCGGATAGTGGCCTGGTTATTTGATATAATGTTGTCAGGTCTCTCCTACCAGCAGCCTGTTCTGCTTCTCTTGCCAATGTGTCGTAGAAGTGTCTTTTGTCTTTGCGTCCACTCTTCTTCACTTCTTTGTCCAGTGTAGTGTTTTATACGTTGTACCCAGTTCTTCTTTTTGTTGTGCATCCTTGCACTGGTTCATCTTCTGCTTCATCATGCTACTCTCCTTTCTCTGTCAACTTCAATGTGTCCGTCTTAGTCCATTGCTTTGTTCTTACCTTTTCGTTAGGAGTACTGTTTCGCCGATTGCTTTCCACATCCCTTTCAAAGAATTCCAGTGTTTTTCTACACGCGATTCTCCAGGGATGTTGCTGAACGTCTCCCATTTTACTCTGATGACTCACGTGAAGATGTCTGTCGTAGTGTTGTCCTTCAGTTCCTGTTCTGGTTGTTTAACATGAACTGTGTTCTGTCGCCAGCTTCCGTGATGGCTTTCAACTTTATTTTGAATGTTCCTTGCACTGGATAGTGAGTGGTCTGAATCTACCCTCATATGCTCCGCTTCGTGACCTTGTGTTCAGTATGCTGCGTCTCCTTTTTCTTGAGATTGTATGAAATCGATTTGATTTTAGTGTAGTGTGTTCATCTGGTGAAGTCTGTGTCGCTTTGTGAATATGCTTGTGTTTGTACACACTGTCTCCAATCACCAGAAATCTGCAAACAGTTCTCGATTCTCATTCATTCATTTCACCGAGTGCTTCTCGACCCATGATGAGTTCTCTTTCTGTGTTGTCCGCTCCGAGTTTGTCATTCGTGTCGCTCATTAGAATTTTGATGTCGTCTACTAGAGTGGGGTCTTGTCCATTACTGATTGAAGTTGTTTATAGAATTCCTCCTTCTTCTCTTGATCTGCATTATTTGTTGGCATGTAGGATTGAATTATTGTGACTTTCCTTCGTTTTGAGTTGAATCTTGCTGTCATAATCCTGATGCTGGAGGAGACTGTTTCCCACTACATGAGAGAGAGCCTTCGATGTTCTTGGAGACATCATGATAACCACTCCAGAACTCAGTGTGCTTGTGGTTGTTGTCTGAGTGACAATATCGGAGTAGATTATTGACTCTGCAGTTGACATTTGGAGAGTCCACTTCCATTGCATCTGCTTTTGAAGATTCCAAGCACTTCCATGCCATACCTCTTCATCTCTTTTGCAATCTGTGCAGCATTGGTTGGTTCATACATGGTGCGGACATTCCATGTTCCCACGTTTACTTTCGCTTTCATTGAGAGGATAGAAGACACATCGGCCAACTGGCTTCCAGAAGGCCTTCACCAACCAGCGTCCTTTCGTCTCTTGGATTCCAGTGAGGAATAAGTTTGTTTTTCTTATTTATAATTTCTTTGTGCTTTGAAGTTTCTGTAGCAGTTGGATTGGTTTTGGGGGTTAGGGTTGCTAGCCGTATGCCCAACCTCCTCTCTTTATCCGGGTTTAGGACCGGCTAGTTACTAGTGAACTAGTTTATCATACAAGGTTTTCTGCTTATACTCATTCTGTATTATTATTTTCACTAGTTTATTTACGGAATTACTTATTTAGGCATCAGCAAATCGCTTCGCTGTTTAAATGATTCGGAACGTAGTTTTGTCATATATGAGCTTGCAGTATATGGTCAGTTTTAAGCAAATAATTCTTTCATAATAATAATAATAATGGTTGGTGGCTAGCAGTGGAATCCAGGATGCGCATTTCGTCGTATTTGGGACTCGTTAGCTGTATAGATGTACCTGCCTCTCAGTGACCGATGTCGTTCCTGCCGAGATTCGAACTCTGGACCGCTTCTAGCCACTATCCATTCTTACCATATAATTAGAAACACAGGCAATATATCGAGGCATCCGTGCAGGAGCTCATATGCCAATTGAGACCTATCGATTCGGTCCAGTCGACGACGGTATGATACAAGCAATATCACTAAATATTCCTTTTGATATACCTTTGTTTGGTGGTGCAATGTGAGACGTTACACAGTGATCCTGGGTTCCGTCTGATGTCGACTGACTAGTTGACTCAGTAACAAATCAACTGCAGTCAAATAAATACATCACGAGTAAGGATTCTAGAGGCTACACAACACTTTTTTCAGTCGCTTCTTCTAGATTAATAGATCCACGCGAACGCATCTCTGTGGTCTCTGAATACAATGAAGTGTGAATGCAACTCAAACATAAACTGACAAAAAGCCTATGCAATCATCGCGAACAGCGATGGTCAGCGAAAGCTAAAGGGGTGGAAAAGATAGCTATGACAGGTAACAGCAGGCAGTCGTTGAGACTTACTAAGGAAACTGAGGCGAAAACGTCAATGGTTAGTGAGACGATAAAGGAGAAGGATGGGTCTGCGATTCACTCGCAAGGAAGACGACTGAAACAATCGTAACACCTCAAGAAAAAGTTAAATGGGCTTCCAACTAATGTTTCATTGTTCGTTATCCAGACGGAGCCTGAATGGAACATTGGGATTAAAAATCCAACACTTGCAGAAGTCGGAAGAGCTATAGGTAGGTAACCTGTAACGAGGAAGAGCAACAGAGCCAGGCGGACTCGTCCAACAGGTATTCAAGGACGATGGTAGAGGATTATTGGTCAAAATAAATGGAGTCTTAGCTATTGTATGGGAGTCAGATATTATCCCCTCTAACTGGTCTCAAACACCGATTGTACCAGTTTTCAAGAAAGGAGAGAAGTCTTATCGTGATGACCACTGAGGAATCAATCTAACATAATGTCCAAGGTCGTCGCCTCTATAATCATTAGACGTCTGAGAGGAGCTCAGGGATAGCAAGCATGAGAAAATCAAGCAGGTTTCAGAACTGGCCGTGGATATATCGACCAGAAATTCACTCCACCGGGTTCTAGAACACGGTTTCAGGAGACCAGTGCTAAATTCTCATCAAGGGCTTAGAGCTAGAAGAAAGTAGATTTAACGTAGTATTATTCACAGAAAGATGAAGGAAAGATCAGCGGTTGAAAGTGTGGAAGGTTGATAATGATGACAGACCTTTTGACACAACAGGACCTCAAGGAACAATCCCTCCAACTAGCGTAGCCCATTGGATGTTTTTGAAATGCAAGCCCACTCACTAATTCCGTGACAGATTGTTTCTTTGACATACTAAACAAGTGATACAGTATGATTTACTGGATGGTCTTTCGGGAAGAATTTATCGCTCATATTCACATCAAACAAATCATATGACTTCCAAACTTCACTGATGTAGTTCAACCGTCACTAATTCTTCGATTTTAAAAGTAGAAAAATCTTGCAAATCTGTTCGTTATGTGGTGAATCACCAGCCCGTACAAAACCCAGTGGGAAGAAAGAACTTAGTACCAATGATATTCAAGGCTTATAAATTAGTACAGAGCATCTCCTTAGATTACAGAAACAAAACACTGACACCAACTGACAAAATCAACGCACAACCTCGCACACAGGTGCATCGGCTCACATTACCACACTTCACTACTGTATACAAAAAATGAGTGGATAGAAAAAGAGTGACATCAAAGTAGACAAAGTTGTGTGAGAGAATAAACAATTTGAAGATAGAGGTTAGTGCAAATATCCAAGCCTTAGAAGATGTCAAGGAGTGAATACCACTGCGCCACTGCAACCGATTTTCAACTATGTCACGAAGAGTTTTCAACCACGGATTCGTTTCGTCTCAGGGACCCCAGGTCTGGTAGTCTACATCTGCATACGTGGCTCACATCAATAGTTAGGGATTTCATCGACTGGTGTCATGTCTTCGTCTGGCCACCCTGAACCCTCTTCTAACCTAATCCAACTCCCCGTAACATGGCACATCGAGGCAGGTGGTGGTTCGACATGCGCAGTACATGTCCAAACCATCTCAGTCGATGAGAGTTCACAACCTCATCAATCGACTTGCCTATCTTGTCTAGTATCCTTCACCTGACCTCAACATTGCTCGCACGATGACTCCACCGAGTGCGACCAATGCTACGAAGACACTAATGATCAAAACCATGTAACCAATTCATGTCTTCTACTTTCAACGACCACTTCTCACAGCCGTACAACAAGACAGAACGAAGTGCAGTGCAGTATACATTTCCTGTAATAGGTAGTCGGATATCTCACCAGTTGGCACCACACATGACGCAAGTTAGCAAGTACTGAACGGCCCTTCTGTATCGGAACTGAGATTTCGTCAACAACCACCACATTTGCGCTGATGCAACTCCCCGAGTAAGTGAAGTGGTCGACAAATTCCACCACTTCACTCCATATCAATAAACAGGAAGTGATTGCAGCAGACCTGTCCTGGAATATCATCTTACATTTGACAAGTGCTTGTGGAACGTTTGCCAAACATACTCAGATACCTGGTCAACGCGTTGACAAGACCCTGCATTTCGTCACCGTCTTCACTCAACAGGACAATGTCCTCTGCATACTTCTAGTCAACCAGATGACATCCAGTGAGGAGGTCAACCCAGGTGAAGTCAGATGTACATAAGTTTCTGTCCATTAGTTAGTCTATGACGAAGTTAAGTAGGGACGGTGACAGCAGGAATCCCTGGCAGGCACTACTGGTTGTTGTAAACTCACATGACAACTCTCCATAAGCCCTTACAAAGCTGCATGAGTTCGAATAGAGAGCTATGATTAGTGTTATAAACTTGCCCGATTCTCTCTTCACAATCAGAATGCCACAACACCTCACGGTTGACTCAGTGAAATACCGCCGCCTTTAGGTCAATAAATACGGCAAGTATCGGTCACTGCTTGGTAGGTAAGTCTGTGTTAAATAACCTGTCGAAGGGTGAAAATATGATTAATGGACACTGGTTTCCTCAAGAGTGCAGTTTTCCAGCTCCAATTGGGCACTGGATAACTATGAAACGCAGGATCTTCGACACAATATTACTCAAACTAGTTCCGCTATGGTTGTCACAAGAAGATTTCTCCCTCTTCTCATAGACTGGGATGATCAGTGAAGCACATCAGTCTAACGGCACTACCTCTGATTTCTATAAACTACCTAGTACTTTAATTAAGATGAGTATGTGCATTGTTACCATGTTCAGATACATGGTTAACTAACTCTTCTCTGAATGTGTACTTGACCTTCTGCCAATCGACCAAATAACAGGCTTTACTATCACCTGTTTCCTGCAACCAGTAAAGTGCAGAGATACAGGAGCCTGTACTAGCGCGTGATCGCAGTCCGCACTGGTACTGCGGAAAAAGCAACAATCCTCCACCCATCCTCTCCTATGATGGCTTTTAGCAATGTGATCTATCTGTACGCATCGTTGGTTTGAGGTCGATGAACACCATGTGAGACAATGTCTCTCCTTATGCCTAATTTCGGTGCTAGTCAGAAACGAGTGGTTATCGGGACAAAATTGCCAGAGAAAATAACCGTTATCGGTTCGTTGGCATGGGATTCTGCAAATACCCCCTAAACGCTTTTCCGATTGACTCGGCTTCCCATACTTGAGCGTTAAAGTCACCTGCCATTATGACGACATCTGAACACTTTGCTTTCTATAACAGAATTGACAGCTTTTCATAGGACTCATCTTTTGCATCATCCGAACCGCAGTCGGTGAGTGCGTATGAGGAGATTCCCGAATAGGCACTGCTTAGTCTCACGATCCTTCCTAGTCCTTACAGATCCGTTCAGTCAAACAGCATATAGATGGCCGTTTACTGGTATCCAGTCGAGAAGCACACTTTCTACCCTTCAACTCAATGCTCTGCCTATACCAGAGAGTCCAAAAGAGCCTCCGGATATTCTTATGGCGAATTGTGAAGTTTCATAGCACTGGTCAGCTGAGGTCATTTTTATAACCACAGTCAGGTCTTATATATGCGTGCCTCAGAGACAAAGAACATATTCATGGCTACAGATTCCAGAGTTATGAAGGGTGATGCTTGCTGTCTGATTTGGCATAGCGTTTAAACGTTGAAAACTCCTATATTGAAATTGATGACAGGGTCTCCAGAGACTAGTTGCAATGGTCGTAGAGTGAGGTATGGTAAGGCGTAATAGGCTTAATATTAGTATTGGGAGGCAGTTGAGGTGGATAGATTGTGTTTGATCTGATCTTCTCTACTAGTTGAAGCGTGTGGTCGGTAGATACTTCCGGGCTTCCCACACTGTAGAACGCTGGTTCTTCTTCGTGTGCCTGTAAGAGGAGGATGTAGTATGTGGTTACAAAGGCCACTGGCATCTGCTTGAGACTGGTCACACATGTCCTTTTTGACAGTTTGGTTTTTCGACTTTGAATCCGACTATAAATTCCTGTGTGAAGCATCGGTAGGCGGCGGGGAATGTGGTGAGTGTGTGTTACGTTTGATGCTGACCCTTTAGAAACTTACTCCCTATTTTGAAGCAGCATCAGTATGATGCTGGTGATCATTTAAGGGGAACACGTTGCTACTTTGACATCCCATCCAACTGGGAGCATTACGACTGTAGAAATTGACAATACAACGGTAACTGCACTTCGTCTTACCATTATCCAGCAGATCTTTGTGCCATGGTAGGACGTGGGGGAACAGGCGTTCCAGCAGCATAGCTCGTCGGGTCATTGCGATATGCAAGCCCGACCATCTTGTCAAGGTAGTAGCTAGCTGTCATTGAAATCAATGACAGCATCTTGACCTGTGTTTTCATTGATGCAACAGCATAATTTAATTACCAGATTTGAAGATGAAACTAGCACAGCATTCTACTGATTGAGCTATACAGTCTTGACGCTGAGCTGGTCTAGGCTTCACTTTGGCAATAAGAGTTTTCATCGGTTGCCATGTAAATCAGTTAAGTTTACCATTGTCATATTAATTGTCCAGTAAAGTATTCATATCCTATTTCAAATTGAGTTAAATTATACGGACGAGGTGATGAATTCATTGTTAAGTTAGACTAACTGAGATGGATTTTCTTATTTTCATGTTTCCATTACTGTTTCTTTTACTTCAAAATCAATTAGAGTAACCGCTTTCAAACTCGCATGGGTTTATTACAGTTATTGTGTACTTGGTTTACTAGCTGTTCTCAAGCGATTACATATTTTTTAAATTCAACCAATTCGAGAGAATTGTCAAGCTCTTTAAACAATCCTACAGAAGCAACAAATCGTGGGTCGTATTTATCAACCCTTATTGCAGAGGTATGTGCAGTGGATAACGATGAAAATGAAGCACTAATTCGTGGATTGACTACACTTATAATTTGCATTTGTGTAATATACCACCCTGGGAATATACATGGATTTGACAAGTAACTTTTCAGTTTTTGTCAACCATTTGTTTCCTTTATTTAAATATTTTGATGATAGGCTTCTTCGTTTTCAAGTTCATATAGATATTCTTTTTTTTGTAGCTAATCTATAGTGATAAATCCTAGGCTTTCGACTAAAGAAAATCATCGATAGTACTCATATGTGCTGTTCGTTAAAGGCATGGGATGAATCATGCTTTGGTGTTTTCTCTTGGTTTATTCATCAACCCTCTGTTGGCTGACTTATACAGTGAATATATTCCACGGAAAATTATCAAGCCTTCTGCTTATAACGAAGCGTTAAGATGTAGTCACCTAAAAATACGACTATTATGTAGAAGGACATGAAGCCACACATAGACGGTATCATCTAGTTTTAGTACTTTATGTGAATATTGTGGCAAAAAATTGAAAATTGTTTCCTGACGTCGAATTTTCCTTAAGAATATCAAAAGTCAAGAAATGTGTTTATTCGTATTTGTAGATAAAAGTATGATGTCGATTTAAAAAATTTACCAACTTTTTATTTCAATCTTATGCGCAAACTGAGTTTTTTGGTTTCAGCAAATGGTTTGAAAAATGTGCAAGAGTCCGTCATTAAAACATATTTATTTTCTCTGTGTCTAACCTTGCATTTTGAGCAAGATATTCTGTATCGACTTAGTTTGAATCTCATCATTGTTTTATTATTTCGTTTTGATATTTAATTCCACTTGTTGATCTTTGTATGCATATGCATAAGCATGGGTATGTATGTATTGTTATCACAACTACGCACCCCATCAAACTTCATCATAAGCACCCGAAAACCTATGGTAGATAATGAATTTCCAAGTTATTCAAACACAATATTTCATAGGTGTCAATTTGTACACTTATAACTTGGTGTTGTTCAGTAGTAGTAGCAGTAGTAGTAATAATAGGGATAATGATAATAATGGTACTTGTAGTAATAATAGTGATATTAGCGATAATGGTAGTAATAATAAAGTTAGTGATAATGGTTGTGGTGGGAATAATAATAATAATAATAACAGTAGTAACAATAATAATAATTATAACAATAGTAGTAGTAGCAACAACAATAATAATAATTGCGATAATAATAAGAATAATAGTTAGTGACCTTATCTACGTCTGTCAACTGCTATTCGGTTTTTTGAAAAGGCACAGCAAATGGACATGTATCCTAAAATGCGCTATTAAGAGTTATTAGGAAATCTTGTTAGGTGGATCATTTTAAGTTAGCAACCTTCTTATGTACTGACGCAGCTGGTGTAACTGGTATTCAATTTTGAGTCAGTTCTCTCGTTCGATTTCGAATTAGATTG
>OX104134.1:52934807-53122374 GCA_944470555.2 Heterobilharzia americana
GCTAACACTTCCGTTAACCTGACTAAGAGAACTCTACCACCATTCTTGTATACCTCAGCAGGTAGTCCGTCTGGTCCTGCTGCCCTTCCCCGTTTCAGGCTACCTACCGCTTTCTCAACTTCTTCTAGTGTTGGGGGACCTGTCTCTATGTCCCATTCAGGGTCCGACTGGATAGCGGGCAGCGCAATGGTGGCTGGAGGCCAGTTAAACTGTTCCTCAAAGTGTTCTGCCCATCGTCCCAGTCGCCTTCCCTGCGAGTGAATCGCCGATCCGTCCTTCTCCGCTATAACCTCACTAACTGTTGTTGACCATTTCCCCCCAGTCTCCTTAATAAGTCTAAATAACTGTCTACTGTTACCGATCGCCGCTGCCTTTTCCATCTCTTTAGCCTTTGCTGCCCACCACTGTTCACGATCGTTGCGCAGACTTTTCGTCAGTTTATTTTTAAGTTGCGCTCGCTCTTCATTGTACTCAGAGCCTGCAGGGATGCATTCACGTGCATCCATTAGTTTGGAAGAAGCTGCTGATATCCACTGGCTCTTTTTAGCCATTATCTTGGAGTCGGCTACAGTCTCCAGTGCTGCTTTTACAGTAGACTGAAGATGGCACCAAGCTTCTTCTGGATGAGTGACAGTCTTTTGTTCCGATAACTGCCTAGCCAACTTCTCACTGAACACGGCTTTGGTGTTTTCGTTGTCCAGCAGAACTCGTAGTGGTTTTGTTGCCAAATTTTTTCTACGTCCATTGAGACGCAGGCATATACGTGCTCGGACCAACGCATGATCGCTGTCCAAACACGTACTCCAGAAGGAGCGGCAGTCTTCCACCGATCCTCTCCAGCGATGACTAATAGCAATGTGGTCTATCTGTGTCCATCGCTGAGTCGAGCTCGGTGGACGCCAGGTCAGACAGTGCCTTTCTTTATGTCTGAAATTTGTGCTGGCTAAAAATAGGCGGTTATCTGAGCATAGTTGTAATAGGCGATCACCGTTATCTGTACGTTCAGCTGGGATTCCGAAAGTGCCACCTAAGTGCCTTTCTGCCTCACTCAGTCTACCCACCTGTGCGTTGAGGTCACCTGCAACAACCACTACGTCCGAACGTTTGGCTTTCGAGAGGAGGTTAGACAGTTTATGGTAGAACTCGTCCTTCACTTCATCCGAGCTACAGTCAGTGGGTGCGTAAGCAGAGATTACAAAGAGACAACGGCGAGTCTCACTATTCCTTTTAGTTCTCACTGTGCCGTTCAGCCTCATAGCGCAGAGGCGACTATCAACTGGGATCCAGTCTAGTAGTGAGTTTTCTGCCCTGGTGCTTAATGCTATACCTACACCTGCAAGACCACGAGAGCTAGCTATCGAATCTCCAGAAACTCGAAGGGTGAATTTTGCAGATTCACCAGATTGGTCAGGAGAGGTCAGGTGAATAACCACACTTGGGTCCTGTATGCGTGTCTCACAAACACAGCACACATCCATGGCCCGAGTTGCTAGAGTCTTTGCCAACGAAGCCTGTTGGCCAATTTGACGGAGGGTGCGGACATTGAAGGCTCCAATATGTAATTTGGAGCGTGGTTTAAGGAGACCAGTGATGCTGTTCTGTGGACTCAGATCGTTGTCGAAGGCTGCAGAGGTAGGAGAAATTGAAGATGATGCAGCATCATTAATTAAGAGACGTGAAGGAAGATTAGAAGGTAATGATGGAGGAGGAGGATAGCAGTCAGAAGAAACTTGGGTGCTGACAGAGTTGTGAGGGCGGTTGACACTTCCCGGCTGCCCACACCGTGGAAGGCTATTTCTTCTTAAGGTACCTGAAAGAGATTTGTGTGACCGCAGAGCCCATCGGACATCTGCTTGAGGCCTGTCACACCCAGCCTTTTGAGTATGATTATTTTGAACTTTTGTATTTTTGGGGCCGGATGGTCGAAAGGAAACGACAAGTGAACCAACACCGCCGGCCCGGCAGACCGTGGGGCGTGGTGGAGTGTGTTATTTTTGGGGCCGACCTTTTCTAACCCCCCCTTCCACTGAGAAGGCAGCATCAGCATGGCACTGCTGGTCATCCAAGGGAAACACCTTACTGCTGTCACACCCCATCCAGCTAGCAGCAGTACGACTTCGCCCTCAGACCCCCATCATAGTGTAGCAATTTACACCACAACGGTAACTGCTTTTCGTCTACCCAACAGACCTTTCTGGTATGGTAGGACCTCGAGGGAACAAGCGTTCCACCAGCATAGCTCGTTGGGTCATTGTGATATGCAAGCCCGACCACCACGTCAAGGTAGCAGCTATCGGTCGGGCGGGTGTTGGTAAGCGTTCCATTGTTCCAGGACCTGGCGGAGTGTGAATACTTGATCGATAAACCCAAGGCCAGGTCTGAACCTGCCTGGTTTCCTCGGGCTTGCTGTTCCTGAGCTCCACTCAGGCATCTAATGATTATAGAACCTAGGATCTTAGACACTATGTTCATCGCGTTGATCTCTGTGCTTATCACATGAGACTTCTAGCCTTTCTTGAAGAGTGGGATAATCAGTGATTTAGACCAGTCAGAGGGGATCATATCTGACTCTCATACACTAGTTAACACGTTAGTTAACTTGACTAAAAACACTCTACCACTGTCCTTATACATCTTAGAGATTAGTTCGTCTGATCCTGCTGCCCTTCCTTGTTTCAAGTTATTTACCACTTTCTCGACTTCTGCAAGTGTTGGGGCATCTACCTCAATGTTCCGTTCAGAATCCTACTAAATAGGCGAGCAACGCAATAGTAGCTGGAGGCCAGTTGAACTATTCGTGGAAATGTCTCGCCCATCGTTCCAATCATTTCTTTTACAAGTGGGTCGTAGACCCATCCTTCTCCGCTATAGTAACACTAACCGTTCACCTTTTCATCCTAGTTTCCTAAATCAATCTGAATATTTGTTTAGTGTTTACTATCACCGCTGCATTTTCCATATCTTTATCCTTCGCTGACCACCATTGTTCGCAGCTACTGCGTAGACTATTTGTCAGTCTACACTTGAGTTGCTTGCGCTCCTCATTGTACTCAGAACCTTCAGGATGCGTTTGCGTGCAGCTTTTAATTCAGAAGAAGCTGCTGATATCCACTGGCTCTTTTTAGCTGTCCTTTCGGAGTCGGCTACAGTTTTTATCGCTGTTTCACCAGCAGACAGAAAACTGCAACAAGTTCCTTGTGGACGAGTGAAACTGTTTCATTCCAATAACTACCTAGCCAGTTTTCCACTGAAAGCGGTCATGGGTGCTCTCATTGACGAGCTTTAATCACAATGGTCTTGTTGTTGTAGCTGTACTACATCCTTCTATACGCAGGAGAGGAGGATGGTGAAGCAGAAGATGAACTAGTGCAGTGCAGTGCAGTGCAGGGATGAACGATGAAAAGGAGAACTGAACACAACCTACAAAACACTGGACAAAGAAGTGAAGAAGAGTGCGTGCAAAGACAAAAGACACTTCCACGACACACTGGCAAGTGAAGCAGAACAGGCTGCAGGTAGGAGAGACCTGACAACATTGTACAAAGTAACCAGGTCACTATCTGGGAAGAGATCAACACAGATGAAACCAATAAAAGATGATGAAGGAAATTTAATTACCAAAGAAGAGAAACAAAGAAAACGATGGGCTGATCACTTCCAAAAGCTCTTAAATCGACCACCACCTGCACTTCGTCCAGAAATATCACCAGTAGCCTAGCCACAGAACTACAAGTGAACACAAATCCTCCGACAAAAGTCGAAGTCCTGAGCACCATAAAGCTACTGAAATGCAGAAAAGCAGCAGGACAAGATGGAATAACGCCAGAAGCACTGAAGAACAGACACTGAGACATAAAGCAGGACATGCTCACACCTCTATTGCAGAAGGTATGGAAGGAAGGGAAGGTACCTGCCGGTTGATTGGAAGGAGGGTTATCTTGTCAAACTCCTGAAGAAGGGCCACTTAAGTCTTTGCAAGAACTGGCGCAGAATCATGCTCCTGTCCCTGTCCACCCAAAGCAAGCAAAATATCAAGCCGAATCATCCTGGAGAGACTAAAGGATGCGCTGGATTCAAAACTACAACCCGAACAGGCCGGCTGGACTCAGGAAGTACAAATCATGTGCAGACCAAATTGCAACGCATCGCATCATCATCAGTGAACAGAGCATAGAATGGCAGTCAATTCATCTCTACCTCAACTTCATCCACTTTGAGAAGGCCTTTGACAGCGTCGACCGAGAAGGTAATTTGGCAGGCAGTTGCTTCAATACTACGGAATACCGCAAACCTTTATCAGCCTCATTCAACAACTATATGAAGACACCACATGCCAAGTAATTCACAATGGGAAGCTCAGTGACACCTTTGAAGTGAAGACAGGAGTAAAACAAGGCTGCCGCCTACTATCACCCATGATATTCCTGATTGTAGTGGACTGGACCATGCAGCAAACAGAGGGGAGCTGTGAGGAGAGGGGCATACACTGGCTGGACTGCGGAAAAGAACCTAGAAGACTTGGATTTCGCCGATGACTTGTGCCTGATGTCACACAAACTTGAAGATCTACAGGCGAAAAGTAACAAGTTGACAGAAGAGGCAGGGCAGCGAAGACGGGACTTCAGGTGAATATAGAGAAGACAGAAGTGATGAAGATACCGCACCAACAACTCCAACAAGAACAAATTCCAATCACCATCAACGGGAGAAACTTAAAGGAAGTAACCTCCTTCACCTATCTAGGAAGCACTGTTTCAACTACAGGCGGCACAGACAAGGATGTCAAAGTCAGAATCGGAAAATCAGCAAGACAGGCGTTCATTAGCCTGAAACCAGTGTGGAGATCTTCTGCACTCAGCATAAAGCGTGAACAAGATCCGGATTTTCAACACCAGTGTCAAGTCAGTGCTTCTGTATGGTTCAGAGACTTGGCGCGTTACGAAAGGGATTTTCAACAAACTACAGACATTCATCAACAACTGTCTACGCTGGCTCGTTACTGAAGATCAGATGGCCAGAAATAATAAGCAACAAGGAACTGCTGGCTGGCTGGCTGACAACGAACCAACCAAGAAACTATCGCTGAACAAATATTCAGAAAGAAGTGGAGATGGATTGAGCATGGACTGAGAAGACCATTTTGAGACATCACGCACCAGGCCAGTTGCTCGAGTGGAACCCAGATGGGAAGCGACGAGTTGGGCGTCTGAGGGTGACATGGAGGAGATCGTGTGAGGAGGAAATGAGAGCTTCTGGGCTGTCGTGGAGCCAGGTTCGAAAGATTTCAGAGAAGAGAGTGCACTGGAGACGTGCTACTGAAAGCCATATGTCCCATTAGGAACCCAAGAGACAAAAAAAATCCCCAATGAATGTAAAAAGAAACAAACTGGTGTCAACTGACGTTTCGCTATTTAGTACTAATAGCGTTATCGAAGTTATAGTAAACCTGAGTTTACAATATCCAAGCTTATATAGGAATATATAGGGAATAGAACGTAATTTTCCCTGGTCTCAGCTGAAACCAATTTGTTTCTTTTTAGATTCATTGGGAAATCCAAATTCCAAAGAAACGAATATCATTCACTCAATGTTTGAACTTTCCAAACCATCAAATCCCAAATTGGTTTGGATATCGATAGACTAAACTACCAATACTGCTGAAATTCAAAAGGCATTTGAGTGAACAAAGAATCTTCTTTTTGATAGCTTCTCTAGGCTCTACATATTGGGGAATTATGGTCCAACAATGTTCAGATTTTGCTGATAAGTTTGTTGACAATACTATACAATTGAAATTGTAGATGACTGTTCAAACTAAAAAGCCAACTTTTGTGGTAGCAAAAAAACGAAAGTCACGGAACAAAATTTTTACCGCAGCTCACAAAAAGCAGTTCATGCAGACGAACGCATACGTGAAACTAATGAAATGTACTGTGAACTAAGGGATATTGTGAGTTGGTAAAATATTGAAGAGAGAATGACATAAGGGTGGAAGAGGTTCGACAGTAGTCATGAGCAACTGACCAATTGGTTTCGAAGTTTCCAGTAAACCTGCGCTGCATTACAGACTCATACATTTTGAATATGTATACATGATAGTGTTTTGGTGCTATCCGGTAGCAAAATCAACGCCGAAACAAGCTTTCAAAACTCAATTATTAAAAAACGATCAAAGAATATAATGTAATCATAAAAGTGAACGACAAGATATGTAAATAATAACATAGATATAGAGACTACTTTGAGGACGAAGCTAACAATGAGCCGATGAAGTCTGGTATATCAAGATAAGTAATTACCGACGAGTAACAATATGCTTGAATACTTACATGATAAACAGAAACGGCGAACATGCATCTGAATGAAGTCAAAATGTTCCTCTGTTAACTGATGTTCTTTTTCCAAAGTGCTCATGGTATCAGTCTACGAAAATCAAAATGAATGCCGGACGCAATAATCGATTCAAGTTGGAATGTAAGGAACTAAAACAAGTTCTAAATAAAACATCATGGACTATTATTTTTATTGATAACAGTGAGGTGAAAAGGCTCTAGTCCATGGCATCATTGACAGGAAATCATACACAATGATAAAAGTGAAGATAATGTGCGGATTAATAGCGAGGTAAAATGACAAATACTGAGAACCTCTGTTTATCCCTAAAGTGAAATGGATAAGTGATGATTACCCACGAAAACCATTACTACCCATATATTGAGCTGACAACAAAGAACAGAACGACTAGCCGATAACTTGCGACTCTTCGAAGGATAAAAATACATATTGGATATTCCATGCAGTAAGAGTTATTTACTGATTAATCAAAGAACAAATGCGATCTAAATATCACTGAATGTCAAGTGCACTCAGACTTTTTCGGTATTTAGACGAATTTCTGACTGCCGTATCAGGCAACTTATGCCAAAGCAGTAGTATGCAAGGATTCTGTTATTTTTATACCAATATGTAACACTAATAAATCGGATCTTCTTAATTGTCTAGGTGAAATGAAGATTACCAACTAGCAAAACCAGCTCTTAGGACAGGATATCTTTCGGAATACAGCTGAAATATTGGTGAAACATGCACTTACAATGCACATATAAAATAGATTTGGCTGCAGAAACCTATAATAGCACTTAGTGGGAGATTAGTAGCAAAATCCAAGAGACATGTGTCCCTCCTAATTGAGACATATCATTCTAATGTATTTGTGCCTCACTCAGAATCAGCGCCCGTGGCTTTAAATGTCAGAGGGTTATGCTACCTAAATTTGATATTCACCTCTTGTCACTTGCTGAATTTTTATATCTTTAAAAATGCATGAAGCTTAAAATTAGGGCTAAATAATCATTTTGCATCAAAAGAGCAAGTTCTTTATGAATGCCTCGATATCGAACGAACTTAGAAACTATTCAATACCAAATAATGTCATGATGCAATCTATGGGAAAGACCAATATATCAGCTTTAGTCTGATTTTTTCTACCGAGAAAAGCAACAAAAGCAAATCCAAAAATGCACGAACCTACCTTTGTCACAACCACAACTAATGGGACCCCCAAATTATTGCATAAAGTATTCCCATCACGACTTGACTTCACTGTGATATTGACTGGTTCAACATCCTTTGCAGGTGGCGTTGATGAGTCGAGGGTATTAGACAACAGAAAGGCCGACGCAGGATGCATTTTGTATAACTTCCTATGCATATCTACTGGTAATGCATCAGATTGGTGAACAGTAGATAGACTGGGAGTAACATCTGGCTCCAGGTAATTACAGAAGTGATGAAAGACTATATCGAAAATAAAAGTAAATTATGTACCCTGCCAACTACTAAATCAAGAAAACTGTATATTTATTAACTTTGTAAGACGTGTATATTGGTAGGAGCAACAGCTATTACTGGTTATTCGCATCTAAGCAGTCAGAAATAGAAAAATGGAAAATATAGCAGTTTCGTTCGCTTGGTAATATACATTAGAGAGTAAGAAAAATTATTTGTTAAATTTCAATTAAAATTGATTGTGAATTCATACAACACCCTGCAAAAGGACACTCTGAAAAACTCGACACAGCCAATTCTAGATAAAGGTAACAGTGACGGAAAGTTCATACCAAACAACGTAGTTAGAACTTGACCCGAATCCTCCCGCTACTTCATTTTTTTGGTGTGTGTCAGCACCGATGGTCCAGTTAAACTGCGACAAGAATTTCAATAAAAAGAGCATAGATAGACAATGTCAACATATGACCTGGCTTACTGAGTAGCCATCCAGGTTACTACAACTGATTTCGACACACCAAGCAAGAATACACCAAGATGACAGACAAACAAGGAAAAAAGAAAGCAGTAAAGTGGTGTAAGATTGTCAAAAGAAAGCAAGGGAGGGTGAAAGTACTGAAACTTCATACGACTAACAAAATGAACAAAACGTGTGGATGCATTGGTGCTGCTGATACCGGTTCTGAGTCAGACCACCTACAGTCTGCAAATAACTATTTCGGTTATCACGAAGACTTCATCCAGGAAGTCTATATTTTTCTAGACGCCCCGACCGTTAGTCAAAGACTTTATGAATGATGCCATTTTTCAATCTGGCAACCCATCACCCCTTTCCCAGCCTGAACCTACTTGAGCTAACATTGTGCGATGTGGCAGACAGCAACTAGACATGGGTAACATATGTTATCTGAGTTGACAGAGGTTCAAAAACTAACACACTAACTATCCTCTTTCACTAAGAACTCCACACCTGACTCTTACGTTAATCACGTTATGAAACCCCGACAGTCTATGCTACGGAGGCAATAATGGTCCAACACCTGAAACTGCCTCGCATCTTATGCCTTTGATAGGCATGTTTCACAGCCCTATAATGGGACAGAGAGGACTGCAGTGGAGTGAACTTTGCCCTAAAACAAGCAATTGAAAGCAAGGTGGTGTCATAAATGGCGAACTTTTCGTATCCATGTGCTCCAACACAACAACAGACAAAATCAACCTAAAACCTTGCACACAAGTGCATCGGCTCAAGTTGTCACAATTCACAGTAGCATGGAAAGAACAAGCGGGTGGAAAAGACTGATATCAAAGTAGACAAAGTTACATGAGGCAAAAAGCAATTTGAAGATAACGGTTAGTGCAAATATTCAAACCTTAAAAGACGTCAAAGAATGAATACATCTGCACTATCGTCACCGATTTGCAGCCATGTCTTCAAGAGTCCACAACCACTGGTTCCTTTCATCTCGTGGACTCCGACCAGGCAGTCTACAACTCCCTACATACCTGAGATCAACAGTCAGGGACTTCAGAGACTAGTACCAGGTCTTGGTCTGGTCACACAGCCCTCTTCTAACCTAATTCAACTTCCCCTAGCAGGATACATTGAGGTAGGCGGCTGCTTAGTATGATCACTACATGTCCAAGCCATCTTAGCAGCTGAAGGTTCACAACCTCATCAATCCACTCGCTTTTCTTGCCTAGTATCCTTTAATTGACCTCAATACTGCTCACACGGTGATTCTAAAAAACATAATGCTGCGAATGCGCCTGAGATCAAACACGTGTAACTGCTTCACGGTTTCTACATTTAACGGTCATGTCTCACATTCATATAGCCGGAAAGAACGGACTGTAGTGCTGTTAGTCGTCCTTAGATAAGTAGTCGGTTATCTCGCCAGCTTGACGCAAGTTGGCAAGTGACAAAAGAGGTTTCTAATTTCAAGCTGAAATTTTCCTGGCCACCAAGTTGTTCTAGTTAATGCAACTCCCCATGTAAGTGAAGTCAGCAAATTCCACTTCACTTCCTATCAATAAACTGGGAGTAGTTGCAGACTAGTTATGAAGCATCATCTTACATTTGACAGGTGCGAAATTCATATCAAACATTCAGATTTATGCTCAAAGCGTTTAGAAGGCCCTGGATTTTGTCAGCGTTTTCAGTTAGCAGGACAACATCGTCTGCATACTCTAAGTCAACCAGCTGACCTCCAGGAGGTATGTCAATTCCTGTGAATTCAAACGTATCTAAGATTATGTACACTAGTACACCAAAGCGGAGGTTAAATAGGAAATGTCAGAGTGAGCATCCCTGGCGGATATCACTGGTTGTTGTCAATTCACATGACATTTCTCCATAAGCCTATACACACCTATGTGGGTTTGAGTAGAGAGCTTTGATTAGCGCTACATACTTGCGGGGTACTCCCTTCACAGTCAGATAGTCATAACACCTCACAATCGACAGAGTCGAAAGACACCTTCAAGTCAAGAAATACGGCAAGTATCAGCCGACGGTAAGTATGCCTGTGTTCTAGGACCTGTCGAAGTATCACCATCATCAATATCAACATAGGACCAGGCATTATTGTGTAACGGTCTGAGTTGCCACACCTCATATCAGTACATCAAGTAAAAAGGCAGTCAGGTGCAAGATGAAGATAAGAAAATGCAGTCGAAAGACATACAAAGTACGGAAAGAGAGAAATGAAGAATGAGAAAATGGTGAGTTTTGGTATAGTATAGTTAAGATGAGGATAATGTGTGTACACATATGTGTCACTGACATAGGTCCTTAGCCATATCATCTACAGTCTCCAACCACTGGTTCCTCTTGTCCTGCGGACCCCAACCACCTAGTCTGCATCGCCCCACATGGCTCAAACCAACAGTCAAACACTTCATACATTGGTGCCATGTTTCAGTCTGGCCACCTCAGGCCTTTTTCCAGCCTGGACCCACCTCAGCCAACATCGTGTGATGAGGTAGACGGTGGCTAGGCATACGTAATACGTGTCCCAACCAGCCATCTAAGTAGATGAAGGTTCATAACCTCGTCAACTGACTTACCTCTCCTCCCTAAAACTCTACACCTGATGTCTGCGTTACTCACTTGGTGACATCACGGAATACAGCTTATACTACGAAGACAACGGTGGTCAAACACCTTAAGCCTTCTCATGTCTTCCACCTTCAATAGCCATGTTTCACAGCCATACAATAGAACAAACCGGGCTGCAGCACAGTACACTCGGTCCTTAATAGACAATCAGATATCACGGCGGTACCACAAATGCCGTAAGTTGGCAAAAGCAAATTGAGCCTTTTGTATCCATGCAGAAATCTCAACGGCAACTAACCAACCACGGTTAACCCTACTTCCCAGGTAAGTGAAGTGGTCAACACACTCAACCACTTCACTCTCTATTGTTAACCGCGGTACCACTGAAGACCAGTCCTGGAGCAAAAATTTGCATTTGGGTGGTGAAAATCGCATCCCAAACATTCTCAAATTCCCACTCAAAGTGTTCAGAAGACTCTGCATCTTGTCAGCGTCTTCACCTAACAGGACTATGTCATCTGCATATTCTAGGTATAACGAAAATTCTCCTGCGACTAGGTCGTCTGTGTAATCAGGTGGCGAGAGGGAGACCACCATGAGAATACCTATAATAAAAATGGAAAAAGGATGGAGACAGTGGGCACCCTTGACGGATACCACTCCCCGGGTATCTCACCATAGGCTCTAACACGCCCACAAGTGCTCGAGTGAAGAACCTTCAATAAGGTGTACTTACTCGCCACACCTTTCAGGCAGACACTGCCATAAGACTTCTCGATCAACGGAGTCGAACGCCCCCTTCAGGCTGAGAAATATAGCTAGTGTCGGGTGTTGGTAAGCGTTCCATTGTTCCAGGACCTGGCGGAGTGTGAATACTTGATCGATAAACCCAAGGCCAGGTCTGAAACCTGCCTGGTTTCCTCGGGCTTGCTGTTCCTGAGCTCCACTCAGGCATCTAATGATTATAGAACCTAGGATCTTAGACACTATGTTCATCGCGTTGATCTCTGTGCTTATCACATGAGACTTCTAGCCTTTCTTGAAGAGTGGGATAATCAGTCGAAGGGTAAAAATCTGATCAGTGAACTCTTTCAAGTGTAAAACCTTCCTGGTTCTCTCGAGACGTCGTGCAACTATGGTCCAGAGGATCTTAGACACAATATTAGTCGAACTTATTCCCCCATGGTTGTCACAGGGAGACTTCTCTCCGTTCTCATAGACTGGGATGACCAGTGAATCACACCAGTCCGAGGACACTACCTTTGATTCCTATACACCCCCTCAGTACCTCTGTCACTTTATTCAGCAATTTCCTACCTCTATCCGTTTCGTCTATTCTGTACATTAGGAATAATTCCGTTTATAATTTATGCTACTAATCAATCAGTTCGTAAAGTGCGTGTCTTTTGGACAGAGTCTGAGATTTTCAACAGATTGGATGATAACTGAGATACCAGATAGTTGCCACCTGCGTAGGCGAATATGACTCAAAAAGAATCATCCACAAAGACACTAAGAAGAGTTATAAAAGCCAGGCGTTTTATTTCCACCTAGTGTTGCATCTGACGTGTTAGATTTGGTTGACCCTCACCTCTATTAGAAGTAGATATTTAGGTAATCCACTGACAAACTTACTGTTTTGTATTATTAGTCTAAATCAGTGAGTGGTAGACTCAAATCTTACCCCATCAATCGGGTTTGTGATTTTACAGGCATGTAAGTAATAATAGTGGGTCTCACTATATAAAATCACGTAATCACCGAGTCGAACCAAAAAGTGCTTTTCCATGCAATGCGCATCATAAACTACACATTATTAGCTTTATTAGTTGTCTGTGAGTGAATTTCCTTGGGGACCTTAATCTAAGAACTTGTACTCTGAGGTTACCTTATATTTTTCACGTTCTCCAAAGATCGAACCAATCTCCAAGTCCTCAGCCAAAGCACTGAAACACATGTGGGAACAAGTAAGAATCCCCATCAAACTGGGACCATGTATATATACCCTTAAACTTAGAAGTCTAGAGAACCTGGGATTTACGCAAAACACTTTGAGATCCCATCCAAAACTTACTTCTGGCGCATTTAAAAAATTCGGGACCGGCATCCAAGTCTCCATTTACATTTTGTGAAAAGTGCCATAGTAACACTTATTTCGGCATGCAAATTAGTTCGGCTTCAACCAAATGAAGTTCTTAAGCAAAAAAGTACGGTAATGTCGAGATAAAAAAAACTTGACACATTTCAGAACTCGTGCAAACTGAGACTTCCTGGCACTTTTGTAAAGAAGTTACTACACTCATTTTTGTTCGGAACTTCCGCAGTACATACGAAGCAGATGCTAGCTGGGATTTGCAGCCAACTGGTGACTAGTCCGTCATCAGCTCAGATCCACTTTACTTGTCGAGAATTGAGTGGTCAGGTAGTATTGCTGACTCTTACATAACACGTGTAACTCATGGTTTATTGCATCGAGGGGTACATGGTTGCTAAGTTGCATACTTTCAACTTTGGTAGCTCAAGTGTGGCAGTAACCTTATTACACCAGAAGATAGGCCAAATAATTACATAAAACTAACCACTAGTTTTGTATTCACAAATATTTTCCTCTGGAATGCTTAGACGACGGATGTGTTCTTCCAGAATACTAGCCCATTTCTTCAGGTTGTCAACAATGTCCCATGGTCTCGCCATACTCACACATATCATAATATAGCAATCTCCGAATGATTCCTCGTTGATAGCGAATTTCAACAGATGGCTATGAATAGGGTTACCATCCAGAATCCACACATTTAAGTTTGTTTGATCTACATGGTACAAATGACCTCCTAAATAAACTAGTTCATACCATCCCTGTCTTCATCCTTGATACCCAATAAAAAGTATTCTAGCCCAAATCCTTTTTTGGATCTTCCGTACCTTGCAGGCGCGCAATGAGAGTGGTTTTACCGCATTCGTCATCTCCAAGAACGATAAGAGTTTTTGAGGGTGACAATGTCACTGCAGCCTTGTGAGCCACCTCATCAAGGAGACTAGACCTAAACAGCACTAGGTAATATTAACCACACGCATACCAAACATGTTTCTCTTCTCTGTCTCCATTTTCCTGACCTTTACTTGTGAAAACTACAGAAGTCGATGTCGGCATAACTACCTTCTAATCAAATAAGCAGCATATTGTCCAAGAAAAGTAGCGCAGCCAGAGTTACCTTTTTGAAGTTTCACTGAGTAATGACCAATTGCTGACAGGTTTTCGTCTAGTCTGTAGACAGGTAAGTTGTCTTGGGAGGCGCGTAGAGCAGTGTGAGTTTGGTGGTGGCTGCGACAATCTATGAGGGAAAACAGGAAGATAAAAAGGTGAGCAGACGACTCAGTAAGCGCACAAGGTGCACTTACACTGAATCCAATACCCAATATCTTTTTGAAGAGCTAATGTAAACCAGTTGATTTCTTCTTGCTCGCCTCCTTGTCTTGCGGAACGGTTCCAGATCTTTGGCGAATTCCGATGCAGTGGATCCAGCCGCTCGTCTGCTAAAGCTTTGATTTACAGAACAGGAAGTTAAGTGTTGGTTTGTTTGCCTTGGATTATGGTGCGGTTGGCTTCTTCAGATGTCGAGTTATCAGAAAGTTGTTCAGACTGGTCGCTACAGAGGGTTAGGGATGGTGAAGAGCAAACCTAGGAGGTGTTTGTGTGATTAAAACAGAAGAAAAGTGAACTAATGGAGTAATCTACTTACACCCAAGTAAGACGAGGATGGGTGCGAAGGTATGAAAAACTCAGGTAAGTGAGGGTAACTCATGGCAAGTTGTAGGGATGAAAAGGGCTTAAATGGT
Source organism: Heterobilharzia americana (assembly GCA_944470555.2). Lineage (NCBI taxonomy): Eukaryota > Metazoa > Platyhelminthes > Trematoda > Strigeidida > Schistosomatidae > Heterobilharzia > Heterobilharzia americana. The sequence goes on from OX104134.1 coordinate 52,949,494, forward strand.
TACAATAGAAAGAAACGTGGTCGGGGTGGCTTGACATCAGTTCACGTTCCAGCTACATGTGGGTAGGCCGTGGGTCTCCGCGTGACTGTCCAGCCTCTTCTTGAAGCTTTCAACAGTTGGGGCAGAGATCACCTTGGCTGGTAGTGAGTTCCAGTACCAGCAGACTCGGAGGGAGAAGAACTGTGAACGCACATGTGTTTTTGACCTTTGGTGGGCTGTTCTCTTAGGGCTTCCCCATGGATCTGCATAGTGGCCACTCGGTAGAATCCCTCTGTTCGGGTGGCTTGGGTTATTCAGTATCCTGTAGGCCACTATGAAGTCACCTCGTAACCCTCGGTAGCAAGAGAGTATAGGCCTAGGTCTTTCAGTCTATCCTCATATGGTTTTCGTTGAATCCCAACAACCCCTTTTGTGACTCGCTTTTGGACTTTCTCCAGTATGTTAGTGCCTCTTTTCAGCTATGGTGGAGCGAAGACGTTATGGACCTCTAAGTGGGGCCGTACGTAAGTCTTGTAGAGCTTCAGAAAGAGTTATGGGGTGAGGACACCCAGTTGTCTACGCACAAAGTGTAGTACACTATATGCTTTTGAGGCATCACCTGGGTAATTGGAACTGGTGTCAAGTTTCTCCATCACCGTTAAACTCAGTTCTTTTTCTACCGTGGTACGGGATAGATGTGAACCACAGAGATAGTAGGATACTTTCTGGGGATCAGGAGTGCGGAAACACATGGAAAGGCGCTTATCCAGGTTGAATGCCAGTTCGCTATTAGTTCCCATTCTCCCGGTGTTTTGAGGTCGTTCTGTAATGCTATAGATTCTGCTTCGCAAGCTATTGCCCTCCATAACTTGACGTATAGGGGAATCGGAGAGCTGATCTGTTGCTACAGGTCATTCACGAACAGACGGAACAGCAGTGGACCCAGGATTGCTCCTTGTGAGACACCGGATTAGGATGTTATCCAAGTTGAGTAGACCCTGTTGACTTTCATGCAGAACTCCTTACTGTCTAAGTAGTTCTGCAGCCACGATAGCACCTGGCTGCGTATGCCTAACCCAGCTATCTTGTGTATTAGGATTGTGTGCGAGACAGTGTCAAGGGCTTTGGCAAAGTCCAGAAAAATTGTGTGGACCGGGACCTTGAGATCCCAGCATGCTGTCCAGGATCACGGGCAGTCAGGAGGTTAGAGGTAAGGGATCTGCAACTCCGGAACCCATATTGAGCGGCTCTGAGTGCTTATTTTTGTCCAGATATCCCCTGATACGGTAGTCCATCACACTTTCCATAACTTTTGATATTACTGGCAGAAGTGCTATGGGTCTATAACAGTTGGGATTCTGTCTCCCTTTTGAAGATGGGAGGAAGGATAGCCCGTTTCCACTCTAGTGGGAGCTTTTGTTCGTCTAAGGAGTGCTGAAAAAGATTGCAGAGTGGGCCACTTAGGGTGCTTGCACATTCTTTTAACACAGATGGGCGGATGTCGTCGCATCCTGGGGATTTTCCCGCACTTAGCTTTGATAGCTTGTAGAGAACAACGGTGCGAGTTATCTGTATTTCGTGTAACTCCACAGCACCGGGTAACGTCGGGGGCTGTTCGTGCAGTTGGTATGTGTACTTTCCAGGTAGAATGTTGAGCTGTGTGTCAAACGTGAAGCTCAGCGTTTTGCCGATCTCTTGTCCAGTGAGGTTCCCTCCGTTCGGGTCGTTTATGACATATGCTCCTTGGCTTGTCGATTTTCTCTTTGCCACGAATCGGTGCGGGTTTTTGGTGTTCACTTCAAACCTCTTGGCAAGGTTGGACTGGAACGACTTCCTGTCCCCCCACACCCTGGTATTGCTTCGATCCCACAGAGTCATGTATGCGTCATGGTCGTCCTGCTCTCCGGAGAGTCTCCATGTGTGCCGTACCCTTCTCTTGGCTTTTAGAAGGCGCTCAGTGCCCTGTTTTAGCCGTGAGGTTCGCTTTCTGGCCGTTTTTACCCCCAGGGGACGTTTTGTGAGATAGCTGTCTTAATGATATCTTTTACCAGTTCCCAGTGCTGGTCGATCGATAGGGAACACCAATCCGCTGGCCACGGAGCTCTTGACAGGCTTTTGTTCATACCTTCGTAGTTTGCCATGTTGTAACAGAGGTGAGGGCCAGTCCCCCCATGACAATTTTTCACTGATTACCAGGTCGAACACTACCACAGGGTGATCGCAGCTTCCAAGAGGAGTTTGTACCTGAACGTTTTCAACCAGGTGATCACTAGTCAGTAGGTAATCCAGTTTAGACGGTCTACCATCTGACCCCAGTGGGTATTGTCGCTGATTTCTTCCCGCAGTCCAGCCATTTGGATGACATTTAGCAGGTTACAGTCAAGCTTCCGACTCGGGGTCGTGCAACCTTGCTCTAGGCTGGGGGGGTCGTACCCTGAGGTTTACGCTGTGAATACTGCTTGGAGTAGTTTTCGGCTGTTCCAAGTTGCTATTAGGGGACCTATAGACTCCTCCAACCAGGAATTTGGTGCGTCTGACCTTGAAGTGGCACCAGATAGAGTCTGGGAGCTCTGTCAGTACCATGTCAGTGGCTCGTTCTCTTCTGGACCAACTGTTCATGTATATCGCAACCCCCTCCCTCCGTCCTTATGTTCTCTGTCTCTCCTGAACAGAATCATATCGTCTATGTTAACTTTGGTGTCACTTGTGCCTGGTGACAACTATGTTTCTGTCACGATCATGATCTTCGGGACGAGTTAGAGACACAGGGATCGGAGCTCTAGCATTTTACTTCGGAGTCGTCTCACGTTGCTGTAGAGACGCTTGGAGGTGCTTCTCGTAACGTGAGATGTCTCTGGATTAACTAGTGGTACAAGTTTGGATGTGAGGGTTTCAAATGACTGGCGAGTTCCAATGGAACCACAGATGCCTTAAGTTGGCAAAAGCAAACCGAGCCTTTGTATCCGTGTGGAAGTTTCGTCGGCCACTGACCCACCAGGGCTGACCCCACCTACAAAGTGGGTGAGGCGTTCAACGCACTCAACCCATCATCTCTCTCTTTGTTAACCTGGGCACCGTTGACGACCGGTCCTGGGGCAATAATTTGCATTCAGGTCGAGAGAAATGCATGCCAAACACTCTCAAACTGCTACTCAAAGTGTCCGGAAGACTGTATCTTGTCAGCGTTTTCACCTAACAGGACTATGTCATCTGCATATTCTAGGTATAACGAAAATTCTCCTGCGACTAGGTCGTCTGTGTAATCAGGTGGCGAGAGGGAGACCACCATGAGAATACCTATAATAAAAATGGAAAATGAATGGAGATTATGAAAGATAACTGACAAATGGTACAGCTCGGCAACGAAGAGGTGGGGCAGTCTTGAAATCAGGACTGGAAGGTGAATGAGTAACATTTCGAATGAGTTACTCCTGGCTGTGTGCTCACCCCCAAGTCAATACACAGTAATTTATCACTACAGTGAGTCAATACTGTTGCAAGCTAATTTGATTTCCTATTTCGCCATCATATTTTTTATCTGAAAAAAACCCGACAACGCGAAACGGTCTTCCAAAATTACATCCACATGCAGTACTAGTCATCAACAAATCTGGCTAGTTGAAGAATCGTAGTCTATTATCAATGATTCTTCCGACAAAAACCAGCCAAAAGACTAATGTGAACTACAAAATACGGTATGGCAGTAGTCTGTTGCTCTTAAAATTAAAGGGATGGGTCTCAAAATGGATATTCATAGGCAGTTAGATGCCCTCATCATTCTGCCGACCATCTTGTTGCTCTACGTTACTTGTAAGTACTCTTAGTAGTCGACTAATTAATCTACCCAATTCGAATGGTAAGAAAGTGAGGACATACATTCACTTTTGGATTCTTGCTAATGGGCTCTTTATCTGTCTCGTATTCTTAGCTTTTATTCAAGTTGCGGTAAGAGTTGCACCCCAGGCGATGGGAGTTTCTGGAGTGTTAATTCTTTCAGTGTCATGTATGCTTCGATATTTTCAAAGTATCAAACCTCAGTTTTTGACCAAATGAGCGAGGTCCTATAGGTGTGATAGAAGTATGCCTGATTCGATATCGGCCATTACGGACTGAATGAACGACCGCATGGCCTCTACACTTACCTTGTTTCAGACTCTGAAAGTTTTATGTGCACCCCTCAAATATTAAACAGGTTGGTCATGCTTTCCTGGGCCACCGGAAACTTTCCGCTGAACATACAATATTCTTCCTTTTAAGTCTGTTTGAAGGATAGTGCATGCCGATCAGTAGATGTCTCAAAGACAGTCCAATATCTTTTTACGAGCTAGTGTAAACCAATTGATTTCTTCGCGCTCGCTTCTAGGTCTTGCAGAACGCTTCCAGGTCTTTGATAGATTCCGATCCAGTTAATCTACCCACTTGACTACCTCAGCTCTGGTTAGCCTGAAGGGCGTTTGGGTGTCGGTTAAATTTATAGAGAGTGTTGTTTGTTTCTTTTTTCTTCTGCGGACTGTGGCGTAGATGGATTCCTTAAGTGTCTTGCCACCAGACAATTGGTCGGACTAGTTGTAAGAAAAGAAGTGAAAAATATGTCCAGAGAAATCAGGGGAGACAAAGTGCAGAGAAAAACAAATAGAAAAAGAAAAGGAAAAGGAGACGGCGAGGAGGGGGAAACATCGGCAGGTTTATGGGGAATAGGCGAAAGGGAGAGCTTTTGTTAAAGTTTGAGAAGGCAAAGTCAGAAGGAAGAATAAAAGATAACACGATAAGAAAAATAGGAATATAGTAATTCTTTTAGTAGGGAACAGTGACTGGATTTGACGTCTATAGAAAGGTATAAGATGTTCAGCAACGGTTCGCCGCACCGAGTTGGTGGGTCGTGCCAGTCTAGTCCATAACCCAGTTGGATGAGCGCAAACCGTGCGTCGCTGCGTAACTGCCAACCTCTTCTTGAAGCTGTCAACAGACGGAGCAGTAGCAAATCTCGGCAGGCAATGCGTTCCAGTGGCCGCAAACTCTCAGAGAGAAAAAAGTGTGGTCGAACACGGGATTCTCTCTGGGTTATCACGAGGGTCACCACAGTGGCCGTTCGGTAGGATTCCATTGTTCCAACGACTTGAGTTACTTAGCACTTTGTTATCAAGTCACCGCGCAATCTACGGTAGCCCAGGGAGTAGAGCTCCAGGTCTTTCAGCCTGTCCTCATAGGGTTTTCGCATCATTTCCACGACACCGTTTGTTGCTCCCCTTTGGACTTTCTCTGGGAGGTTCACTTCCCTTCTCAGATATGGTGGTGCAATGACGTTGTGTGCCTCTAGGTGAGGTCTTATATGGGTCTTATGCAGCTTCAAAAAGAGTTCCGGGGTCATGGCACCCAGTTGTCTGCACATGAAGTGCAGTACTGAGTAGGCTCCGGAGGCGTTTCTCGGATAATTGGAGCTAGTGTCTAGTTTGTCAGTTAGCATTAGTCCTAGGTCTTTCTCTGTGGGAAAGTTGTGTTCCACAGAGAGAATAGGGTACCCTCTGAGAGTCTAGGGTGAGGAGAAACATGGCTCGTCACCTATCCAGATTAAATGCTAGTCCATTATATCCACCCACTCTGCAAGTAATCTGAGATCACTTTGCAGTGCACTTGATTCTGTTTCTGATGTCACAGCTCTCCATAGCTTAACATCATCAGTGTAAAGTAGAATTGGGGAGCTGAGATTCAGTGGGAGGTCTTTCACAAAGAGAGGGAATAGCAGTGGACTCAGAACCGCCCCTTGTGATACACCAGATGATTATGTCCTCCAATTCGAGCAAACTCTGTTGGCTTTTGTACAGAATTGCCTGCCATTTGAATAGTCCTGCAACCATGAAAGCACTTGTCCCTTGATGCCCAACCTTGATATCCGGTGAATAGGAATGGTGTGCGGGACTGTGTCGAAGGCCTTAGCAAAATCCAGGAAAATAACATGGACGGGAATTTGGAGGTCCCAGCATGCCGCCCACTTATCACCTGCCGCCAGAATGTTTGCGGCACAGGATTCACCCTTTCTGAAACCACGTTGAGAATCACTTGGTGCCGCCCCTTTGCCAGGGACTCTCTGACATGGTGGTCTACCAGGCTCCTCGTTACCACCGACACTACTGGTGGAAGGACTATGAGTCGACAGCATTTCGGGTTCTGCCTGTCTCCACCTTTGAAGATGGAGGACAAAATAGCACATTTCCACCCTCGTGGAAGCATGCGATTGTCCAGGGAGTGTTGAAACAAGTTACACAGCGGACCGCACAGTGGCACCCGCGCACTGTCCCAGCACAGCCGGTCGGATGTCATCAGACCCCGGTAATTTCCCTGGGCGGAGCTTTGACAGTTTTTCGAGGACCATAGCAGGAGTTACCTTTATTCCAGGTAACTCTACTGCGTTTGGTTGTGCTGAATTTCGGTCGGACAGTTGGGAAACTTGGTTTGATAAGGACGTATTGAGTTGCGTATTGAAGGTGGCACTAAAGGCTTCGGCGATCTCTAGTCCGGAGAGGTTCTCCCCGTTTGGGCCTTTCAGGAAGCAAGACCCCTGGCCGGTGGGCTTTCTGGCTGCCATAAACCAACATAGGTTTTTGGGATTTGCCTCGAGCTTTTGGGCAAGGTTCGTCCGGAATGACCTCCTGTCTCCCCTCACTCTAATGTTACATCGATTTCTTAGGGCAATATGCACGGTGTGACCAGACACTTTTCTGGAGGTCCTGCACTTGTGCCATGCTTTCCTCTTGGCTTTCGAAAGGCATTCAGTGCCTCGCTTCAACCATGAGGTTCGCTTCTGCGGTATTGCTGTGATTACAGGGACGTTTTCAGAGATAGCCCTCTTGATGATATCTCTGACTAGTTCCCAATGTTGGCCAATCGACAGATTGCTCCACTCCTGAGGCCATGGTGCTGTCGACAGATATCGGTTCATCACCACGTAGTTCGCTTTGTTGTAGCAAAGACAAGGGCGAGATCCCTCCCATGACAGTCGTTCGGAGAGTACCAGATCGAACACTACCACGCCGTGATCGCTGCTGCCGAGAGGGGTTTGAACCTGTACATTTCCTACCAGCAGTGGTAAAAAGGTAGTCCAGTTTGGACGGCTTTCCGCCCGACCCCCAGCGAGTGTCATCACCACTATTCTCGTGCAGCCCAGCCTTTTGGATAGTGTTGAGTAGATTTCGGTCGAACCTTCGGCCTGAGGTTCCCTTGTCCTGCCCAAGATTGAGAGTTGGAGCAGTAAAGTCACCGGCTATAATGACCTGGTCATATCCGATGGACGTCGCTCGGGACATTACTTGCAGCAGTTGTCGGTTATCTTCCACGCTGCTAGTAGGTGTTCTGTAGACGCCTCCTACTAGGCACTAGGTGTGTCCAACCTTAAATCGACACCAGATGGAGTCTGGGAGCCCTGAAAGTAGAGTTTCAGTTGCTCGTCCACTTTAAGGTTATCACTTATAAGCATCGCCACTCCGCCTCCTTCCTTAAACTCCCTGCCTCTCCTGAACAGACGTATACCATATATACTAGTTTCGACGTCGCCAATGTCCGGTGATAACCAAGTTTCTGTCAGGATTATGATCGTTGGAGCAAGGCAGGAACAGAGAAACCGTAATTCCCCTATTTTACTTCTGTCCCCTCAAATTACTGTAAAGACACTTGGCTATGTTTCTAACGACAAGGGGTATCCTGGTGCTGGCAGACTGGAGGAAGTCGTGCGTAGTGGCGAAACCTGCTATAGGACGGCCAGCTCAAGTGGAACCGGCCCAATCACATTTTTTCCTACAATCCTTTCTGGGGGTGTCATAGAGTCTAGGCTTGCTTGTACATCTTGTCTGTTGACAGTGGTGGTAACTTCGGCGGTGGGCGGTGATGCCATTTGCTGTTGTCACAGTGTCCTGGGCCTGCTTTCACAGCAGCGAACATTCCCACTGATGTTATCTTTCACTGTGTACCAAGTTTGCAGTACACTGGTTAAAAGTTCTTGACAGCCGAAGTTAACAGCCATCAACCGGGGTGACGTTATCGTCATCAAATGTGAGGGATGTGGCAGTCTGCAGACCTCCGCAGCTGCTATCTCATTTAACCCTATCCCTGCTGACAACCACTGCCATTGCTGGACGTCGTGAGCATACTTTTCTACGACTGTGCCGGTTGTCAGTTCTGGTAAGCCATGGACAACCATAGTTGTTGGTTTCAGAGTTTGGGGTGCCTCGCGAGATACTTTTCTTGCTGACCAAGAAGGTCAGTTCTATTTATTTGCAGCATATATTTCACTGAATATCCCTGAATTGCTCCTGTCCGGCTCTCATGACTGCCAGGTTTTTAGAAGGTTTCTGGATAACAACTCTGTGGTTGTTAACGCAAATAATCCCTGCTATTCCCCGCTTTGTGACGGTAGTTGTTGGGCCAGAGAGTAGACGGGAGTCAAACCGAACAGTGTAAGGCTATTCCTAATATCTGGCGTGGCCGCATTTAATGTTGTTGGTTTTGTTTACCCACATCCTGGCAAACGGCTGAATAAACAAGATGTGCCCAGTATGCATTATTGCCTCTTCGCTCAGTGTAATTTGACCAGATGAAATTTGCCGACAATCATCTCCATCTTCTGATTCTTGATACCATCTACAGCATGAATACTGGAAATCATTTTCCTTACTGGTCCATAGCCATCAACATCAACTTAAGAGATATGCCCACAGCCTTCGCCATCATAATCAGAGGAACAGCGGAACTGACCGGTGTGTTCCGTGCCCCTTAAGGAATATTACTGGAATTTGTGGAGTGGGTGCTCTCACAATAGATGACTACAAGTTCATGTGTCATGCCAAGTTTTTCCTCGCTCACACCACCTCCTGTGTCGTTTGCATATCATTCGCAAAGTGATCGAAAGGGTAAACTCGTGCATAAAATTATGCAGAAAACTTTAATGTTTGGGGAGATTAAAACCGGAGGCGCTACAGTGCTACTTTCTGGTGTTGTAAACAAATAATGTGGAGCGGCTAGTGTCGGTGAATGCACCCCACTTTCGTTTAGCCTCGAAAGTTGAGTTATTCAAATAGGGTGTATGGATACGGGGCTTCACATATACTCGTTATCCCAGCCCTTACCCCGTAATAACAAGTGGGCTGCTGCTGACCGTTCGCAGTGCATCATTTTGGAACAAAGTAACACCAGATTTGCCAAAACCACACATCATACGCTGAAGCTTTATAGGTTGACTCGGAGGATGCTGCTTCGAGGTACCTAGATTCAGTGGGGGTATTCGGAAGCTACTGAGGGATAACAACAGTAAATATGAACCGGATGATTAAATTGCCTACACTTACATATTCGGCAACCTGATGCCGTCCATATGTTCACTTACTAAAAGTAATATGCAGATCGAAGTTTTTAATTACACTCATTCTCAAGAATGCACTGTAAGGGAGACCACAGGGTTATTACCGGTTTCATCAGACCCCATGACAGGTAAGTGTGGATGTCACATGGAGTACAACTTGCCATTATCATTGTTATTTGTCCATGGATTCCTAGTGGAACATAGAAATTCAGTAGCATGGCTCCATTTCACTCTGCCCTCTGTAGTCTTTTCAAGCTGGCTCCACCGCTGCTTGCAGGATTTCACTTCTTCCTCAAATGGGTGACTTGACGTTAGTGTTGAAAATCCAGATCTCTTTCTTTATGATGACTGCAGTGCAGTGCAGTAGATCCTTGCACTGATTTCAGATCGATGAAGGCTCGTCTTGCTGCCTTTTTAATCCTGGCTTTGACGTCCTCACCTGTACCACCACCGCCTGTAGTTGAAACGATGCTGCCTAGATAGGTGAAAAAGACAACTTCCTTTAGGTTTCCCCCGTGGATGATGATTGTTGTTTTTGGTTGCGTATCTTCACCACCTCTGTCTTCTCTACGTTCACCCAAAGTCCCATCTTCCTTTGCTGCCTCCGCTCTCCTGCCAACTGTTTTTTCGGCCTGTAGAACTTCATCATCATCATTGGCGAAATCCTAATCTTCTAGGCTCTTTTCATAGGTCCAACCAGCGTGTGTCCATCTTCTCACTCCTCACAGTTTGTTGCATGATCCAGTCCAGTCCAGTCGACCACAATCAGGAAGATCATCGGTGATAGCAGGCAACCTTGTCTTACTCCTATCTTCACTTCAGAAGCGTCACTGAAGTTTCCATTGTGGATCACCTGGCATGCAGCATCCGCATATAACTGTTGAACGAGGTTGATAAAGATTTGTGGTACTCCGTGGTGTTGAAGCAACTGCCTGCCAAATTACTTCTTGGTCGACGTTGTCAAAGGCCCTTCAAAATCGATGAAGTTGAGGCGGAGAGTTGACTGCCATTCTATACTCTGTTCTATGATGACGTGTAGCGTAGCGTTACAATTTGATCCACACATGATTTATTCTTCCTGAAGCCAGCCAGCCTGTTCTGGTCGTAATTTTGAATCTAGAGCATTTTCCAGTCTCTCCAGGATGATGCAGCATAATATTTTGCTTGCTTTGGGTGGACAGGGACAGGAGCATGATTCCGTGCCAGTTCTTGCAAAGACTTAGGTCTCCCTTCTTCGGGGGTTTGACAAACGGCAGGTATCTTTCCTTCCCCCCTTTCAAACACTCTGCAGTTGTGGTGCGAGCATGTCCACTGCAGACGTCTCTGCGTCTGTTTTCAGTGCTTCTAGAGGAATTCTATCTGGCCCTGCTGCTTTCCCGGATCTCAGCAACTTTGTAACGTTCAAAAATTCTGCTTTTGTCGGAGGGCTTGTGTTCACCGGTAGTTCTGCGGTTCCTGATGGTATTTCTGGACGAGTTGCAGACGGTGGTGGTGGTCGGTTCAAGGCTTTCTGGAGTGGTCAGCTCATCGTTTCCTTTGTTTCTCTTCTTTGGTAATTAAATTTCCTTCATCATCTTTTATTGGTTTCATCTGTGTTGATCTCTTCCCAGATAGTGACCTGGTTACTTTGTACAATGTTGTCAGGTCTCTCCTACCTGCAGCCTGGTCTGCTTCACTTGCCAGTGTGTCGTGGAAGTGTCTTTTGTCTTTGCACGCACTCTTCTTCACTTCTTTGTCCAGCGTTTTGTAGGTTGTGTTCAGTTCTCCTTTTCATCGTTCATCTCTGCACTGCACTGCATTGCACTAGTTCATCTTCTGCTTCACCATCCTCCTCTCCCTCCTCTATCAGCTTCCTTGTATCCGTCGAGATCCATTCCTTGCCTTGCTTCCACCTCTTCCCTCCTAAGACGGTTATGCAGGTTTCCTTCCACATCTCTTTCAAAGAGTTCCAGTGTTCTTCAGCGCAGGCTCCCTCGGGGATGTTGCCTAATACCTCCCATTTTTCCTGATTGCCGACGTGAAGATGTCCTCTGAAGTTTCGTCCTTCAGTTCAGTTTCTGTTCTGGGTGTTCAACTTGAACTGTTGTCTATCACCATCTTCTGTGAAGGCTTTCAACTTGATTTCGGAGGTTCCTTGCACCAGATAGTGGTGTGAACCTACATCTGCTCCCCTCCTCCTTGTGTCCAGTAGGCTACGTCTCCAGTTTCTCCACATTCACATAAAGTCGATCTGATTTTTAGTGTCCTGGTGTCCGGTGAAACCCATGTCGCTTTGCGAATATCCTTGTTTGTACACACTACCTCCAATCACCAAGTCATTAAATGAGCAGAAGTCTGCAAACAGTTCTCCATTCTCCTTCATTTCACCGAGTGCTTCTCGGTCCGTGATTAGTTCTCTTCCTGTGTTATCCGCTCCAAGTTTGGCATTCAAACATGTCACCCATTAGAACTCTGGTATCGCCAACTGGGGTGTAGTCTTGTCCAATACTGATTGCAGTTATCCGGAAGGCTCTCACCAAATACCGTCGCTTCGTCTCTCCGATTCCAGCTAGGAGCAAGTTTATTTTTACTTATTTCCTTTTCTTTGTGCTTTGAAGTTTCTTTAGCGATCGCATTGGTTTTACGGGGTAAGGTTGTTGACCATGCGCCCAACCTCCCCTCTTCATTCGGGCTTAGGACCGTCAAGTAACTAGTGAACCAGTTAACCATGTGAAGTTGCTTGGCGGGGTCGTGGCCGTTAATCTGTGAATATGATCCAAACATCTACCGGGATAGGCGCAACTGTGTTCGTCCACAATGGGAAGCCTTCCTGTAAGCGAAGTGATTATCATGACTTTCTTGGAGAAGCACATGCATCTTCAGTTCAGCATCTACATGGCCTGTTTGTACACAACAACCTGAATTTTCTGTCAAACAGCGTAGCAACGAAAACAACGTTTCATCCGTCCACAAATTAGAGGCCTCAACCTTATGCACTACATCTGGCTTTCACGTTCTAATGAGCAACGTCTCTCCTCACTAACCTTCTCATGACATGACTAATAAATAGTACATTTCCGAAATCTCAGACGCACAGCTGAAGTCAAAGACCTCTGCTTAAGTGTTTGCCCAAACTGGTGTGAAAGCACCCCGCTCTATTGTTGGTTCTATCCATCATGAAAATTGCTACGTATATGTGGAGAGTTACCTGCAGACTACCGTCGCTGTAGGCCAATGTTATTCTGTATTCTACCCCAATGGTACACTGCAGCTCACCAGAGCTAAGAAGTCGCTACATACCGGTGCGGATACTTATTATTACCGTGAGTGCTTATCATTCTTAAGCTGATGGCTTTCACAGCAGCACTGTAAAAAATTCATGTTTTTGCACTGGAGTTACTCAGTAGTAGAACAGCGTGTAACGTAGAAGGCCCGGAAACAGTGGAACAAGATGGACAATCGTGATAATCGCCGCAAATAATAGGCTTAAAAAACTTAACACTGACTGTGCTTGAAACTTGAGCTAGGGGGGCATAGTTTTCTACCAGTTTTGGGATTCTCTTTCCACCTCACCACTCAGTTTTTGAATCCGTAGTTCCATAAAAACCAACAGCTTCTAAGAAACTTCGCAGTCGTATGCTGACTTCATATACGTGCCAAAGGTGAAGGGACACCTAGAGAACTTGGATGTGTGATCTCGTTCTAGATATGCTTCATCTACTCACCAAATCCATGCCAAACAACATGATCACACAATGCTGCACTTGTGCCGGGTCTCGTTATTGCTTTCTCTGCTTAGACAGAAGTTACGAATCTTATACAAGCAATTAATTTGTCGAAAAATCGTAAGACGAGATCATTAGTTAAACAGTCCATGCATCCCGCTGAATGATCCAACATAAGCCTTGCTTACCTGATACTACACTAGTTGGGTGAATCCTGCTACCAAGGTACGTGGTAGAACGAATGATCTGTGGGACACCTTAATGCCAGTTTCCGAATGTCAGAATTATTAAAAATGCATCAGTTTAACACGGGAAGAAAATCAAATGGTTATCGTGATGCGAATGAAGCACTATTAGATTCCCAAATACAATGTCATACTCAATGACTATAACATGGAAAGCCGACACTTCTCCCCACTGGCAGTTTAGACATCGCTGAGCTTTTGAGCTCACACTTCCAAGTCCAACTTACTACCTACACCAAATCCACGCCGGCTTATTGCGGCACTGACCAGGTCATAAATAAAGAATACCTCTGCCACATCTCAGTCACAGAGAAAAAAGTGTTATAGCAAGTATCTAAGCCACATCCAGGCAAGTCCCCTGGCTGTGATAACCTAAACCGGCGTTCCTAAAAGCTGCCCCGAGGTGCTTGCAAAATCAACCTGCAGCCTCTTCAAGCACTCAGTAAATTCGTACAAACTCCCTGAAGAACGGAAGAGCCCCATTTTGTCACCTATCTTCAAGGGAGGAGACAGGAAAAGCCCTCGCAGCCACAGGCCAATTGCTCCTCTCCTCTATTGCGTCGAAAGTGTTGGAAAGCCTGGTAGCTGACACTGACTGGGAAATCCTCAATTGAGAGAACACTGTGCATACTCCTCAGCATGGATTTCGGAGTGGTCATTCATGTGCCACCAACCCACTAACCGCCTGGGACCACTGGACACTAAGGTGGGACAACAGACAATCGGTACAAGTTGTTTTTCCCAACCCAGCCAAAGCATTTGACAGTGTCCCACCCACAGTCCTGCTTCACAATATCATATCGGCAGGTATAAGTTGACACCTATTCCTTTGTCTCAAGACGTTCCTGGAAGGGAGGCAGTTCTGCGCCAAAGTAAACAGAATAAGGTCGGAGTGGAGACCATCGAAGTAGGGAGTATCCCATGGAGCAATCTTAAGACCACTTCTGTTCCTCCTGTTTGTTATTGATCTACCAGAAAAAATATCCTCACCCATTCTCCTATCCTCTGACGACACTAAAATTTGGAGGGTGATAAACGAAGAAGCCGACTGTACAGCCTTGCAAAAGGACTTGCATCAGCTCGAAATCCGGTAGTCGGAAAATGACTTCAGCTCCAATCTGGAAAAGTGCAAGGCAATGCACATCAGCAAATACGAAGCAGGTGCGATCGACTTCTGGTACATGTTGAGCAACCGTGCTATCACCAGTGCCCACGGAAAAAGATTTGGCGCTCAGCTTCTGCGACGCCCCGAAACACTAGCTCAAACTACAAAGGTATGACGACCGGAGCGAACGCCATTCTACACTTTCTGCGTAGACAGCTTGGCGCCACCACCCCTAAACGCTTCACCACCATTTTCTAAACCTACATGCGGCCGCATCTAGAGGTCTTCAATACGGTGGCTCCTCCAACACTCAAGAGAGACTCTAATCCCCTTGAAAAATACGAGGAAAGCCCTACCGTTATATATCGCCACAGCTTCCTCAGTCGACTCACTCGAGAGGCGGTTAAACAGTCATATCACCTCGCATGGGCTATCATGGACGTGCTCAGGGATTCATCAACTTCACTAGCCCACCCACACCTTCCTCCTTTCCACCTCTCACTATTTCGCTCCTTAACACACCCACATTGCCCACCCATTCTTTTCGAGGAAGCAGACCTACGGTATCTTTTTTTACCATTCTGGAAATTCCCGTGTACTTTTCTCTCTTTTATTTCTCTTCTTTACCACCTCCCGTTCTTTTTCTTTTTTTCTTTTCCTCTTTCCTTTCCTTTCCCTTCCCTTTTTCTTTTTTCTCCATTATTTTCGTTCTTTGCCATAAGCTTAATATTCTCTTCCAGGTACCTACACAGACAGCAGTCATGACAGTCCCCTAACCTTTCCGCAACTCGTAGCTCCCCAATCACTCTACAAATCACAACTTACTAACCCACAAAACATCCACCTCACCGAGGCTGGAAGCAGGAAACAGAGGGGAGTTCCTCTTCCACTGGAGGAGTGAACCGAACAACTCGAACCGAGCTCTAAGAAATGGACACAAGAGATCAAACTGTCGGTTTTCGCACTCTCAGTATCGGAGTGGATATTGGCGTAATATAACAGGTACTTTATTCAGCCAATAAAATCTGACCTAGTTATATAATGTTGACCTCTAAGACACAGATCAACAACACATATAAGCTTACCAAACTAACAATAATTGTGAAGTTCGAGAGGCTTTTATCTGGCATCTAATACTCTTAGTAGTTGTACATCCAGTGGTTTCGACACGCATTCAAAACATTGCGCTACAACGTTTTGCCTAAGAGTACAGTTATTTATGTAGATGGGCATCTTGATCTTTAAAGGTGTAACTTTTTATGCATGCAAAAGATATAGTTTACAAAAGAATTCCTCGTACTACCGGCATTGAAAAAAAAGGTCCTAATAGAACACACTTGGAGCCAACTGGTTGAAAGAATGTTAAAACTGAAAAACGCCCAGGTTTTTAATAACTTTTAGTTTTTCCACCTTTCTGGAGCAAAATACAACTAAGTACGACTACTCTTTGCTTCCGGACTAGTACTAAAGAACTTTAAATCTTTAAAGAACCATAGATTACGTGGTGACTTGATAACGGCTTACAAAATACTAAGTAACTCGAGTCGTTCGAACAGTGGAATCCTACCGAACGGCCACTGTGGTGATCCTTGTGGTAACCCAAGGAGATTCGCTCATCAAAGGGCGAAAACCCGTGTGACGCTACACTTCTGTCTGCGAGTTTGCGGCCACTGGAACGCATTGCCCGTGAGATTACTACTCCTCCGTTTGTTGACGGCTTCAAGAAGACCTTGGACGGTGGCGCAGCGATGCACGGCTTGCGCTTATCAAGCTGGGATATGGACTATTCTGACACGACCTACTAACTCAGTACGGTCAGTCCATCATCGAATACTTTGTAACACCACTATCAGTGTGAACTTGGTTCAAACTTATACTTCCCTATACATGTCACCTCCGGTTACCGCCTCAAACTAATAGAATTACTACTCTATCCCCATAAGCCGTCCCATAGTGTTATTTTCTCCTCTTCCTGCTGACTTTACGTTCTCGTACCTTAATACAGGCTCTCCTCATCACCTCTCTTCCATGAATCTACCGATGTTTCTTCTTCCGTACTGTTTCCTTTCAACTCGTCGTTTTTATCTATTTATTTTTCTTTGCGCTCCCTCTCTCTTGATTTCTCTGGACGTATTTTCCATCTCTTTTTTTCACAACCAGTCCGACCACTTGTCTAGTGGCACGACACTTGAGGAACCCATTTGCATCACAGTCCTTGGAAAAAAACAACACATACTGCCAGTCAGGCTAACCAGAGCTACAACAGTCTGGGGGGTAGACCGACTGGATCGGAATCCAGCAAAGACCTGGAAGCGTTCTGAAAGACCTAGAAGCGAGCGCGAAGAAATCAATTGGTTTACACTAGCTCGTAAAAGGATGTTGAATATATGGTACTTATGCATAATCTCACTTCTCAGTACTAAAGACAGTGAACCAGTTGGACTGTGTTAAAGCTTTCGGAAGATATCTCTGTGAATATCTGATATCTTCTTAAACGCGTTGACTGTGGGTGCTTATATTACTTCCTGAGGTAAGGAGTTCTAGTCGTTGATCACATAATGAGAGAAACTCAGATTCATGCTAAGTTGATTCGACCGCGGTTTTGAGATTTTTTTGCGATGCTGTCCAAGGTAATCAATCCTGCCAGTAGGGAGAAGATACAACATATCACTACCGAAGTCATTTTTAAGGATATGGAATGCCAGTATGAGACCACCCTCTTTCAACCGACAAGAAAGCAGAAATAAGTGTAGCCAATCTAGTCGTTCCTCATACAGCGGACTCAGAAGGCCTGCTACACGCTTAGTGCCTACCCTTCGAACACGCTTAAGTACATCAGAATCCCTTTTTAGACATGGAGTGCCTGCCTGAATTCAGTATTCCAAATGAGGTCTAACGTAAGCAGAATAGAGCCTTCTGAGCATATCCTGACCAAAACTTTCGAACACTGTGCGGATGAACCATAATACACCGAGGCCTACTGCTGCGGCTGCATTACAGTATGCCGAGGTTTCCAAATCATGGCTTACGATGATGATGATAATGATGATGACGCAGCCTTTCAGTTCAAAGACTGGGAGTAGTGGTGTACCATCAACGGAATACTAAAAACAATTGCTATGACCAATGTGCATCATTGCACTTTTACTAGAGCTGATTTCCAAGTACCAACATTTGAAACAACCTACTAGTTCATCCAAATCTGCTTGAAGTGCATATCTACCAGCATCAATACGTGTGACTCTCCAAACATATACATAATCGGCGAATAACAGCACCAAACAGATGAGCATTTCTAGTAATTCCTTGATATATGACAAGAAACGTAGGGGACCTAGGATTGTTTCTTGAGGACTGTAAACTTCGTTTATTTCGTGTGGAGCGTTCGGATCCCCAACTGTTAGGTATCTGTTGCTTCTACTCCAGTTGCTTATATGAGTTAGCACGAAGTCATTTGCAAGGTAAGATAGACTACGGTAAATTACCCCAAAAATGCAGCAACCTTCCTTTGACTTCAGCTCACAACTGGTTACTTCACAGGTACCGCATTCATGTACTTCTGAAGCGACTTACCGTATTTGGACATCATCATGAACATAGAGTAATATACCTATTTATCCTTACACAATAATACTCTGTTATAAATGGCGTAAAATCTAAATCCTTTATTAGACAGGTTTCAGTAGCGGCCACTAAATCAGTATCTTGTTCATAGACTAAAGTTTGGAGGTCTGTCAATTTATTTCTAATGATGCGGACATTGGTGTAACTTGCGTTCATAGTGTTTGGAGAGTTCTATGACTCAGCCCGAAAACCCTCAATTTTAAGATTGTTTTCTCCACTAATTTGTACAGCCTCAAGTTCATCGATTGCTTCTCTTTTTATCCGGTCCTCGACAGGCCAGTTTGATCTGATGCGGATGTCTAAATTTCGCAGTTTGGATGTTACTCAGAAGTATATCCATTTCTTTTATGTTGCCTAGAACCTTTAAAACCCTCCTTTTATCTGGTTTGGCATCCATTTTTTCCCTATCCTGACTACTTTAGAGCTTCTAGGCCACGTCAACATTTTTGGGGAGCTATGGGGCATTGTTCTGTTAAAAGCGGTAGGCTATGCACTGAAATCAGTCCTTTTGTCTGACTCTTGTTTCCATATTCTCTCTTCTCACACGACCTAACATCTGAAAGATTTCAGATATAAGAGTATGCATACTTACATACCATAATTAGCTTTATAAACAACAATCAGATACATGTTAGGGAGCATTGTGTGCCAAAATTCTTATACTTCTGTCATGCTACATATCACGAGTTCCATTTCTGGCCTGAAAAGCGGTAGGATAATAAACAGGAAACACAAATCTATAAATGGTAATATATTGTTGATTAAAGTTTCGCAAATCCGTAAGATCACCATCTCTTATTTATTTGAAATTGTTTTCAATAGCGTTTTGTATGAATAAGTTCATTGCATTTGATGATGCAGACATCTCATCCTGCGAATTGTCATAGTAATAAGAGTTTACTTTTGCCCCGTATCAGCGCTTTATCTTTTAAATTAATTCTTAAGGTTATGAAGTCAAGTACTCATACCTTTCAATTTGTGTACTGTAGAAAGTTTGTAGTGATTTTCAAAATCATTAAATGAATTCGTTGTTTCAGTACTTGTCAGATCTAGAGACGGAAACCGATGCTTATCTAAGTGTTTGTGGTTGAAAGATATATGAAATGATATTTGAAAACCACATGCCATATGCTTCTTGAACTGCTTTTCATATCCACTTCGACGTATTTATGGACTTGTAAATACTGAGAACGAAGTTGCACTAAGTGGAAAAACGTTGCTTACCCGTTGTATTTGCCTAAAATTTACATAGACGTTCCTAAAATACAACAAAGAGGTTATCTTGCTTATTATTATTTATGATATCAGTATTCAGTGACTTGTTTCTGATAAGTATTTCTCTACAGTTCCTCCGCCTATAAAAATATGTCCTTCAAGTTGTGGAGGTTAGATACTTTTTGAATGCAGAAAGTGGCATACGTATCATACATATTAACATAAATATTGTTTTCAGTGCCGTCTTGCTCAGATTCACTGTTTCTTTCTCCTCTGTAGGTCTCTATGGTGGTAAGTGTTGAAATGCGTAAACATCTTCATACTGTGAACTTTTTCAGAATTCCAACCACCAGTTGTTTCATAAGCAAGCACACATTGTTCCTGTAAATAAATGTTTATCATATTTTAAAGAGCATTCAATGCTTGTAGTGTCAAACTACTTCGTTGTTTCCAAGTAAACGAGTAGAAATTCGTAAGTGGGTATTTCCAGGAAAGTTGCTGAATGAAAGCGAACGATCGATTCTATAACCGTATTGATGTACATGGATATTACATATAGGTTAGTTGAAAAGTTCTGGTTCTTGATTAGTGGTGCACATGGACCTCACCACCCAAAATGTAAGCTGTGCCTGAGCATATCCTAGTCACTGGAAAAATATAGGAATACAGCACCTCATATTGCTCCACTACCTTGTTGATCAAATGTTAAGGGTTGAAAAATTTGTCTCAAGATAACAATCTGCTTCGGCTTGGGTGTCTAGGCAGAATCGTCGCCCACATATAATTTATAAACCAACATTAACAATGAAGACCAACTAAGCCCTTATCATCTCTTCCTGCACAAAGCAAAGTGCATGGTGTAGCAAGCTGTGCTCAATTTTCCCATGTCATCTCAAGAAGTTTATATATGTGTATGTAATTGGTCTAAAGTAGGTGTTCTATGTGCTTAGCAGTCACCCATCACTATTACCTTTCTCCTTAAGAAGAAATCAACTTGAATGATGTGGGCAACCTCAAAGTGTTACCCGCTCTAAAAACTGTCAGCACTCAAGATCACGCAGATCGTCATCAACTTTGTAGACGGTTGCCCTCTAATCTTTCCTCATACCACTCTTTCAATATTCGTAAGTCGACGTTAATTTGTCCCAGGTCTGCATCGCTTAATAACTATTAAAGTCAACTGACCAGCCTCCGTGGTCATCTGCAACTGGGCTCCAAAATATGCGTAGGAGCATTCAGTGTGCGATAAATCGAACAATAAGACTTGTCTGCCATAACTTGGCATCTCAGGCTATAGACGAGTGCTGTGTTTGCGAGACATACATACAGGACCCAAGTGCGGTTATTAAATAAAACGGCCCAAGCCAGTCTGACTACGCTTCGGATGAAGTGAAGGATTATTATTATTATTCGTCCCTTGGGTTCCTAATGGAACATATGGCTTCAGTAGCACGTCTCCAGTGCACTCTCTTCTCTGAAATCTTTCGAACCTGGCTCCACAACAGCCCAGAAGCTCTCATTTCTTCCTCACACGATCTCCTCCATGTCACCCTCAGACGCCCAACTCGTCGCTTCCCATCTGGGTTCCACTCGAGCAACTGGCCTGGTGCGTGATGTCCCCAGACAGCCTTCTCAGTGTATGCCCAATCCATCTCCACTTCCTTCTGAATATTTGTTCAGCGATAGTTTCTTGGTTGGTTCGTTGTCAGCCAGCCAGCCAACGTTCCTTGTTACTTATTATTTCTGGCCATCTGAGCTTCAGTAACGAGCCAGCGTAGACAGTTGTTGATGAATGTCTGTAGTTTGTTGGAAATCCCTTTTGTAACGCGCCAAGTTTCTGAACCATACAGAAGCACTGACTTGACATTGGTGTAGAAAATCCGGATCTTGTTCACGCTTCATGCTGAGTGCAGAAGATCTCCACACTGGTTCCAAGTTAATAAACACCTGTCTTGCTTTTCCGATCCTGTCTGGCCTTGACGTCCTCGTCTGTGCCGCCTGTAGTTGGAACAGTGCTGCCTAGATAGGTGAAGGAGGTTACTTCCTTTAAGTTTCTCCCGTTGATGGTGATTGGAGCTTGTTGTTGTTGTTGGTTGGGTATCTTCGTCACCTCTGTCTTCTCTACGTTCACTTGAGTGGTGTCCCGTCTTCGCTGCCCTGCCTCTTCTGTCAACTTGTTAGTTTCTGCCTATAGATCTTCAAGTTTGTGTGACATTAGACACAAGTCATCGGCGAAATCCAAGTCTTATAGGTTCTTTTTTCTGGACGAAGTGCAGGTGGTGGTCGATTCAAGAGCTTTTGGAAGTGGTCAGCCCATCGTTCCATCGTTCGATGCGCAAATGGGTGGGTTAAGCCAGATACAGAGGTGCATACGTGGAATCCTGGACGAACGAACAGATAATGGCGATTTCCTGCTACATCTCTGCCCAAACAATCACCTTTTGAGTCTGCACAAATTTCAAACATTACGGGAGATTTTACCTCACCTAGCATCCACTGATATCAAATTGATGGTGAACAGAGGTAGAACATATTGCTGCAGCTGCCACTGGAGAAGATTAGTGGGAGATTGCTGCTTCCTTTCGAGCACGTGTTGGTTACTGATCATGTGTTGATTTGAGCGCGCGTATATCTGTGCCTGACTAGACGTATATTCTTATTGCAACTCGATGGTGAGATTACTAAGGCTGCTTTCGATGAGGAACTGACCAGACAGTTATCGGAAGAGGGTAGCGTCAGTCACCCTGACTAAGCCTGACGTCATTCCCAGTCTGCTGTATAACAGCTCTAAATATCTTTACTGGCTTTCAGAAAGTGGTTAATAGATGCTTACGAATTTTGCCATGCAGGCTGTATGCACAATGAGCAGCGGAAGCTGATAAAAATTTTACACAACGACTTCGAACAATGATAGTTATAGAAGGCTAAGGAAGGAGATGGAAAAGGTAGGGACTATGCGAAATAGTTGATGGTTATTTACACTTATCAAATAAACTAGGGCAAAAGGTCAGTGACAAGAGCAAATATAGTGGCGAATGATGGGTCTGTGATTTTTTATCTCGGGAGGTGATCGAAACAATGACTGGAAAACATGAAGGAAGAGTTCAACTGGCCTCTTGCTAATATCCTGCCTTGCAATATTCAGTTGGATCCTAAATGGAACACAGAGATGGGGTTTTCATCGCTCTCAGAAGTCTAGAAAGCTTCAAATAGTCTGAAATAAAGAAGGGACGCAGGATCAGATGCGCTAGTACCGGAGGTATTCAGGCCCGGTAGTCGAAGATTATTGAGGAAGTTAATTCAAGTGTTAACTGACGTATGTTATTCACATATAATTGCTCCTGACTGGTCTCACTAATCGCCTCAGTTCTCAAGAAAGGCGGAATATCCTGGAGTGGTACTCACTTAGGAATCAGTCTGGCTATTATATTGTGTAAGATTCCATAATTATTAGACATCTAAGTGGAGCTAATAAGCAAAAAACTCCATATAGCCAGGCAAGATCCAGAGTTGCTTGTCATTACGTCGATAAGATATTCATCCTCCGTCAGTTATTGGAACACGGGCACACTTATGGGTCCCGGAAACTAGCTATATTTCTTATCACAAGGGTTATATGTAGCTCTTGATCTAGAAGTTTTACGATGGTCTTACTGAAAGGGGTTTTGAGTCTGTAATTGCATCACCCTGTTGAAGGCTGTTTACTCGAATAGCCATGAGTTTATTTGAGCCTACGGTAATTTATCAGGTTAGTTGTACGCGTCAACCAGTGCTCATCAAGGATGTCAACATTCTACAGTCTTATTCAGCTTCATCAGAGATGTATTTATGGAGGTCTTTCTCCTGTCGTCTAACTTTACAGGGATTGACCGTGTCATAGGAGATTCTTTGACCATCACAGACCACATAGATGACAGTTATGTTAACTAAAGACACTGATGACGTTAAGAGTTTACTGCAAACATTGAGTGAAAATTTGAGAATGGTTTAGATGCGTTTCTCGCTGCACAAATCCAAATCGTTGCTCCAGTGTTGGTCTGCGTTGGTTCCTCATCTAACAGTGAAAAGTGAAATGACTGAGCACAATGACCATTTCATTTACTTGAGAATTGGAATCAGCTTTGATGGGTCAATGACCGAAAAAATCTCAGCACGCATACAAATGGTTTGATTGTCTTTCGCCTACTTACGCATATTTATGACGCTGCCATGAAATGCGATTACCTATTTTGAGCCGAGTGTACTACGCTGCAGTTCTCTCCGTCCTACTGTATGACTGAAACAACCATTAAAAGTTGAGGATATGAGAAGGCTTTGCCTTCGTAACATAGACCATGTTTCGTGCTACCACTACGTAAGATAGAAATCACGTATAGGATTTTAGAGAAGAAAGTCAACTGATGAGGTTGGGAAAATTCATTGACTGAGGTGACCGGGACATGTGTCACACATGCCTAGTGACCGTTTGCCTCATAGCACAATGTTAGCGAACGCAGATTCATGAAGGAAAGAGGTTAGAGTTGGCAAGGCTAAAACATACTATCAGTCCATGAGATGTTTGACTGTTGATCTGAACTCTGTAGGGAAGTGTAGACTCTCCGGTCAAGGTCCATGTGACATGTGAAGTTGATGGTTGGAGACAAGGTGATTTGGCTACTAATCGATATCACTGGTGCATATGTATTCTTACGCCATCTTCATCTTAATTGTCATTCTGAATGTTAGTATTGTCTCATTCCTGCTTTTCCGCTTTCATAAATTCCTACCACTTTTAATTACTTTATTTATTATGTCTCTGTGTGGCCCTTTTTAAAACCGGTTGCAGATTCGTGGAGGTATTCGCTCTTTGACTTACGTAAATGTTTCAACATTTTTACTAAGCTTCAGTTTTTCATTTGCTTTCCTCCCACATTATTTTTGTGCTTCAGTATCATTCTATTCATGTCCGCTCTCACTTTGCATACTGCTGTGAATTGTTGCCGCTTGAAATCAGTGCACCTTTTTTGCGAGGTTTTGCGTTGATTTACATACTTTCTGTCTTTCAACCTGTGTCGATGTGCTCATATGAGATGCGGCAATGTGAATGGATACATGGTTATGCCATCTTTTATGCTGACTAACTGAATACTTTTTTTCCATATTTTGTGACTTTATTTGTGAGTCAGGTTATGCTGATACACTCTCTTGCGCTATTTCACCCTCTTTTGCCTCTCTTTAATGCACTACTTAAGGGAATACATTGTTTTACTTATTTTTAGCACAAACAACTTGATAACAAAATGAAGTCTCATGAAGTGTAGGACTAAAATTTATAAATGGTTGGTATCTGTTTGCAACTTTCACTTCTAGATTCTTTCTTCATGTCTGGTTTACATGGATACTACACTTAAGTATAATGGGCGTAGCAATTGTACTTGCTTATCACATAATTTATTGGGTTAGCTTTACTAGGCTTGGTAGGCTGGTGACTGAAGATATGTCTGCGAAAATACAAAATATCGATTAGTTGCTTTCGAATTATACCACTGCATCAAAATGTGTGTCTAATAAGAGCTAAGTGTACCATGCCAATATGTTCTATACCGCCATGCAAATGTTAAAAAATGATCAATAGATCTGATATATTTGTGAAGAAATCAAGCACTGAATCCATATAATCGCTGGCATGTAATATTATAATCAGAGTGATGTGTATTTTAAGCATGTGGGTAAATGGATGATATTGTGAACCATGGTTAACTATAGCGGTTAGGACAGGTTTTGCATGCCGAACTGTCGTTTGCTTCAACATATTATGTGTACCAGATTAGGATTAAATGTGTTTCTATTTGGTTATGCAATACTTAGATCCCGACTTATGATATATACGGGGAAGTATGAACCTGCTGGTGGATTTGTAAGGCAACTTCAATAGACTTTTAAAGGTTTGTATAATTTAACTCAAAAGCAATATCGATAAGGCAGATACATCCATGCGTTATCTTCCTCTAGATCTTAAGTGTTTTATGGACTTGCATGTGCCATGCACATATTGTTTTTATGCCTTCTCATTGTTCTTTAACTGTGAATATCGTTTTGTATCTATGTTGATTTTCATTGACTGTACCGTTGTAAGTGTCAGACAGATACAGAAATGTGCTATTTAAGTTATCTATAACTGAATGACTTCATATTGCGGTCTACTGGCTTCAAATAAAACTGTTTTCTTTTTGTCATATTGTTCATACTTTTATAAGCGTTTATGCTTTACTAATACAATAAAAACATCTTTAAAGAATCACAT
This sequence comes from Heterobilharzia americana, assembly GCA_944470555.2. Taxonomy (NCBI): domain Eukaryota; kingdom Metazoa; phylum Platyhelminthes; class Trematoda; order Strigeidida; family Schistosomatidae; genus Heterobilharzia; species Heterobilharzia americana. The sequence continues at coordinate 52,974,998 of OX104134.1, forward strand.
GTACTAATTTTTTTAACTAAAGGATTTGTTTGACATTCATTTCGTATAGGTACTTCTTGTATTGCCATCTACTTACGTTTCGCGTGACGCTGATGACTTAGTTTAGTACATTAATTTTACTATTCAGTTAGTCAAAAGGATTAATACTTGTGTTGTGAAAAGGTTCAAAAATGTACAGAAAAGCTGGTGTTGCATCAATTAAGAGTAAATCTCTTACTCAGTCGAAGTATAAAGAAAAAAGTGATGAGTTAGCTGGAAATCAGATTACAACTTTGTCACGTCAGTTTGAACAAGTTCGTCAGGCACTTGAACTATTCGCTAGTAAACACAGAAACAAGATTAAAGAGGATCCTCAACTGCGTTCACAATTCCAAGCAATGTGCAGTAGTATTGGTGTCGATCCTCTGGCGTACAGTCGTGGATGTTGGTCAGAAACTTTGGGTTTAGGAGAATTTTACTATCACCTAGGCGTAAAGATAATCGAAGTAAGTTAATGTACAATTCACACTACACTTCATTATTAAACCTAAAATCGCTACTCACCAAATTATTTTCTATGTCATTCTACCACTCCTATCACTGTAAGATGAGGGCATTACTCAGTGTGCACTATTTTACTACTGTAATATTGTGTTTTTGGAACGGCATGGCTTACTTTTTTGGCTGTCATTGTCGTAATAGACAGCTAACTACTTCAGTGTAAATTTCAAAACTCTGTTCATCATTTCCACATCGACCTGTTCTGATTCTATCTGTCTTCTTTAACGTTGCTATCCCCACACGAATTTATTTCCGATTAATTGCTATGTTAATTAGATCGTTGACCAATCAATCGTATAGCCATTTTTCACTGGTAGTGTTATACGGCTGTTTCTGTTCCGTTCTACCGTTATGAAACATGGCCTCTGAAAGTGGAAGACATGAATGGGTTACTGGGTTTTGATCGTAGGTGTCTTCGTAGCGTTGCTCGCGTTTAGTGGGATCACCGTATGAGCAATGTTGACGTCGAGCGAAGGGTACTAAGCAAGACATGCAAGTCGATTGATGAGGTTGTGAACCTTAGTCAACTGAGATGGCTTGGACATATACTGTGCATGCTGAGCCACCGCCTACCTCAGCGTGCTATACTAGGTTGGAAAAAGACTCAGCGTGGCCTGATCAAGAAATGGCGCCAGTCGATGAAGTCTCTTACTATTGGTCTGAGTCGTGTGGGGACGATGTATACTACTTGATCGGGGTCCCCGAGACCAAAGACATCAGTGCTTGAGGACTCTTGATGATATGGCTGAAAATCGGTCACAATGGCACAGATGTCTTCACTCCTTGATATCTTCTAAAGCCTGAATATTTGCACTGACCTTTGGTATAGAAGTAAAACTTGGGCACTGTGGTAGATTGTAATTCCATTTAAGTCTTTTTATTAGAAATCTCACACAGTGAAACAGTATCATTTACTAGATAACGACTTAATTTATTGTCCTTATTCACATCAGGTAACTTTGAGACATGGTTTAAATAGTTCTAATCTACTCTTCTCCTTTGTGACATGAGTAGTAGAATTTTGCATATATCTGGGACAGATACGGAATCATTTCCATTACATGTATTTAGTGTTGATTCGATAAACAAAGAATCGGTTGTCAATCTCTCTCTTCGCCCAGCTAAGCTCATTTTTAATATTGTCGCCCTATTACACCCTATTGTGTAATTACGTGTATAGCTATAGCCGAGCTTTTCTTATCTTATTAGGATCTACCAATCATGATTTAACTAATTTTTTTATGCTCTTTTAGTCTAATATGCCCTGGTGAACTACTGTGACCTATGTGTTAAACCTCGCAATCATTGCAAGAGATTAAGAAAACCAAATTATTCGGCCCAACTGAATCAGTAGAATCTGTTAACCTACTAAGCTTATTTCTGAGCAAGTTTATTGATTCAGATGCCACTCGAATCGCAGTCCTATTAAGAATTCTTCTTAGCCTTTCTGAGGTGCCTTCTTTGTATGGTAACATAGTAACATCCTATCACCATTATTACCAATATTGGTAGAATTATTATTACTACTACTATCGTCGCAGATATGTTTATCGATAATTGGGAACGGTTGGCCCTTCAAACATTTAGTCCTGCTCCAAGGATATGGTTCCGATATGTATAGGACACATTTACGGTACTGAAACCGAAATAAAAATATGTTCTTGACGCATGCAATCCAATTTACCTATGACTTAGAAAGTGATGATGAGCTAGCAATGTTGGATTGTGAGATTAAATGAAAACAAGATGGAAGTTTAGAGATCGGTGTCTGTAGGAAACCTTCCCATTCGAATCGCTACTTAGACTTCGAATTATCTTATCCAATCTCAGTTAAAGTAGGCTTAATTAAATGTCTAAGTGATAGGACAAAAGTGCTTACTGATAAGACAGGAAATCCACGAAAAGAAATCAGACACATCAAGAATACCTTGCATCTCAATAATTACCCATCTAAATTTATGAGTAAACTCATAAGAAATCGAAAGGAAAATATTAGCAGTAGTGGTAATAGTAACACATATGTTTTTTCTGAAAATGTTATTGTCTTTGAAGTTTGCCTGAAATATATTTAATAATAAAGTTATGAAGACATACATTTTTCCAGTTGACCAGCAAGGTGTTCTCAATTTAATTTTTCAGCTATCAAGAGTACTGTAGTGTTTATACACAACTCTTCTTACTACAATGATCACGATAACAAAAAACAAAATTTTGCCGTCCCGTTTCTTTTCATTTGGATATCAGCGTCATCATGAAAAGTATTGACTGAGCAGTTGATGGGTAATAATTCTGATTTGATTTGTATTCTTTAGGTCAATCTCTTTATCTCAATCTGCAATTCATCATTTACACATCAGTCATCAGAAATTTTAAATGTTGACTGGTTCAAAAGTAACGTTAAGTGGCTAGTAATACAACTGAAATCCCTTTTACTTTCTATTCAGACGAATCAGTGTTCCAGGGTTATGGTTCCCATTGAGTTTAACTCATCCATCCCTTTATGTAACATTGTTTATATTATCCATGGTTGTTGTTCTGTTTTTTGACTTATTCGGTTCATATTGAAGTATTTTAACGAAGTGATACCGTCTAAATACTACCAACGTGATGGAATCCTGAACTATTCAAGGAGTCCACTTCACGATCTTCTAGCCGTTTACCAACTCGCTTCGGTAATATGTCTTTTCTCATAGCTCTAGAAGTTCCCATCTGCTTATTTACAAGTTTATATTACTCGCTACGGTTCACATTCTATATTTTCGGTATTACCTTCACTCCACTAAGTCACCGTTATTACCGTATTTTAGACTTCGACCTGTCATACAATACAAAAATAATGTGTCGCAATTTTGAGCTACCTGTAGCTGCTACTGACAAGCAGTCAGGTAGAATGGATCAGTGTTATTGTAGAATACCTTCCTCCCACTTTCTTCAAAATGTGTATGAAACATTTTTATAACGCCTCAAAACTACACTTTTGATGATGTATAAGTGTCTAAGTTTAATTATACTCTTTTTAAAATTTATAGGCTTGCATGGCGCACCAGAAGTATACTGGAGGCATCATCCCCGTACAAGAACTGGTATCTTTATTGAACAAAAATAGGACACGATATGAGTCAGAAATTAGCGTAGACGATGTCAAGAGATCCATCAAAAAGTTACGCTGCTTGGGTACAGGATTCAGTCTCATCAGTCTACCTGGTGGTCAGTCACTTGTTCAATCAATTCCTAGTGAAATGAGTATGGATCAAACTTTAGTGCTAGGTCTCGCAGAAAGTTCTAACAGTCATACGACAGTTTTCTGCTGTGATGAGCAAGTTAGTATCACTTTTATTTCTCCTGTTCACGAGCATATTCTTGAGTTCTTGTAAACAGTAATTTCGAGAGGTTCCTAGATGTCGTTTTCAACTAAAATTCATTAGGAAAAAAGAGAATTTTCGGTTTATTCATGATAATTCACAAAGCATAATTCATCGACTTGCATTTGATAAACTGATTTCTCAAGCTAATACTGTTTTGTGTTTGTTTTTGTTGGTCAATTCGATAACGGAAGTACAACAGATCGTGTTATATTCAATCTGTTCCATCGAACAAATTGTCGTTTAAACTGGAACTTTAATTTCAGTGATTTCAAAGGACCTCGGACGTTTTGTTAATGACAAAAGTGGTTGCATGTGAGATTAGTTGTTGATTATCTGGCCCACCTTAATAATTCCAATTATCAAATGTTGTCCATATGGTCAGATTCCACATAAAAAACAACCAATGAATGCCAAATCGAATCATCAATATAACACTAATACAGAGTGTTAATCGTTAAAACTGATAGACAACGGATAGACCTAACAAACAATATGCAGATGAGCTAAAAGAAAAGGTCATCATAATTCATGGCGTATTATTCTCCCCACTGTGTATTGATCATTTAAAAGATGTTCATTTGAATGGTATACCTTCGAAGTTTATAAGCTTTTTGGGCATAATGAAATACTGAAAACCATCATTCTGTATGTTTTCATTATGGTAAAATAAGAAAGATTTATTTTTGAATACTTTGGAGAGTTCATTATTGTTTAAGTAAAGTGACCCACTGTGTACCAAAAGATTATCTATAAAATGCACTCAGTAACCATGTACATATTCGTGCAGTAGGTAATAAGCCAGACCTATTATGTGAGGGCTAATGATACTACCTAGCTGCCTAAACCACGGTAGGTGGAGCAAGGCTCGAACCCGTGACCCGCTAATGGAGAATCATCTCCCTAAACCGGTGAGCCACAGCTCCACACTTTGACTAGTACTGTAGTGGGTGCTGCTGATAAGAATTAATGTTAGTAGTATATGTTGAGGGGTCAGCAAAAGTCATAGGCAATTACCAGCGATGAATAGATATTCTGCTCAGAGAAACACAAGAGACAATGTGGGTGTATTAAAAGCAAATGGAGATAGGAGAAGAAGAGGAAATGAAGCACATTATGCAAATGACTATTTTAATGGAAAGTGTACAATATTTCATCAGTACTGTACGAAATGTTATATTAAACACTCCTTCCTGCATCTCAATCTTCGTCGTTTTCTATAGTATGACGTATTATAGTATCCTTTCAATTTTGGAGCAAATAAGAAGTATTATACAGACATTTTCTGGATGAAAAACGCCGACTTCATAAAGTGATGTTACTTCCACACTTTCATCGCATACTTATTTCACTATCAACTGATTAATCACATTGCCAAATCTCTCAATGGTTTCTTTGCAGATTCCATGTTCATATTATATTCTTCAACACAAGCTAGTGAGAGTTAGGATTCTGCTCACCATGTAAACATTCTCGACTATAAAGTGCAGAAAAGTAAATATGATTGCAGAGATTTCGAAAATCAAAACGCCCTCAATAACCGCATTCACCTTCCTTCAGTAGAGGATAAACAAAAACTATTGAGTGTGGCTGGAAGAAGGAACTTGTAATACTACTTGTGTCCCCAGACCTAATTAGATGGAGTGGAGTTTGAACCGGCGACCCATCGGTTGAACGTCGACTACCAAGAACAATGAATCATACCTCCAGAAGTCAATTGGCAGAAATCCCAGTTTAACGAAGTTTTGGCACTCATCAGCCAGGTTTCTGCAATACTGAGGGAGCTCAGTGGACACAATTCAGTCTTTATCGATAGGTTTCGGTCAGTATAGAGGACTTTATAGGCACATGAAGTATGAGCTAGTGATGAATTCCATATGTCTAACTGATCAATTGTAAGCAAATGATTATCAATGTACTTTAATAAAGACTCACTTGAAACTGTCTTTCCCAGCTGTTGGATATAAGCTGTGCTAAAGGTCTGTTGGACCTAATGGATTAGTCACATTCCTTCGAAATTTTGAGGGCAGACGAACGGTACTGGGAAAGATAGGCAAGTCGATTGATGAGGTTGTGAACTTTAGTTGACTAAGATGGCTTGTAGACGTGTTGTGCATGCCGAATCACTGCCACCTCTGCGTGCCATGCTAGGGGGATCCGGATTAGGCTGGAAGAAGTCTCAGGGCGACTAGATCAAGACGTGATATCAGTCGATGATGTGTCTGACTGTTGATCTGAGCCGTGTTGGGAGATGTAGACTAGTTGGGTGGACTCCTAGTGACGATAGTGTCGGTGATTGAGGAATCATCGTAAAGTGGTTGAAAGTCGGTCACAGTGGTCGAGATCTACTCACTCTTTGACATCTTAAATATTCACACTAACCTTTATCTTCAGATCGTTTATTCTCTCACATAACTTTGCCCCATTCGTTATCATTCTTATTCTACCCACCTGTCTGTATACTACTGTGAAGTTTGGTAACTTGAACCGATGTACTTGTGTATGAGGTTCTACGTTGATTCCGTCTGCTTATCTGTTTAAAATTATGATTTCAGATATATATATATATATATATATATATATATATATATATATATATATATATATATATATATATATATATATATATATATAATTGTGAACTAATAAACCTTGTTTGTTGGTTGTGTCAGTTTGAATCAAGATAATACTCAAGTATTTAACTACTGTGAATCAGGTTGATTGTGATCCAATTAAGGAATTACGAATTAATTTTATCTTATAGCTTTAAATGTCAGTGCAGATTTTATTATTCTGGTTCTATATAAATCAGCATGCCAGCAGTTTTGTTTAAATGTTGCCTTATCTTATTGGTCTGAAGTTATTCTTGCTAGGAGTTATTGATAAATACTTGTCCAGTAAAGCATTCAAACGAGTGTGGTTATCACTTTAATATCACCATCTTATTACGTATGCGTACGAAATATAATATAACGACCCTATGCAATATAACGGTGTTTAGAAAAGAATTGTTGTGATGTAGATATAAATATGTTTGTTCATGATTTCCTCTCTTTTAGATTCGATTGGACAAAGGATCGTACAGATGCTGCTTTTCATCATTTAGTTCAAGAAGGTATTGCCTGGGTGGATGACTTAGATGCTTGTGGTGAAAGAGTATTTTGGTTCCCCGGTTTTATGAGCACAGTTATTACGTCATAAATGTGCATAAAATATAACTACTGCGTTTCATTTCTTATTTTAATAAAGTATTTTGCTAAACAACTAGCTTTTCTATATGGTGTGACACCGTAGGAGGGAGTTGTTAATTGTGACATTAGGCAGATTCCTCATTTTGATTGCTAATCTTGATCATGGAGTCCTTCGCGTAAGCAGTTGGAAGCGGATTCACGCTAGGTGACTTAGCGTTAATAATTTTGACTGGTAGTTGAAATGTACTAACTCGAAAAGCGAGATGTGGTGTTTTCAAACACTATAAGTATATGGAATTCAAAGATGCGGACACATTTCTGTCGTTTACATTTGATACCACTAGGTGAAATGAATGAGAATGGAGAATTGTTTGCAGAATTCTGCGCATTCAACGATTTGGTGATTGGAGGCAGTGTGTTCAGGCACAAAGATATCCACAAAGCGACATGGATTTCACCAGATGGACACACTAAAAATCAAATCGACTTTGTCTCAATCTCAAGAAAATGGAGACGCAGTCTACTTAACACAAGGTCAAGAAGAGGAGCAGATGTAGGTTCAGACCACTATCTAGTGCAAGGAACCTTCCAAATCAAGTTAAAAGCCTTCAAGGAAGCTGGTGATAGACCTCAATTCAAGTACAACACTCGGAAACTGAAGGATGAAACTACAAAGGAGATCTTCACGGCAGCCATCAAGACAAAATGGGAGACGTCGAGGGACATCCCTGAAGAAACCTGTGTGGAAGAACACTGGAAGTCTTTGAAAGCTATGTGGAAAGAAACCTGCACAACAGTATTAGGAAGGAAGAAGAAAGAAGATAAGGAATGGATCTCGACAGATACCTGGAAGCTGATAGAGGAGAGGAGGATGGTGAAGCAGAAGATAAACCAGTGCAAGAATGCTCAACGACAAGAGGAACTGAGCACAATGTATAAAGCACTGGACAAAGAAGTGAAGAAGAGTGCACGGAAAGACAAAAGACACTTCTACGAAACACTGGCAAGTGGAGCAGAACAGGCTGCAGGTAAGAGAGACCTGACGACATTGTATCAAATAACCAGGTTGCTATCAGGGAAGAGACCAACACAGATGAAACCAATAAAAGACGAAGAAGGAAATTTAATTACAAAAGAAGAGAAACAGAGGAAACGATGGGCCGACCACTTCAAGAAGCTCTTGAATCGACCACCACCTGCACTTCGTCCAGAAATACCACCTGCAGCCGCTGAATTACAAGTGAACATTAATCCCCCAACGAAAATGGAAGTCCTGAACGCCATAAAGCTACTGGAATGCGGGAAAGCAGCAGGACCAGATGGAATACCGCCAGAAGCACTGAGAACAGATGCAGAGACAACAGCGGACATGCTCACACCACTATTGCAGAAGGTGTGGAAGGAAGAGAAGGTACCGGACGATTGGAAGAAGGGTTACCTTGTCAAACTGCCGAAGAAGGGAGACCTCAGTGCTTGCAAGAACTGGCGCGGAATCACTCTCCTGTCCACCCCAAGTAAAATATTAAGCCGCATCATCCTAGAGAGGCTTAAAGACGCACTGGATTCAAAACTACGACCGGAACAGGCAGGCTTCAGGAAGTACAAATCATGTGCAGACCAAATTGCAACGCTACGCATCATCATAGAACAGAGCGTAGAATGGCAATCAGCTCTCTACCTCAACTTCATCGACTTTGAGAAGGCCTTTGACAGCGTCGACCGAGAAGTAATTTGGAAACTGCTTCAATACTACGGAGTACCGCAAACCTTTATCCGCCTCATTCAACAACTATATGAAGATGCCACATGCCAAGTAATCCACAATGGGAAGCTCAGTGATGCCTTTGAAGTGAAGACAGGAGTGAAACAAGGTTGCCTACTATCCCCCACGATATTCCTTATTGTGGTGGACTGGATCATGCAGCAAACAGTAGGCAGCGAGAAGAGGGGGATACACTGGACGACGGAAAAGAACCTAGAAGACTTGGATTTCGCCGATGACTTATGCCTAATGTCACATAAACTTGAAGATCTGCAGGCAAAAACTAACAAGTTGACAGAAGAGGCGAGGCAGCGAAGACGGGACTTCAGGTGAATATAGAGAAGACAGAAGTGATGAAGATACCGCACCACCACCATCAACAACAACAACAAACTCCAATCACCGTCAACGGGAGAAACTTGAAGGAAGTAACCTCCTTCACTTATCTAGGAAGCACTGTCTCAACTACAGGCGGGACGGACGAGGACGTCAAAGTCAGAATCGGAAAAGCAAGACAGGCGTTCATTAGCCTGAAACCAGTGTGGAGATCTTCTGCACTCAGCATCTGGAACAAGATACGGATTTTCAACACCAACGTCAAGTCAGTGCTCTTGTATGGCTCAGAGACTTGGCGCGTCACGAAAGGCATTTCCAATAAACTACAGATATTCATCAACAACTGCTTACGCTCGCTGCTGAAGATCAGATGGCCAGAAAAAATAAGCAACAAGGAACTCTGGGAACGAACCAACCAAGAACCTATCACGCAACAAATATGCAGAAGGAAATGGAGATGGATGGATTGGGCATACACTGAGAAGGCCGACTGAGGACATCACGCTTCAGGCCAGTTGCTCGAGTGGAATCCCCATGGGAAGCGACGAGTTGGACGTCCGAGGGTGACATGGAGGAGGTCGTGCGAGGAGGAAATGAGAGGTTGTGGGCTGTCGTGGAACCAAGTTCAAAAGATCTCAGAGAACAGAGGTCACTGGAGGCGTGCTACTGAAGCCCTATGTTCCACTAGGAACCCAAGGGACTAATAATAATAATATAATAATGTTGAAGTCTATGTTATGAGAATTTTCCTTTTACCCAGTGACATTTTGGAAATGTTGAAAGTTACCAGTATCTCAGAAGTTGATGAAACTCGATTTGTATTGATTGTAAAAGTTAATCTCGAAAAATTTGTAATTTAAGAAACAAAAGTCGTCCTTAAGCAATACACTACAGCTGTAATAGCATTTTTAAGGCAAGAGTAGCGGATATTGTTACGTGAAGTTAGATCTCCTCTAATGGCTCACATAGGCACTGGTTTCAATATGTGATATATGATGTATAGTCCGCGTTCTCACAATCAATTGAGGTTGTCTTCTACCCAGTTGGATCTTGAATGGACTATTGGGATAGGACCTCCAACGTTTGCAGAAGTTGAGAAGGCTTTTAATAACCTTTAACGAAGGAAGGGGGATATGTGAGTACTGAAAGCATCTAAGGACGGTGGTCATGGATTGTTTACCAACTGAAGTGTTATCTAGTTTATCGGAATCTCCTGTGACAGTTCTCAATTACTGATAGTCCTAATTTTCGACAAAGGCGGAATATCCTCTAGTGGTATGCACATGGGAATCGCACTGAAGAACATTGTGTCTAAGAATGTAGGTTCTGTAATTAGCAGACGTCAGAGTGGAGCTCAAACACAGTAAACTCCATAAGGCCAGGCAGGTTCTAGACCTGCTCATCGATAGAATATTTACCCTCTACCAGGTGTCGGAACACATTTACAGGTGTCACAAAGGGGGCATTTGACTTTCGATTGAGAAGTGTTATAGCAGTGTTTCGCTGAAAGGAGTGCTGGGTAGGTAAACGCCTTTGTTAAAGGCTGTGTAATTGAGCAGTCATGAACGTGTTGAGCCTGTGATGATTTATTAAGTGAGTTGTGTATGTTGAATGGTGTACGTAGCGGATTGCCACTCGCCCAACTCATTTAACTTTATTGTTGACAAACTTATTGAGGTGTCACTCTTATCGTCAGACTTCACAGTTGTTGATCTTGTCTCAAGAGACTGCTTAGTAGATCTAGAGTATACAAGTCACATAATCCTTCAGCAAATGTTCTTGTGCGATCTTGAGAGACAAATGCCGAACCCACTAGTGTGAACCAAGAAATAATAGTGTAGACTGTTAGAAATCGCATACTTGACGAATCGTGTCAATCTGTCTAGATACCTGAACTGACTGATTAGGGGGTTGTGAACAAGCAACGTGACATGGCAAATGGCGTGGATGCTTAACCGTGTTCCTTCAGCCTAAGAAATCTGTAAAAACTATGAGGGTCGGAATGAATATTAGGGTGATTATTTATCGCTACAGCCCTCAAACGTGAAGGTGCCGAGAAAATGCTGTGTCAACTTGAAAATAAAAATGAGTTAATAGTTTTGAAGGAATTGATTTAGTGTTTGAGATACGTTTCTCGCCAACCGAATTCAAGCTGTTCTTCCAAAACGAACCTTTACTGAAAGGGAGAGAAATAGTTTAACGCGTTGACCACTGGTGAGTCAGTGACTAACAAAATCTCTGCACGGATAGAAAAAGGTTCGATTGTCTTTCTGCAGCTTACGCATATTTATGAAGCCGCCGTGGTATGCGACTGCCTATTTTTAGCCAAGTGTACTACGCTTCAGTTGTCCCTGTCTTACTATAAAACATAGCCATTCAAGGTTGAGGATAAGAGAAGGCTTGACACACTCGACCATCTTTGCCTTCCTAACACAGACTATGTCGTGGTGTCACCTCGTAGGTAACACATGGTCTCAGCGAGAAGAGGAAAGCCAATTGATGAAGTTGTAAAAATTCAACGACTGAGGTGGACTCAAAAGGCTAAAACATGCTATCAATTCATGAGATGTTTGACCGTTAATCTGAGCTGTGTAGACTCTCCAGTCAAGGCCCGCGTATCAAGTGAAGTTGGTGGTTGGTGACTGGATGATATGGCTGCGAATCGATAAAACTGGTGCATATGTATCCACACGTCATCTTCATCTTAATTGTCATTCTGAATATCAGTAATTTCTTATTCCTCGTTCCTCTCTTTTATTCCTGCCAACAAATTCATTATTACTTTATCTTTGATTTTATTGCCTATGGGGTTCATACGAGGTATGTACCTGCTTGATAGTACTGAAGGGATGCTAAGTCAAATTGGTATGCTTTAAAGTAAAGATAAAACAATTTTACGAAACCGGCTGAATGCCTTGCGAAAATTTCGTTCACGCAAAATCAGTAGTTCAATACAAAGCCTTATTTGTTCACCCTGTAGCAAACAAATCAGATGAGTGGTAGGCTGAACAAGCAGTACGGTGTGATTAGTTAAAATCACGAAACCAAAAGTATGTAACCAGTTTGTTGGTGAAAAAAGTCTGAACATGTGGACAGTAACTCGAATGAATAAGAATAAAGAGCAACTGCCACATAAAGCTTATCCACTTAATGGATTTGATCAACGCCATCAAAACAACATGTACAGAATGAAATGAATTCAGTTGCATTTGATAGCTTATCTGAGGCGGCACATAACCTTCCAATGATTGGTGATGAATAGAAAGGTAATAAACATGGAGAACAAAACATAGTCGTCAGATCTACTTCAGGAAATTGTAGATGTATAGTGAACAGAATTAAACTGAGAACTCCATTTTAAAAAAAAGAAAATTAGAGGGTGACAAATATAGTGTAGGCGAAAGAAGTAAAGAAAAGTAGAGGTGTGAAGGTTTCGTGGATATAATTACAGACTAGTGTAAAATGAGCTTGGTTTAGGATGCAAGATAGATCAAATCAATCGAAATATTTATGCCAGTAAGGAAAGCGGTGGGGATATAAACAGTGAATGACGAGGGAAAATTGTAAAAGTTCGTCAAACGTTATAGTGAAAGTAGAAGGTTTTTGACCGTCTTTCTTCCGAGTACACAAACTGAGTTGGATTCTTCTGATTTCGGTAGCTTCTGAAAACCGAAGTAGAAGTGAAGTCTCCTACCCCACCGGGTTCCTCGAGGCTTGATTTTTTCGATTTGATGCTTTATATCAATCATTCGGTAGACTGTCGCACTAGTGAAGAAGGTTTGATCGTGGAGATATTGATACTTTGGAGAATGTTCAGAAACCCTAGTAGAAATATATGTCTATGTTCTTCAGCAAACTTGCTTTGATGTTTAAATATGAACTGATAACCGTATTTGAAGACAACTCGATTTAGAGTTGCTTAGTTAAGCGTGATGCTTGTAACCGTTTTAGCAGAGAAGAAAATATGAGCGACTGCATTTCTGATCTTATTGACGACTGCAGCAACATAGTGTCTTTTGAAGATATATTTCATTCCTATGGTATTGTACCGATTACTTTTCTTTTTTTTCTTTTCTGTTTATACTCATCAAAAGACGTGGAAACAGATCATCTTCAGATCTATTCTTGTCATTGAGTAATTATCTTCTCTACTTTCACTTTATCGATTAGAATTTTTCCACGACTAATTTTGTATATTGTTAGATCATTGGTTCTGTGGCGACAAATTGGTTAGTATGTGTTGGCTTCTTGTTCACTACTTTCTCCTAGTTTCCTCTATTAGCTCCACACCCTAAATTATCCTGGAATCATCAAATTCTGTTTTTGGTCCCAGCTATGCTATGGTATTGGTAAAACTGAAAGTATCATTAGACAGCTTTTGGATGATTTCCACTTTGTCTCTTTTTAATAATAAATAATGTAGTATCCTCGAAGGGAATTCAAATATTCATCTTGGTTATTGATGGAACTATGACTCCGAGTTTATGTATTACGAAGTGAACGATTAACGTCTGACGATTTGATTGGAAAGGTGTTTTTAGACAAAAATTGATCAATCAGACCTTTGAAAACTGACATTTTTTGTGCTCAGAAAGCCTTTCATTGTTAGTGAAGCGATTGGAGAGACGTATTTTATTTTGCTTCAGTCAATATCAGTAGGGATGTGACGTAGAAGTGTTCCATCGATTCACCATTGTTTGTATGAATACCCGTGATCATGCACAAAAATTCAGTCAGCGACATTGATTGGTCACTAAAGGGTAACCAACTTCATGTTGTCTAGTCCTAAGTGCTGATCGAATTCTATCGATCATTTTGCAATGTGGCCACCAGACTAGGCAGCTCAGTATCGTGATGCACTTAGGTAGAAATTAGTTGGATCGAGGCAGTCGGCAGTGAGCCCTGTATCTAGGTTTCGTGCTTGTTGACACTCCAGTGACCAATCAATGTATCTAACCCAGTCCTACAGGAGATGGCATAGGTTCTAATCTTAGGTGAGACATCAGTTCCGTGGAGGTTGCAGGTACGCCTTGCTGATGAGTGCCAACAAGCACGAAACCTAGGTCCAGGGCTTCCTGCCGATTTCCTCCGTCCAGCTAACATTCAACCAGTGGAGTATCGGCATGACTCCAAAAGATATTTCAACTTCATTCGAAGTTCTTTGGATAGACTATTACTCCATCCAACTCCTTAAACTGTAATAGTCTTGTTTTATTATCTTGTTTGTTTGTAGTGAAAACTGCCTTTTAATCACATCTGGTGAGTTGAAAACATTTCAAGTATTAGGTTGTTTATTTTCGGTGATTAACTGCGAAAATTCGAAAGTAAACCACAAATTTTCTGTGTATACCTTTTCGATTTGCTGTAGATATTGTTATGGCATCTAGTTTTGTTGAAGGATTTTCTCAATTGCACAGTGATGTTAATATTGCAGATCATTCTGGACCGAGTACAGTTTTATCCTGTTTCCTTATCGGTTACATCAGTGCCCTTAACTATGGATTTTTGCCAGCTATACAATCATATTCTTGTGCTGCTTATAATGCGCTCACATATCACTTGGCAGTTACTCTATCAGGAGCATTTTCTGCTATATCCACAGTATCAACCACATTTTTTGTGAATCGTTATTCCAAACAAATAAAGTCGACTGTTTATGGCGAAATTAGATCAATATCAAATGACTCACACAATATGAACTCTAGAATATCAAAACAGAATGATGCGAATTCTGGACACGAAGTCATAGTGATTGCGAACAAATCATTTATGAATTCAGTTCATAGAAAATGGATCGGTATTGTTATTGTTTCTTCATTGCCGGCAGCTTATCTGATTTGTTTGGCTAGTTCCAGTCCTAAACCACCTTTATTAGGTGGTTTCGGCTCTGCAAGTTCTGTACGTTCAGTTGACTTTCAACCGAATTTCTTTGGTTTGTAAACTTACTTATCATGTTTGTTACCAATATCCTGGTAAGATTTAGGTGCTTAGTCTGATTTAGGTTATTATTTGAGTAATAAAATCATAACCAGCTTTTCTTGAATTTTCTCGGTATTGGTATTATATTAAAATGTCTTAAAGTGTTTTTGTGGTTGTGGTTTTTGACATATTCTGAATCCCCGTTCTCCCTTTTAAATCTATGGGTATAAAATTATTGTGTTTGCGAAACTGAGTTTTTAAAATCACTCGATTAACAAATTTGGAAATGAATGGAATGAATTTGAGTTGATAGTCAAAGCAATTAACAGTTGAGTGTTGAAACTAATTTACAACATTATAACATAATGCAACATGCGTAAGCTTTGTGAATCTAATAAATTATCAATGGATATACAGCTGTCTATAGACTAAAGCATCAAACTGACTATTTTTGACTTAACCGCTTCACTTCAAACTGCCTGGCTGAGTAGTAGTTATGGGTTTGCTTCAGAAGGGATTTTCGAAAGACTCACTGAGAAACTGCCACTTAGTTGAGAGTGAAGATAAATGTCCACCAATTCCAATACATGGTGGGGGTGTTGTGTCACAGATTAATTGGATTTAGGAAGGTTGACTCGAAGTCGAAAGCCGAAATTCACTTAGAAACCATGTGCACGGATAAGCATTGTTACAGGCAAGATAAGGAGGCCTATCTTCGTTTGGTTGATTGATGAGGAATACCACTGAGTGCATTTGAAAAGAATCGTTAGAGAAGTAGATATCAATTGTTAAGTTTTTTTCTGAACGCCAACTTTTGGAAGACAATCTTCCTTTTGACTAATACTGTAATAATCTGTTTTATATCATCTAAGTTATTTCTGCATGAACTGCGTTAACCCACTGTCACTTAGACACTATCCAAACACATAGATTCCCTATGTAATCTCTTCAGCGGAGAATATCTCTGAGCTTTGTTAGCATTGTCCCTATTACTGTTCACAGGATTAGAACTCTTGTAGATCAAGTACCTTCCGCACCAATGGATATCGAAGTGATTGGTACGTTTTGCTGAAGTATTCTCTTCCCACTTTTGTGCACAATTAAAAAGCAGAAAAGGTAGGTTTCTTTTTCTGCTCTACCGTAAAGCTGATATTTTTGTGACCACTACTAGGAACATAACACAGATTATGACTGTTTTAATATACAGCAGACTACCAAAGCGTTAACCGGTTTACCAAGTTTGGTTTGATTTCATTTATTGAAGATTTTATGATGCTCTCACCTCTTCAAGTGTGCAACAAACATTGATGTTAGTATGAACCCTTCATTTAGCTACTGCACCAGTTTGTCAAACATAGGCATAAATGGAGCGGGAACTGCACTCTTAGTTCATAACACCAAGAGGAATTTCATTTTAATTATAAGTATTTCGGGTTTCAAACTGGTGGAAGGTTTCAGTGGTTGATTTCGAAGTTATACTGCTGAATAAAGAAGTTTCAACATAAGCTACCATCCATTTCCCCAACACGTCTAAAATCACTTTTCACAACATATCCAATCACTTCCTGAGAAGCTTCTCTGCAGGCAAGTACGCCAATTTCCAACAACTATAGTATCATACTCAGATTATGCAATTTAGGTTAACCACACATGAAAAGTAAAAATGATTTGTGAGATTTATTTCTTCAAAGGTTTTATTGTTCACCAGACGTTTCAAAAAACATTTTTCTCGATCTTTTGTTACTTGTTTTCTTGCAGTTATCCATTCTTAATTATGACATCCTTAACAACTAACTTGACTTTGTTACTAAAGCTTTTGTTCATTACTACCACTACTAATTCATCGACCGGTCGAAAAACTGAAAGTCGTGTAGCATTTTTCAAGTTTGTCAAAACCATTCTATTTTCTTTATGGAAAAGTTTGGATTAACCCAAGAGTGATAATTGATTCTCACTACCAATGTCAACAGGTTACGATGTGAATCCCCACCTATCTTCGTCAGACCTTTGATGACAAGAGTCCTCGAAACGCAACACTTGACATTTCAGTGATCTAACCTTCTCCTACCGTAAAAGTGAAGTTCAAGAGACAATACCTCCTCTTGGAGTTGATTCAACTACATCTGTCGTGAATCGCATATGCAATTATCCATATTGTCTAAGTCTTCCTAGAAAACGCCTTCACTAAAGTTAAAAACAGTTCTATATTTCCTATCCATGTTTTGAAATATACATACGGAGTATAGTAGATGGATTCTGCTTAGTTCAGCTATATACTTTTGACACAAACGCATTAAGCCAGCAGACCTGTAACTGCCGGTTTTGTTGATTCAGGTTGTGATTTGGATCTTTGTTGAAGGTAATTTTGCGTCGGTAGCGATTTCTGTGAGTGAAATATCTTTAAACTTAAGCCTAGCCGTGTCCCTTGATATTCTAAAATGCATAACTGCTGAATTACCTCAAAACTTGGAGGAATTGATTGGCAGTCGTCCCCCCCCCCCCCAAGAAAAATACGTACTACATTCACGTGACAAACTTATTGCAGACGAAGAGAACCATATCTAGCCCCTCATCTTTAATATTTTCCAGAATGTCAGCAGCATTTTTGCAGTTTTCATAAACGATTTTATGAAGTCTAAATAAGCGACGTTCATTAGAGATTTGAAGTATGTATTAATGTAATCAACAGCGAGATTATTTCAAGTGAAATATTTTTCTGAGTCACTTTTAATCCCAAACAACCATACAACCCATCACATAAATGAGTGGCGGATAACGGTAAGTGCATTTATCTCCTATCATCTTTGGTTCACTTTTCAAAAACATAGCGGTCCTACTTAAGGAGACACAATTTTCCCTAGTCCTTAAATCACAGGGTAGTGACTGTAGGTAGTGCTGTTTAGATTATACACCTGTTTTCACTGAACCCATCCCCAGACTGATTGTTATTTTATGAAACTCTGAACTACAACTAATCACGTGTTCTTTTGCTGACATTCGAGAGTAACTTTGCCTAGCTACAAAACATGGATTTGAACTTGTTGACGTTATGACTGAAATGCTTATATTCACTGCATTAAAAGCATGATATTTACTCACAAACTTGAGACAATAGCTTCATAAGAAAACGTTTGTCAGGTAGTCCACTGGGTTAATGCATAACGTTTTTCAATCGAAAATGTTATTTCACATTACTCAAATGAATTATAATAGTTGGTATGCAAATTTCTCATACAGCTGGCCTTAGGTGTTTGAATTATTAAGTATTGCAGTCTAAAGTGCATACTGGTATAGTCTGAGCTTACTATTAACGAAACAGAAACATTGAACTCCTTGTTACCCCCACAAGTCCGTTAAAGAAGATTCAACACGTATGTTTCGATAAATTATCTCGATTTACGAATCATATACATCAAAGACTATTATTTTGTTGCCAAGTAGTCGATACTTTCCGTTTTACTGCATTTTTATCGGCCATATTCCAATTAGGACGGATTTTTGCTTTCACCATATGGTTTCGGATGGCCGTTACACACCACACACATCTGAAGATAATCACTTGTGCTTATTCACATTTGAAATCAGGGCAACTTGCTTCGATGTCCAAAAGGCTGCATAGTGACACAGCAAACAAAGAGCAAGTGCATTAGCAACGAAACATGTAGCTTAGTTTTTGTCTGAACAATAACATAATACTCTCTGGTCAGTAAATTCAGATGACAAAAACCCTAAAATGGATAAAATATACTATCAGTATTCCAGTGCTGCTTAACTCTGAGATATTAACGCGCTTCAAATGAATGTTATATCTGAGCAATTGTACAAGAAAGCTATATTGTGAAGAAATCCTTACGAATTCAATTCAGTAAAGGAACACAACGATGAAACACCCCAGTATACCATCGAATAAACAAAGATGTTAACCAGAATGTAAATATATTCCATGATATCAAGGGAACGCTGAATTCGGTATAGGCTTCGAAGTACATAGAACAGTACTATTTACTACATAATAAGGCTTAAGTGCACAAAATAGTAGTAGATAATATAGATCGGTAGATAAACTGCGCACATAAATATTCTGTATACCATTTTATAATAACATAAGGGATTGAGGCAGCGTAGAATTTTAAACACAGTTATCTACCTTCATTGAGTAATTCATTGATTTGATTTTTGTTAGAAATAACAACGAAAAAATGAGAAATAAAGTTTCTATCATTTCATAGGACAACTAATAAGATAGGTATGCTACTGAAATATGAAAATCAACTGCTGCACATAATCTACTATGCATAAACTCAAATTTTAGTCGGTGTTGTATTAGAAATTGTAAAAGAATTTAGAAATAAAAATGTCACAAATGTTAGTCGGTAGTAGAATAATCCGGTTTTCGCCTGTCCATTCCCAACACTTGTGAATCTATAAACAGTGACAAAGTTTATAGCATAAAGTAAAGGAATCCTCATCAACTGAGTTGGCTTAGATGTGTTACGCATCCTGACTACTGATCACTTTGGTGTGCCACATTGTCTGAGACAGGATTATGCTGGAAAAAGGATAATGATGACGAGATCAAGGTGTGGCACCAGTCCATTAAAGTCTGTAACTCGACTGTATTTATAATAGAGTTACACTCTACCACAGCATCGAAATCTCTGACTGTTGGTCTAAGGTGTGTATGAAACTCCAGAATATCTGGAAGAGGTCATCGGAGTGTTAGAAATCAATGGTTGAAGACTCTTGGTCACACGGATCAAAATCAGTCACAACCGTGCAGATATATTCGGCCATTATAACCTTCAACATTCTGAAAGTTTTTTAAAGATCTGGATAATAGTACAGCAATGGCTACTGATGACTTTAACTTGATCCCTAAGTCAACCCTCCACAATTTGGAATAAAAGAAAACAGGAAGAGTAGAGCTATTTGATAATGGTACTGTTTCACGCAATCACACTGAGTGAGCGAAAATGAGGAAGACAGAAGCGAATCAACAGAATAACTAGCTGCTACATTGAAGAAAAAATATAGTCAAAAACAAATGCATCATATTTACACAGAGAGCCATTAAGAGGGAAGTTTTCATGGCCTACTTCTTAGCAAAACAATTTCCAAGGATAAATTTCCCCCCTCTCTTTTCACAGGCTTCTCATTTTTTTCTCCACTAACTTACACATGTTCGTTTCTTCATTGTGTGCTGCCATGAAGCTTGACAACTTGAACTAGTGCACACTTGTGTTGGGTTCTGAGTTGTTCACTTAGCTCGGAATGGTGAATTTTGTGGCGTATTGTGGATTTCCCGCAAGTGTAGTCTAAGGCTATTCTTGAACATATGATATCAGTATTTCACTGGATTCCAACCCAGTAGCTCAACGGTAATGTGCTGATCGCGGAATCTGAAGGTGCTGAGTACGCACTGCTGAGGATTCCCATACAAGGACGAATCAACTGTACAGTGTTTCCAGGTTTTTAAGGTTCCTTCAACTGATGTCAGTCCATGATGAATACCAACCTGAAATCAATCAATAAATCTCTACTAAAACCTCCAAATTGAATTTCAGTTTTGAGCTGTGTAAAAAGGCTGATAAATTTACGTTCCGCGACAAAATGTAGTTTTCTCCTCTCCTTCCTTTTCATACGAAGTCTAGTGGAGCTGCAGCTGACTGTTTTAGACATCTGACATTCAAACAATGGGTCTTGGGTTCGGCTTTACTCCACTTACTTCGACCCAGGTAAACAGACAGCATCATGAGCTCTTAAACATGAGATGTGGCTTATAACCTAGTATAAATAGTGACGTGTATATATGCTAAACTAGTCAATAAATAACTCTATTTTATACTTTTCCTGCATTTGCCTCCAGGAAATTCTATTCTATTAACATATGAGTACATTTCAGTCACTGTGGCAGAGCATAATATCAACATAGTTCTTTTTTTTATAGGTATCACACAGCGAAACAGTATTATTTACTGAGATTTTGAGCAGGATTTATTCCTCATAATCATATTGAGGTAAACACAAAACTTCACAGTCTAGTTTTTGTATTTCTATTATTTTTCATCCTTTGACTTAATGGGTAGTAAAAATTTTCACATATCCGGTATTGATATGGTGTCCTTCCTGTGACATGTCGACATGATAAACAAAGTTTCAGTGATCGATCTCTGTCTCCATCAATTTATTTTTCTGAATTGTCAACCTACCCCCATGTAGCTGTGTGACAACACGTATAGTTGTGGCTGAGCTCTTTTCTAGATTTTTATCTTCTTAAAGTCTACCATTCTATATAAAGCTAGGTTTCTATGTTCTTCTATAGTAAATGACCGAAGTTGGCCATTTAAACCCAATTATAGGAACTCGCAGTGATTAAGTGGAATAAGATAGACCAGAAAATTTCTATGAATAGCTACTATAAGATCCGTTAGTAGATAGATTGTGTACCTAAGTGAGTTTTTCGGGTTTAAACGCCTCAGACTTATTCAAAATCCTACTTAGAACTTCTGATGTTCTTTCTTTAAACGGCAAGACTGAAGGTTGTGAAATTCTTCCCGTAGTTTCATTACTAACACTATGTTTTTTATTATATTGTTTAGGGTAGCAAAGAACAGGAACTCAGCTATATATAGAATGGTCAACCCTATTAAGATTTAAAAGTCTAGAAAAGAGCTCAGCCGTAGCAATACATGGTGTAACATATACTAAGATAAAGTAGAGCGGAAGTCTCAAAAATAATTTATCTACGTGGAGAGATCGATAGCAGAAGTTTTACTCAGTGAACAGACATTTGTAACACGAATGACACCACACCGATGAAAAGCAACAGAACCACAAAAATGGACAATAAAATTCCGCGCTTACAGTGATATGATCATCAGCAATAAATTCTGCTTGAAGCCTTATCATTAAATAACACTGGTTCGCTGTGCGATAACATATCAAAAAAGAAATATGACAAACAGAAAAATAAAATCAACGTCAAACTTGTGATTCAGGTGTATCACACTTCACAGTAGCATGTAAAAAAGTGGATAGAATAAGAGTGACATAAAAGTGGATGAAGTTGTCTGAGAGAATGAAAAACCTGGAGATGAGTGAACCACTGACAACTATCGTCACTAGGAATCCACGCAACTAGTCTACATCTCCCAACACGGTTCGGATCAACAGTCAGATACTTCAGCGACTGGTGGTATCACATCCTAGTCTGAACACCTTGAACCCTCTTCCTACCTAATCAAAATTCTTCAAGCACTGCACATCGAGATAGGTGACGGCTCAGCATCCTCGACACACTCTCTAGCTACCTCAGTTCATAAAGCTTCATAACCTCATCAATCGAATTACTCGTCCTGTCAAGTATCCTTCATTTGACCTCAACACTTATCACACGGTCATTCCACCAAACACAAGCTAGCTAGCTATCAAGACACCTATGATCAAAACCCTGTAATCCCTCCATACCTTCTACTTTCAACAGCCGCGTCTCAGTCGTATAGCAGGATAGAATGGACTGCAGATCAGTATGCTCGTCCTCCAATAGGTGGTCACATATTTCGCCAGTCAGTGCCACACATGACGCAAGTTGACAAATCCCAAACGGGTCTTCTGTATCCCACCTGATGTTTCGTCAACAATCAGTCCGTTCCGGCCGGTGCAACTCCCCAACGTAAGTGAAGTGTTCCACACATTCCACCATTTCACTCCCTACCAATAAATTAGGAGTAGTAGCAGACTAGTTCTGGAGCATCATCTTACATTTCACAGATGTGAGATACATGTCAAACTCTCAGATTTCTGCTCAACATGTTTAGAAGACCCTGCACTTTGTCAGTGTTTTCACCTAGCAGGAGAATATCGTCTACAGACTTCATATTCAACCAGATGTCCTCCAGCGAGTAGACCAATCCATATGAAACCGAACTTATCTGAGGTCATTTCCATGAGTATGTCTATGAGGAATTTAAATATGAACGATGATGATAGTGAGCATCCCTAACGGACACCACTAGTATTCAAGTAACCCAATTTTGAGAAATATTCTAATTTACTGTTCAACATTATGTTATTTGCTATCAAACTACTGGCGAATATTGAAACTAACGCTCTATTTTAATAATAATCATGATAAAAACCGCACTTTTCATAGAAACGATGTCGTAATGTCTAAACTGATTATAGCTCAACTCTTTTAGTTATCACAGTCAAAGATAAATTAGTTAAATGTCACGAAAGTAGATGCTTGGATACTAAATACAACAAATATAAAGTAATGTATACTGAACACTGGTTATCATCAGTGAATCTAATACTAAAGGTTATCTGCGAAATACGGTCTGAAAACAACAATTCACAGAGAAACAAATGCAGCTAAAGTGTTGATAGAGTTTCTTTGATTTGTACAGGCTTCAAAAGATTCAATAAGAATGTGTTCATAACAATATCTAAACAGCGTAACACCTCATTCAGACAGAGTACTGCATCAAGCCTTCGAAAACGAAACCCAGATACTTAAACATCCAGGAGTAAGACACTACATGACAGAAGAAAGGGTAATCCGATATTGAGCATACCGTATCATGAACTAGCATTGATCATACCAAGTCTATCAACAGAATGAAATCCAGTTTCTATCATGTAATAGTTACAGAACGGAAGCTTTTCAAGGAACAAGCAGTATCAGTTCCTTAGGTGAATCCATTCATGAAAAGTCTAGGTTGATAGGGAAACACTGCAGACAAATTAGCTTATCCTGAAAATGTAAACTGTTATCCATGAAGACAAGATGGAATAAGAAAGACATTAGTGTATATGAAGTTAAAGTTAAATCAGATTTCTAAACAAGGTATTTTGTTTTTAAACAACTGGAAATAGACAACTAACAGAAAGCTCAAAATTGCTCCCAAAGCTGCACCGAATTGTGTCGACAATCCAGCTAGTCGAAGTTTCATCGGTTTATTGGAATGACTAGACAAACTCATCCATATCCATGTGCGTAAACTGGTGAATAGACATCGAACTGCAATCCATGCTAATATCTACAAGCATTGTGAAAAGATAAGTAGATGAAAATGTATGCATTTCCGAATGATCTGTATCAAAACTAGTCAACCAAATAAAGTAAAAAATTTATTGAGTCAGAGTACGATAGCTAAATAGTATATTCAATAATAAACTGTTATACGTTTGTGAAGTATATACAAACACAAATCAACAGCTTTAGAAAATGACACTGTCGAAACAGAAAATCTTCTTCGCAGAAACGTAGGGGTTATTCAGTCGGATAAGCTGGATGATAACTGAAAACTAGACGGTACTTAAAAATTGTTTCATTCTACTTTGGGGCTCCACAACAGTGGAAATACTTCATTTCATGGACTGCAGCACTCGAAGCATTTGTGTTTTGAGTAGTAATTCAAATTTAGTGAAGCTGCAACTCATTGGTCTATACACTAGTGGCTTAATGATTTGAATGTCGCTCCACCGAAGTATGACTTAGCAGTTAGATAGTATGATTAGCCCTTACATAGAATACATCAACCACCGCCTACTGCGCGAATGTGCACATGGTTTCTAAGTGAATTTCGGCTTTCGACTTCGAGTCAACCTTCCTAAATCCAATTAATCTGTGACACAACACCCCCACCATGTATTGGAATTGGTGGACATTTATCTTCACTCTCAACTAAGTGGCAGTTTCTCAGTGAGTCTTTCGAAAATCCCTTCTGAAGCAAACCCATAACTACTACTCAGCAGGCAGTTTGAAGTGAAGCGGTTAAGTCAAAAATAGTCAGTTTGATGCTTTAGTCTATAGACAGCTGTATATCCATTGATAATTTATTAGATTCACAAAGCTTACGCATGTTGCATTATGTTATAATGTTGTAAATTAGTTTCAACACTCAACTGTTAATTGCTTTGACTATCAACTCAAATTCATTCCATTCATTTCCAAATTTGTTAATCGAGTGATTTTAAAAACTCAGTTTCGCAAACACAATAATTTTATACCCATAGATTTAAAAGGGAGAACGGGGATTCAGAATATGTCAAAAACCACAACCACAAAAACACTTTAAGACATTTTAATATAATACCAATACCGAGAAAATTCAAGAAAAGCTGGTTATGATTTTAGAAGCACACTGGGATTATATTTTATTACTCAAATAATAACCTAAATCAGACTAAGCACCTAAATCTTACCAGGATATTGGTAACAAACATGATAAGTAAGTTTACAAACCAAAGAAATTCGGTTGAAAGTCAACTGAACGTACAGAACTTGCAGAGCCGAAACCACCTAATAAAGGTGGTTTAGGACTGGAACTAGCCAAACAAATCAGATAAGCTGCCGGCAATGAAGAAACAATAACAATACCGATCCATTTTCTATGAACTGAATTCATAAATGATTTGTTCGCAATCACTATGACTTCGTGTCCAGAATTCGCATCATTCTGTTTTGATATTCTAGAGTTCATATTGTGTGAGTCATTTGATATTGATCTAATTTCGCCATAAACAGTCGACTTTATTTGTTTGGAATAACGATTCACAAAAAATGTGGTTGATACTGTGGATATAGCAGAAAATGCTCCTGATAGAGTAACTGCCAAGTGATATGTGAGCGCATTATAAGCAGCACAAGAATATGATTGTATAGCTGGCAAAAATCCATAGTTAAGGGCACTGATGTAACCGATAAGGAAACAGGATAAAACTGTACTCGGTCCAGAATGATCTGCAATATTAACATCACTGTGCAATTGAGAAAATCCTTCAACAAAACTAGATGCCATAACAATATCTACAGCAAATCGAAAAGGTATACACAGAAAATTTGTGGTTTACTTTCGAATTTTCGCAGTTAATCACCGAAAATAAACAACCTAATACTTGAAATGTTTTCAACTCACCAGATGTGATTAAAAGGCAGTTTTCACTACAAACAAACAAGATAATAAAACAAGACTATTACAGTTTAAGGAGTTGGATGGAGTAATAGTCTATCCAAAGAACTTCGAATGAAGTTGAAATATCTTTTGGAGTCATGCCGATACTCCACTGGTTGAATGTTAGCTGGACGGAGGAAATCGGCAGGAAGCCCTGGACCTAGGTTTCGTGCTTGTTGGCACTCATCAGCAAGGCGTACCTGCAACCTCCACGGAACTGATGTCTCACCTAAGATTAGAACCTATGCCATCTCCTGTAGGACTGGGTTAGATACATTGATTGGTCACTGGAGTGTCAACAAGCACGAAACCTAGATACAGGGCTCACTGCCGACTGCCTCGATCCAACTAATTTCTACCTAAGTGCATCACGATACTGAGCTGCCTAGTCTGGTGGCCACATTGCAAAATGATCGATAGAATTCGATCAGCACTTAGGACTAGACAACATGAAGTTGGTTACCCTTTAGTGACCAATCAATGTCGCTGACTGAATTTTTGTGCATGATCACGGGTATTCATACAAACAATGGTGAATCGATGGAACACTTCTACGTCACATCCCTACTGATATTGACTGAAGCAAAATAAAATACGTCTCTCCAATCGCTTCACTAACAATGAAAGGCTTTCTGAGCACAAAAAATGTCAGTTTTCAAAGGTCTGATTGATCAATTTTTGTCTAAAACACCTTTCCAATCAAATCGTCAGACGTTAATCGTTCACTTCGTAATACATAAACTCGGAGTCATAGTTCCATCAATAACCAAGATGAATATTTGAATTCCCTTCGAGGATACTACATTATTTATTATTAAAAAGAGACAAAGTGGAAATCATCCAAAAGCTGTCTAATGATACTTTCAGTTTTACCAATACCATAGCATAGCTGGGACCAAAAACAGAATTTGATGATTCCAGGATAATTTAGGGTGTGGAGCTAATAGAGGAAACTAGGAGAAAGTAGTGAACAAGAAGCCAACACATACTAACCAATTTGTCGCCACAGAACCAATGATCTAACAATATACAAAATTAGTCGTGGAAAAATTCTAATCGATAAAGTGAAAGTAGAGAAGATAATTACTCAATGACAAGAATAGATCTGAAGATGATCTGTTTCCACGTCTTTTGATGAGTATAAACAGAAAAGAAAAAAAAGAAAAGTAATCGGTACAATACCATAGGAATGAAATATATCTTCAAAAGACACTATGTTGCTGCAGTCGTCAATAAGATCAGAAATGCAGTCGCTCATATTTTCTTCTCTGCTAAAACGGTTACAAGCATCACGCTTAACTAAGCAACTCTAAATCGAGTTGTCTTCAAATACGGTTATCAGTTCATATTTAAACATCAAAGCAAGTTTGCTGAAGAACATAGACATATATTTCTACTAGGGTTTCTGAACATTCTCCAAAGTATCAATATCTCCACGATCAAACCTTCTTCACTAGTGCGACAGTCTACCGAATGATTGATATAAAGCATCAAATCGAAAAAATCAAGCCTCGAGGAACCCGGTGGGGTAGGAGACTTCACTTCTACTTCGGTTTTCAGAAGCTACCGAAATCAGAAGAATCCAACTCAGTTTGTGTACTCGGAAGAAAGACGGTCAAAAACCTTCTACTTTCACTATAACGTTTGACGAACTTTTACAATTTTCCCTCGTCATTCACTGTTTATATCCCCACCGCTTTCCTTACTGGCATAAATATTTCGATTGATTTGATCTATCTTGCATCCTAAACCAAGCTCATTTTACACTAGTCTGTAATTATATCCACGAAACCTTCACACCTCTACTTTTCTTTACTTCTTTCGCCTACACTATATTTGTCACCCTCTAATTTTCTTTTTTTTAAAATGGAGTTCTCAGTTTAATTCTGTTCACTATACATCTACAATTTCCTGAAGTAGATCTGACGACTATGTTTTGTTCTCCATGTTTATTACCTTTCTATTCATCACCAATCATTGGAAGGTTATGTGCCGCCTCAGATAAGCTATCAAATGCAACTGAATTCATTTCATTCTGTACATGTTGTTTTGATGGCGTTGATCAAATCCATTAAGTGGATAAGCTTTATGTGGCAGTTGCTCTTTATTCTTATTCATTCGAGTTACTGTCTATATGTTTCACCGAAAGACAGGTAGATAGAATCAGTGTACGACTTGGCATACAAGTGCATCGGTTCAAGTTACCAAACTTCACAATGGTATATAAAGACAGGTGGGTAGAATAAGAATGATAACGAATGGGGCAAAGTTATGTGAGAGAATAATGACCTGAAGATAAAGTTTAGTGTGAATATTTAAGATGTCAAAGAATGAATAGATTTTGACTACTGTGACCGACTTTCATCCACTTTACGATGACTCTTCAATCACCGACACCTATCGTCACTAGGAATCCACGCAACTAGTCTACATCTCCCAACACGGTTCGGATCAACAGTCAGATACTTCAGCGACTGGTGGTATCACATCCTAGTCTGAACACCTTGAACCCTCTTCCTACCTAATCAAAATTCTTCAAGCACTGCACATCGAGATAGGTGACGGCTCAGCATCCTCGACACACTCTCTAGCTACCTCAGTTCATAAAGCTTCATAACCTCATCAATCGAATTACTCGTCCTGTCAAGTATCCTTCATTTGACCTCAACACTTATCACACGGTCATTCCACCAAACACAAGCTAGCTAGCTATCAAGACACCTATGATCAAAACCCTGTAATCCCTCCATACCTTCTACTTTCAACAGCCGCGTCTCAGTCGTATAGCAGGATAGAATGGACTGCAGATCAGTATGCTCGTCCTCCAATAGGTGGTCACATATTTCGCCAGTCAGTGCCACACATGACGCAAGTTGACAAATCCCAAACGGGTCTTCTGTATCCCACCTGATGTTTCGTCAACAATCAGTCCGTTCCGGCCGGTGCAACTCCCCAACGTAAGTGAAGTGTTCCACACATTCCACCATTTCACTCCCTACCAATAAATTAGGAGTAGTAGCAGACTAGTTCTGGAGCATCATCTTACATTTCACAGATGTGAGATACATGTCAAACTCTCAGATTTCTGCTCAACATGTTTAGAAGACCCTGCACTTTGTCAGTGTTTTCACCTAGCAGGAGAATATCGTCTACAGACTTCATATTCAACCAGATGACCTCTAGGAGGTAGATCAATTCCTGTGAAGTCAGACACCGACAACTATTTACATACTCTTGATAGCGTGATTTCATCTCACATTTACGCATTTGCATTATAAGGTAAGTTCATTTTGATTACGTACCTATTAAATTTATAACGTTGTCACTAAGTGTAAACACGCACTATATTTGAGGACTATCGTCTAGTTCCTGAAAATGAGTTTAATCGCTGAAGTCTCACTGATATTACTAAAGTCGCAAGGGAATAAGAATCTGTAATAAGCAACAACATTGAACAGTTCAGGGGGTCATGGAAATTTAAAGTGTGGTTGCGAATATGTGGCAACACTACACGTTGACTATGAAAATGTTCGGTAACCCGACAGTAGCACTTGACTAGCTCAGTAAAAAGTATTCTGAAGTTGTACGTCGGTCAAGTACGTACGAAAAGAGCCTACTGTGCTATTAAATCCCAAATGGTTGGACCTGTGCATATGTGTGAAGCATATGGAGAATAGTGATATGAGCGAACGACGAACGCTGTTGTAGGACAAGGACACTAGGTGTTATTATCTTTGTTGAAATCTCTCACAGACGGAGTGATTCTATTCACTCAGGAATAGTGGTCTTATTGAAGGATAAAAAATAATGGATAAAGATGAACACATAAAATAAAAGAGTGAAGTCGATGAAAATATACGGGCTTTATGCAAGTCTTCATTGAAAACCTATGATGTTTACAATATACCTTTCACATACAAAATGTATGACTATGTTCCAGGACTAGTTTGCACCAATGTCTAAATTAACATTGCACAAAAAGTCGGTTAGGTGCGTCAACATTTTACGTAATTAGACAGTCATTGGAACTTCGTGCATGTGATCATTTGGTAAATCTGATGAAAAACTACTTAATAAGAAAGAAAACAAACATACCACTTTCAGATTTCTCAAAGGTGAGATCAAAAGTTTTTATGCTTTCACGTGAAGCAGGTCTTCTTAGATCATTGTTGTCACTAGAATCTAGTTTGAGACTATTTTTTTTATAGTGTTCGTGAACAGCTTTCCCCAAACCAAAAGATGAACAGTCCAATAAAATGAATGCATTCAAGGAGAATGCCAAAACCACACATAACAGATATATGAATGTACTAATTGTAAAACGCGGTGGTGAGAAAAAAGGCACCACTTGATATGTACCATTAACTGGAAAAGACAAAAGGAAGTAACTAAAATAAACTTGTGAATAAATAAGTATTGATATTGTGAAAATGAATACAATAGACTATAACTGTTGAGAACTGTTCTGGTTGATGAAATCAAATATATAAAACTGATGCTTCAGTCAGTAATTTGGTCAACACGGGCACAGAATGTAACAACCAAACCGAGTGATAGCGTTATACAGTATTAGAAGTTTGCTGTGAGTTGGCGAAAAGGAATCGCCCCATGATAACTCCCACAACTGAAGAAAAACCATGAGGTCAAACGAAGGATAAATCACGTCAACCTCGTGAGCATAGCTCGTTAATAGAAAAAAAAGCTTTCATCTGATTAACTCAGAAAGGTTGAATTCTTTTCATACCCATATTCATTGTACTTCATGTTGACGTCCGCTTACTTGTACAATTTTATGTATAGGCCAGATATCTACTTATGTATCGAAAATCTACCGAACTATGCAGTAGACCACTCTATGAGAATCCATAACTAGGAAACAATGACTACTTGGAGAGGAAGATATAGGAAGATTGTAGGTATTTGATTACAAATGCATACGAAGCATCACTTGCATACGGTGAAGGCAAATCAGTCGATGAGGTGAAGAACTTCTACCGGTTAGTATTCTACATACGAATTGCGTACATCAAACCATAGTTCACTCCTACACATAAAACCGACTGGAGTAGAAGTGGAGATAATGAAAGCTGCAGATGACTGTACAAAATCATAGCATCAATCCCTGACTGCTGCTCTGAGCCATATGTGGAAATATGAACTACCTAGTTTGTACAAACTATCCAAGGCTAGACAACTAGGTTGGAACTTGATTATATGACTATATCTCGAATAAGCTATGCATCACAGAAATAACTTATGGGTACAGGACAGAATGTTTAATTTTCGAGTGTGGTTAAGATAATTGGTGCATTTAGAGCTACACTAGGCATTTGTGAACACTTTTGAAAGTGTACGACTTCTCTCTCCACAATTTTTTCAATGATAAGTCATCATCATGTTAGTTACAACGCTACACAAATTACTTTTATGCAAATACATCTTAAAGTTTCCATAGCCTATGGTACAGCTGAAAAGGGTGAAGAAATACCATAAATTCATTGCATTCCACAAAATTTGTTGTTTGTGTTCAATCAAAATACAGGAAAGGAGTCAACAGTAGACGAAATCTTTAACCTAATTCACACAAAACTTTATGTGATTAACACTCTATTTTATAAATAATCATAACTTATTAACACGCCCCTAAGCTAAATCAAATGAAAAACGATTCCATATCATCAATTCTCAACATACTACACGATAGCTCAACTCCCAAAAGGTGAATATCAATAATGTCTATCACAAAATGTAAATTTACGCTTTAGCATAAAATTATTATACATGAATAGTTTTTATTGAAAAAGACATCACTTTTATACCTGTTGTATTAATACATTCTGGTTCTGGACCAACTCCTTGAATAAGCGCTAGTACACTTGGAACTAAGTCACTAAATGCTTCACCAAAGTGTAAAGCTCCCACGTACAACTGAGGCATTCCATTTAGGTATGTTATAAACGTAACAGATGAAGTACAATCAACTGTTGATGCTAATAGAGCCAAAATAAACAATCCAATACTATGATAACCAGTTTTTAGAGATGGTATATAAATCACTGTCTACAAAAAGAAAAAAAACAGAAGTAAAATAATGCGATCAAATAATAGTATGTGATAACGAAATAACTAGGTAATAATACACTTGAAACTACTTCAAACATTTCACAGCTACCTCAACAGTTACAATCTACTCTACACACCGTCAGTCTTGTAACATAACAAACGAAACAAGAAGAAAGAGTAACATTTCAGTACATTATTGGTTTTAGGAGAGAATCCATAAAATTCAGTTGAAGAACCTTGCCTTGCTACCTAAAAGACAGTGAAATGAACTTCGCCTTCTGAAAACGCATCTGCTGATGTGTTCGTATACACTACTTTGTGAACTGCGATCTAGGAAGTTAAATTCATCATCCCCTTCACTGTTCATTTTAAATGTTTTATTACACCACATTTTGCTAACAGCATTTAGCACATCGGAAGCATGTTTAAGATGAAAGCATACGATGGTTATTATCCCGAACTCAACTAACCTAGAACAATAGTTTCTTGATCGCATTATTTGTCATAATCTGTTGTGGACTTTCCTTGAAGATGATGACCCAACGGAGTAACTATGACAAATTCATCGATTTGACGATATACTACGTTGCTATATTGACACTACATTTTTTCATACGCATCATTAAAGCAAATATGATTTTGTCTTTTAGTAAGGAAAGTGGTTGATAATACTGAATTACAACCCTTATTATTGCGTCCAGTGTATTATGAAATATGTTTTCTAACTTCGTATTACAGATGGACTTAGTTCGAATACTCACATAATGTTAAACCACCTACTGATAGGCAAACCATAACTCCTACTAAACAACTAGCTTTTAAACTGATGTTACAGTGAGATGGTTTAAAATTTTTAAAACGTATCAACGATAATGGCTGAAAAATGTTTTCTTCAGAGCTTGATTACTCATTCAACCTGCCTTTCAACTCATTTTAATATTTTCCGTTTATGTTGATTTCTACTTCCAGCACAACTAGGAGTGCATTAACTTAAACGGTTCAGATTTTTAAAAAGACAATTTCTCAACTGTTTGTTGTTCAGTTAAATATTTCAGAATGATAAATGCAGTCTACATTTACTATTCTAATGTTTTTAATAGATAAAGTGAAGTGAGCGTTTAACGTTGTATTTAGACTTAAAACTTTGGTGGTGAGTGATCGTTTACTTCCAGTTCTGTTAACAGTAATGTGAGCAAAACCTTAATTTTAATGAAAAACTTTAATTGTGAAGTGAGACAGGACTCAAATACATGCGTTTAAAGTCGCTAAGCAAGAGGACTAATAATTAGCTGTCTTGAAGTTGTGATCGCAGCAAAATAACACTCAGATAATTGTATCCGGATATGTACAAATGCAGAAACCACAAATTATTAACAGACAGTTTGATAATCATCGCGTCCGGTATAGATTGGTGGTAAAGTCGCTAACTACAACACTGGGTGACACGGGTTCGAATCTCGGGTAGAACATCAGTTCCGTAGAGGTTGCAGATACGCCTTGCTGACGAGTGCCAACAAGCACGAAACCTAGGTCCAGGGCTTCCTGCCGATTGCCTCCAACCAACTAATCATCGTTATATACTTAAGCGACAGAGTTAAGATTAGAAAACTGATAAATATTGAAGTAGATAGTTCTGAAATAGCTTTTACTATAGTAAATAGCTTATTCGAATAATTTGCAGCTTAAATGTCTCAATATTATACATTTCTCTAGTCCATGATGCAAATGATTCTGCTGACAATGAAATTCTTATCAGTGATCTAGTTCTGTTTTTGTGAACCTCATGATTTGAGACACTAAAGAATATCTGTATCTCAGATGCCGGATTTTGGTGGTGTCAAGATTTCTGATTTGGATCGCTTACTCGTGAAGCTTTTATGGTCTTACTAGACATCATTCGCATTAGTTAGTGTTCAGAGGGTAAAACCGCCTGAATTCCACGATTTCACATTACCAAATGACTAAGTTCTGCTATTACTCACCTTCCAAAACTGTGCAAGTAGTAAACATGATATTAAAGCAATTGTAAGTATCAAATAATTAGCTATCCTCTCCGTGGTTGTAAACAACGTGAACAAAATCCATTCGTTTTGGATTGGAACAATTTCGTCAGAGGGACATATAGAACAGGGCCAACATTGGCTATCTAGCAACGTTTAAAGGAAAATCAGAAGGTTTAAACTTTTCCGCTGAAAGTTATATTTAAACATAAGACTTACGAACCTAACAGACAAAAAGAAAGATGAATTTCATTCTTTCTAGCATAACATAACCACATACGCGAAAACAGAAAACAATGCGAAAAGCGGAAAGAGATACACGTGTTGTAAACGGTTACATAGGCAAGCCATCAATGTTCACGGACAGTTAACCAAGTTTTTTCACTCAGACAGATAATATCAAAATAGGACCTGACATTACTGAGTAACGATCTAAGTTGCCACACCGCATATCAAAACATCGAACGAGAATGCAATAATATGAAAAATAAAGAAATCAAGAGAACAGTAAAAGCAGCAGAAAGTTGTAGAAAGAAAGCAAGGAAGAATCACAGAATACTGAATGCAGTATAGCAATCAAGAAGAAGATAATGTTTGCATAAAAATGCACCACTGAGATCGATTCTGAGCCACGTCATGTAGAGTCACCAATCACTGGTTTCTGTTGCCAGATGGACCCAGAATAACAGTTAAAGATTTCATGCACTGACGCTGTATTTTAGTCCGGCTACCTCTAACACCTTATGGCCTGAATATACTTAGGTTAACATTATTCGATGGGGTAGATGTTCACTAGGCATATATGACACAAGTTCTATTCACCACAGTCGATGAAGGTTCACAACCTAATCCACTGACTTTCCTCATCTCCCTGAAACTCCACACCTGACTTCAACCTTATGTGATGACACCACAACATATGGTCTATGCTATGAAGGCAAAGATGGTCGATTATGTGAAGCCTTCTCATATCATCCACCTTTAATGGCCGTGTTTCCCAGCCATACAGTAGGACAGAGTGAAATGCAGCGTAGTACACACTGTCCATAATAGGCGATCGGATATCACGGCGGCACCATAAATATGCGTAAGCTAGTGGAAGCCAATCGAGTATTTTTCATGCGTGCAGAAATTTCGTCGGTCACTGACTCATCAGTGGTCAACGCGACCAACTTCTTATTGCTGGACAAGGCAACAATGAAGGTCCGTTCTGGAGTAATAAATTCCCATCGGTAAACGTGAAACATGTAACCCAGAAATTTTGAAATTGCTACCAAGGTGTCCAGTGGTTACTATATCTTAGCATAACATAACTACGTCATCTGCGTACTCGAGATCTATCAAAGACTCCCCTATAATAAGATCAAGTTCTGTGAAGTCAATGAGTACGACTATGATGAAGTTGAATAAGACTGGAGAATGTTAACATTCTTGACGTACACCGGTTGACGTATACAACTCACCCGGTAGATCACCATAGGGATCAAACACACGCATAGCTGCCTGAGTACACTCTTCAACAAAATGATGTACTTACTCGGCAGCCCTTACAGTGACACACACTGCCATAAGACCAGACGATAGACAGAGTCGAGTGCTACCTTCACATCGAGAAACGCAGTTAGTATCGAGAGTCAGAAAGCGTACCCAGGTTCCAAAACCTGATGGAAGGTGTGTATGTAGCCAATATACACCCACAACTAGATCTGGGACTTTCCAGTTTTCCTCTGGTTTCTTGTTACCGAGCTCCACTCAGACGCTTGATGATTATGGAACCTAGAGTCTTAGACATTATGAGAGTCATGTTGATTTCTCTGTGGGTACGACTGAAGGATATCCCGGTTTTCTTCAAGAACGAGGCAATCAGTGATTGGGACCAGTCAAATGGGATCACATCTGAATAACAAAGGTCAGTTAAACTAGTCAATAATTCTTGAGCACTGTTCCTGAAAACCTCTGGTGCTAGCTCATTTAATCCTGTTTCCATTCCTCATTTTAGATTACTTACAGCTTTCTCTATTTCTGAGAGCGTTGGATACCCTAAATCAATGTTTCATTTAGGATCCCACTGGAGGGTGGAAAATTGGATATTAGCTGACGGTCAGCTGAACTCTTCTTCAATGTTTTCCACCGATTGTTCCAGTCATCTCACATGCTAGCGAATCACAGATAAATCCTTCTCCGCTATAGTTTTGCTAATCATTGACTTTCGCCTCAGGTTTCCTACGTTAGTCTAAATAACCGTCCACTATTTCGTATCGCCGCTGCCTTTTCAATCTCTTTAGCCTTTGATATCCACTATTGTTCGTGGCCATTGTGTAGACATTTTATCAACATACATTTGAGTTGTTTCCGGTCGTCATTTCGCTTAGAGTCTTCACACTTGCGTTTACGAGCATCCATTAATTCATAAGAATGTAGTAAGATTCATATTCTTTTTCTTATCACTTACTGAATTACTTACCATATTAAACGCTATCTTTACAGTAGTTGACAGACTTTGATCTGTTCTCATAACTCTCTAGTCAATTCCTTGCTAAAAGCACCCTTATCATTCTCATCATTGAATTTTTTCACAATGGTCTTGATAATGTAGTTTCTGCGCGTCCATTTCGGAGCAGATATATACGTCCGTGAACTAATGAATGATCACTGTTCAAACACGTTCCCCAGAAGAAGCAGCAATCCTCTTCCGAGTCTCTCTATCGACAGGTGATAGCAATATGGTCTGTCTGTGTAGATTGTTGGCTGAGGTCGATGGACCTAAGTTTAGACATTGTTTACTTTTATGTCGGAAGTTCATGCTGATCAGAAGACTGCTATCAGACCACAGATGTAGCAGCCAATCGTCTTTATATGTCCCTTCGCCTAGGATTCTAAAAGTGCCACTTAAATGTCTTTTTGCATGACTTAGACTTCCCATTTGGGAACTGAAATTGTCTGCTAGAAAAACCATGTCTGAGCGTTTGGCCTTCAATAAAAGACCAGAAAGTTTTCGGTAGAATTCATGCTTCATATCGTGTGAAGTGCAGTCAGTGGGTGCACAAAGAGGCAACAGTAACTTCCACTTTTCTTTTTAGTCTTTAGTGCACTGTTCAGCCGAATAGCACACAGGTGACTGTCAACTGGAATCTAGTCGAGCCGTGTACTTAGCACATTAACACTTGAGGCTACACTTACACCCGCAAGACCACGAGTCTCTACAGACTCGAAAGCTAAGATTTTCGAATCCACGACGATGGTTAGATGAGGTTAAGTGAACAACCGCACTTTGTACTGTATGGGTGTCTCACAAACACACCACAAATCTATGGTCTGAGGTGCTAGTTTTGGTTATTGAAGCTTGACCGATTTGACTGAAGCTGCGGATGTTGAAAGCATCAGTGTAGTTTTGAGCGCGGGTTCAGAAGACCAAAGTTGCTGTCTTGTCAGCTCAGGTCGTTGTTAAGAGCTGCAGAGAAGGAGAAATTAAAGATTTCATGGGAATCTTGATCAAGAGATGTGGAAGAAGATCAAAAGTTACGGATGTAGAAGGTGGACGGTGGTCTGACGGAACTTGAGTGCCGAGAGAATTATAAAGGTGGTTGACACTTTCTAGTTAACCACACCGTGGAAGACTATTTCATTTTGAGGTACATGGAAAACAAGAGCCAGTGTGTGGTGGTGGAACCCAATAGACAGATGCTATAAACCGGTGAGCTTTAAGTTAATCGTTTCGAATCCATCTGTGAACTCATATTGCAGGCACAGGCATGGCCACGGGGAAAACAGACATACACAAAATCAACATAGAACCTAGCACATAAGTGCATGGGTTCAAATTGCCACAATTTACAGTAGCATAAAGAGAACAAGTGGATAGATAAAGACTAACATTAAAGAAGACAAAGGTGTACGGGTCCAAAAGGAATCTGAAAATGAAGATAAGTCAAAATATACAAGCTTCAGGAGACTACACAGCGTAGGTAAATCTCGACCACTGTGACTAACCTTTAACCATTTTACGACGAGTCCTCAACCACTGATACCTACGGTTGAAAGGAACCCAGTCAGGTAGTCTATATGGCTAAGACCACTAGTCAGAGAATTAATGCACTAGTGCCACGTTTTGGTCTGGTCATCCCAAAACTTCGTCCAAACGAACCCAACTTCCCTTACCGTTGTACTCCAAGGTAGGCGATGATTCAACATTCAGAACACATGATCAAGCTACCTCAGTTGCTGAAGGTTCACAACCTCATCAACCAAATCTTCTTCATTGCTTAAGTACTCTTCGCCTAAACTCGATATTTGCTCACACGGTCAGTCC
Source organism: Heterobilharzia americana (assembly GCA_944470555.2). Classification (NCBI taxonomy): domain Eukaryota; kingdom Metazoa; phylum Platyhelminthes; class Trematoda; order Strigeidida; family Schistosomatidae; genus Heterobilharzia; species Heterobilharzia americana. The sequence goes on from OX104134.1 coordinate 53,013,438, forward strand.
CTCAAACGAAAGCAATACTACGAAGAAGCCCACGATCAAAAACTTGTGATCTTTCCATATCTTTTACTTTTAATGATCACGTGCCATATCCGTATGATAGGACAAAACAGACTACACCTCAGTTTACTTAACCTTCAATAGGTAATTGGACATCTCGCCAGTAGGCGCTGCAGATGGCGCAAGTAGTCAAATGCTAAACAGCTCTTCTGTATCCGAACTGAGATTTCATCAGCAACCAACCTGTTCGGGCTAATGATAATCCCCAAGTATTTTAAGTGGCCGACACATTCCACCACTTTACTCTCTATCATGAAACTAGGAGTGGTTGCAAACCAGTCCTGGAACATTATCTTACATTTGACAGGTGTGAGACGGATACTAAACATGCTCAGGTTTCTTCTCAATGTGTTTAGAAGACTGAATTTTTCCAGCATCTTCACCTAGCAGAAGAATATCGTCTGCATACTCCAAGTCAACCAAATGACCTCCAAGAAGTAGATCATTTCCTATGAAGTCAGAGGCACCTGGGATTATGTTCATTAGTATATGTATAACGAAATTAAATAGCCACTGAGACAGCAAGCCTTCCTAGCAGACATCACTAATTGCTGTCAACTCACTTGACAACTCTCCATAAGTCCTTTCACAGCTGCACGAGTTCACGTAGAGAGATTCGATAAGCGTTAAACGCCTACTTGGTACTCCCTTAAAATCAGACACCGTCAAAACACTGCACGGTCGACAAGGTCAAATGCCGCCTTTAGGTTAAGAAAAATGGTAGGTGGCGGGCACCTCCAAGTTTGCCTACGCTTCAAAGATGATCTGATAGTTGCACCATATTCCAGTTCTGGAACCTGTTTGGTTTCCTCGAGTTCTTGTTAGGTGTCGGATAAATATGGTGCACAGGATCTTGGAAACGATGTTAATCAAACTGATTCATCTACGGTTGTCACAAGAAGACTTCTCTGTTTTCTTAAGAAGTGGAATGATCAGTGAGGTAAACCAATCCGACGACACTAGCTCTGATTTTCATACACTACCTAGTACCCTCATCACTTTACTCAGTAATTCCCTCCTGTATAAGCTTCCGGTGGGAAATCCTCAGGCTCTACTGCTTTGGATCGTTCCAAGTTTGAAAAATCTTCCTCAACTCTAAGGAAAGTTGCAGGACTGACAGCAATGCCCTATTCAAGTCCCGGTTAGATTCTAGACAACTGAAAGGCAGCTATAGGACAGTTGGACTGTTCTTCAAAGTGTGCCATCCAACGTCCACAACCCCTGACGTGATAGAATGCCAATGTCTCATACTTTTCGGCGATGGTCCCGTTAAATATTGTCCTATTCTCGCCAGTTTCCTTAATAAGCTGAAATAATTCTTGAGGACTATCTAATGCCGTTATCTTCAATATCTCTTTCGCTTTGAAGGTCTGTAGTTGTTGAGAAGACTGAGAAGATTTTCAGTCAATTTACTTTCTATCTGCTTTCATTTTCCATTGTACTCAAAACCATCTGGGATAAATCTTCTCAATCAATTCAGATACGGCTGCGAAAATCCACAACCTTTTGCTAACCGCTGGATGTAGACTACAAGTGTGACTATCGTTTTTTCTACAGTAGAATGAACATCAAATCAGGTTTCACCAGGATCAGGATTTCTGCCACGTTACCAGAAATCACCCGCTATCTCCTCTCTAAATACACATTTGCCTTTCTTATCTGTCAATTGAGCATACAAAGGCTTGTTTTCTGAGGCCAGTAAGGTGTAAAAATATACGTGCCCGTACAAACGCACGGTAGTATTCCAAGTAGGTACTCCAGAAAGAGCGGCAACAACCAACCGGTCCTCTCAAACGATGATCTATAGTGACACGATTTAATTGTGTCTATGGTGGTTTGAAGTCGGCGGACGCCATGTGAGACAACATCTCTCTTTACGCGTTCAGTAAGTGTTAGCAGGAAATAGGCGGTTATCAGGACAAAATTGCAAGAGATGATCACCGTTGTCGGCACGGAATACCGCAGATACTTTTAAGATGCCCTTCTGACTGGCTCAGCTTCCATACTTGGGCACTGAAGCCACCGGCCGGTGCTATAACATTTGATTTATGTAGCAAGATCGAAAGCTTTTGATAGAACTCATTTCTTGTGTCAGCCGGAATGCAGCCGGTGGGGGCGCAGGCACAGACTATGAAGGGGCATTGGTGATTGTCACGACCCTTCCCATTGCTTAAACATCCATTCAGCGCGCACGTCGCTGTTGACTGGGAAGTGCACTTTCTGCTCGAGATTTCAATGCTGTATCTACGTCAGTGATCACACGAAAGCTTATCATTGAATTTCTGGACACTCACAAGGTGAACTTTGCAGACTCACTACATTGGTCAGGTTAGGTTAGGTGAATTACCACACTTGAGTCATGTATGTCTGTCTCAAAAACACCGCACACATCCATGGTTCGCTACTCCAGAGATTCGGCAAAAGATACATGTCTGATTTAGCATACGGTTGGGATGCAGAAAGCTTCAATGTGAAATCGGTGGTGTGCATTATGAGACCAATAGAATCTGCTCAAAATACAATGGAAACAAATACGTTGTTCATCCCTGTCAATATATCAGCGACTCATCAATATGTACATCAAAAATAATACTTACATTATCGCGATTTGTAGCAAAAACTTATGTACTTCAACGCTTGTGACATAGTTCACTAGCGTTCTGCTTTTATTCACTGAATGGAATATACCACATACAGTAGTATCATTAGTAGTAGTATAGGAAAAGAGAAGACTGAGACGCAGGAAGGAATGTTTATTATTGACATCTTGTACAGTAGTCATCAAATATTGTACACTTTCTACTAAGACAGTCGTTGGCACAATGTGCTTCATTTCCTTTTCTGCTTCTATCTTGATTTGCTCTTAGTATGCCCACATTGTCTCTTGCGTTTCTCTGGGCAGAATCTTTACCCATTGCTGGTAATTCCCTATGATTCCTGCCGCCCTTTCAATATGTACTACTTATACCCATCCTGATCAGCAGAGCTCACTATAGTAACATCTTACGCTGCTCTGCTGCTTAAGAGATCAGGCATTGGATCAAAAGCTCAGAATCGCTACCATCTACTTCGAAATTAGTGTCTGGGCACTGTCACAGCTTATATAAATAACAAAAAAGTTGAAAATAAGGAAAATAATACTCTGCTTAAAATTACCACTAGTAATCAAATTCAAAAATCACTAAAATAATTCTGAACCATTCTAACTGTAATTCAACAGTTATTTTTACATAAAAACTGCACTTTCCTTTAATAGTTATTCTGATCTGCCTCTACAGTCTTGAGTCGCTTAACAGTTTCTTCAATACAGTTGTCCTGCAGTATACTATCTGATTGAAACATTCAGAAACAACGCGTACTGTACTAACTAGCCACCTTTGAAGTTCAGACACTAATCCAGACTGGACAACGAACAGAGGTTTAACTGGGAGTGTAAAAACTTCCTATTTATGCATGCTGTATCTCAAACATTCTCTCAAGAAATCAAAATGAAGTGGTCGGAATAACTTCTTCATGTGTTAGCTTGAAAAGTGGCACCCTTTAAAGACAATATGAAACCAGCTGCCAGCCTCAGACCGTCATAACCAACGTCATCATCATCAATATCAATATAGGACCAGGCATTACTGTGTAACGGTCTGAGTTGCCACACCTCATATCAGCACATCAAGTAAAAAGGCAGTCAGGTGCAAGATGAAGATAAGAAAATCCAGTCGAAAGACATACAAAGTACGGAAAGAGAGAAATGAAGAATGAGAAAACGGTGAGTTTTGGTATAGTATAGTTAAGATGAGGATAATGTGTGTACACATATGTGTCACTGACATAGGTCCTTAGCCATATCATCTACAGTCTCCAACCACTGGTTCCTCTTGTCCCGTGGACCCCAACCACCTAGTCTGCATCGCCCCACATGGCTCAAACCAACAGTCAAACACTTCATACATTGGTGCCATGTTTCAGTCTGGCCACCTCAGGCCTTTTCCCAGCCTGGACCCACCTCAGCCAACATCGTGTGATGAGGTAGACGGTGGCTAGGCATACGTAATACGTGTCCCAACCAGCCATCTAAGTAGATGAAGGTTCATAACCTCGTCAACTGACTTACCTTTCCTCCCTAAAACTCTACACCTGATGTTTGCGTTACTCACTTGGTGACACCACGGAATACGGCTTATACTACGAAGGCAACGGTGGTCAAACACCTTAAGCCTTCTCATGTCTTCCACCTTCAATAGCCATGTTTTACAGCCATACAATGGAACAGAGCAGACTGCTGTGCAGTACACTCGGTCCTTAATAGACAAACGGATATCACGGCAGCGCCATAGTTGGAGTAAATTGGAAAAAGCCAGCCGAGCCTTTTGTATCCGTGCAGAGATTTCATCGGCCACAGCATAACCAACGTGGGACATGGAATAGCTGTGTAAAAGCAAAATGTTGAACAACTTGGCGTCAAAACGATCTAGAAATTACAGTGAATATTTGGAGCTCAGCGTGTAGATGTTCAGAGTGAGTTGTTCTCTGAGGTGAGGCTTTAGTTGACAACTAAAACTCCAAATGAGAGCAAAACTCATTTTGGAAAAACTTCAGGCTGTAATTAAAGACTTGAAATCTAAACCTTTAGAAGAATACGGCATAACTGGCATCAGTCTCGCACTGTCACTGATAAAAATAATATGGGTACTACGGTGTTCAGTACTCCTTGAATGTAAACCAGTAATATAACTCAGTAGCAAGTGGTGAAGGAAGTATGAAATAGGTTATATACTGATAAATCAAAATATTTTAGGTAAACGATCAGATATATTTGCAGACCTCACATATAGATAAAGAGTTGTGACAATAAAATACTGGGAATCTTAACGTTTAATAAGCGACTAAAATGTCAATAATTAAATAACGAAATGGTTTTAGTGATATTGGCGTTCATAGTTTTCTAAAACAAGCATTTTGTCATAGAAGATTACCGACAATACTTGACATGCAAACACTTGTCCTGAACCATGATCACAATATACTAAAAAGGTAAGGTGGTTATTTTACAGTTCCAGCTACTTCATAACACTGTATTTAGTCCATAAATACATCCTACCAATTATACCAAGGAGACAAAAACTACAAAAATGACAGAATTTCATGAGATGAAACTTCTTACAGACGATGTATAAGAAGAGCATGAAAATGTGCACTTTCATCATTGATAAATTCTAAATTTTCCATAAGCTTATAGGCAACTGAGTGATCTGACTATCAAGTTTCTACAAACATCTCACTGTTCTTTCTGTGTATCATCTATCCAAAACTGACTTTTATTTAATTGACGTTCATTTATATGCATTTAGGCAGGATTGAGGTGATAGCCGCCTATCAACTAGTCTTCGCGAAACCAGAGGAGGATGAACACGACACGTGAGGTCTTTTTATCCCGAATGTTACTTTGTGAGCGGCACTCATATTGCCTTTCTTAACTTTTGCATCGTCTGACCTGTACTTACACTGTAGAGATTTGTGTGTCATTAGGTTATTCCAATCACATAAGGATTTGATCATTTGCGAGCTCTTTATCTAAAGGCTGAAGACTGAGGAAAACAGTTCAAATAACGTTCACAACAAAAATTGCAGCAACTTTCAGAAACTTTCAGGAACACTACACTGCACGAAATGGTCACACTTTTGACTTTTTTATTCATCATCATCATCATTATCAACATAGGACCAGGCATTACTGCGTAACGGTCCGAGTTGCCACACCTCATATCAGCACATCAAGTAAAAGGTAGTGAGGTGAAGGATGAAGATAAGTGAATGCAGTCAAAAGAAATATAAAGTACGAGAAGAAAGGAAAGAGGAGTGACAAAATAGTGAGATTCGGTATAGCGTTGTTAAGATGAGGATAATGTGTGTATACATCTGCGCCACTGACTTCGGTTCTGAGCCATATCACCTAGGGTCTCCAACCACTGGTTCCTCTTGTCCCGTGGACCCCAACCACCTAGTCTGCATCGTCCTACATGGCTTAAACCAACAGTCAGAGACTTCATACATTGGTGCCATGTTTTAGTCTGGCCACCTCGGGCCTTTTTCCAGCCTGAACCCACCTCAGCCAACATTGTGTGACGAGGCAATCGGTGACTAGGCATACGTAGTACGTGTCCCAACCATCTCAGTCGATGAAGGTTCACAACCTCGTCGACTGACTTACCTCTTCTCCCCAAAACTCTACACCTAACTTCTGCATTACTCACATGGTGACACCACGGAATACGTCCTATACTACGAAGGCAACGGTGGTCAAATACCTGTAACCTTCTCATGTCTTCCACTTTCAATGGCCATGTTTCACAGCCATACAGTAGAACAGAGCGGACTGCTGTGCAGTACACGCGACCCTTAATAGACAAACGAATATCACGGCGGCGCCATAGGTGGCGCAAATTGGCAAAAGCCAATCGAGCCTTTTGTATCCGTGCAGAAATCTCATCGGCAACTAACCCACCGGGTTGATCCTACTTCCCAGGTAAGTGAAGTGGTCAACACACTCAACCACTTCACTCTCTATTGTTAACCGCGGTACCGCTGAAGACCAGTCCTGGAGCAAAAATTTGCATTTGGGTGGTGAAAATCGCATCCCAAACATTCTCAAATTCCCACTCAAAGTGTTCAGAAGACTCTGCATCTTGTCAGCGTCTTCACCTAACAGGACTATGTCATCTGCATATTCTAGATCTAAGGAAAATTCACCTGTGATCCGGTCAACGTCTTTGTAATTAGGTGACGAGAGGGAAACCTCCATAAGAATATCTATGATAAAATTAAATAAGAATGGGGATAGTGGGCATCCTTGACGGACACCACTTGATGAGTATAGCTCCCTGGACAACTCACCATAGGCTCTAACATGCCCACAAGTGTTCGAGTAGAGAGCTTTCAATAAGGTGATGTACTTACTAGGCACGCCTTTCAGTGACAGACACTGCCATAAGACTTCTCGATCAACGGAGTCAAATGCCGCCTTCAGGTCGAGAAATACAGCTATTGTCGGGCGTCTGTAAGCATGCCTATGTTCCAGGACCTGGCGCAGTGTGAATATTTGGTCGATACATCCACGGCCAGGTCTAAAGCCTGCCTGGTTTTCTCGGGCTTGCTGTTCCCGAGCTCCACTCAGGCGTCGGAGAATTATAGAACTTAGGATCTTAGACACTATGTTTGTCAGGCTGATTCCTCTGTGGTTATCACAAGAGGACTTCTCGCCTTTCTTGAAGACTGGGATGATGAGTGACTTAGACCAGTCGGAGGGGATCGTATTTGATTCCCATATACTGGCTAACACTTCCGTTAGCCTGACTAAGAGAACTCTACCACCATTCTTGTATACCTCAGCAGGTAGTCCGTCTGGTCCTGCTGCCCTTCCCCGTTTCAGGCTACCTACCGCTTTCTCAACTTCTTCTAGTGTTGGGGGACCTGTCTCTATGTCCCATTCAGGGTCCGACTGGATAGCGGGCAGCGCAATGGTGGCTGGAGGCCAGTTAAACTGTTCCTCAAAGTGTTCTGCCCATCGTCCCAGTCGCCTTCCCTGCGAGTGAATCGCCGATCCGTCCTTCTCCGCTATAACCTCACTAACTGTTGTTGACCATTTCCCCCCAGTCTCCTTAATAAGTCTAAATAACTGTCTACTGTTACCGATCGCCGCTGCCTTTTCCATCTCTTTAGCCTTTGCTGCCCACCACTGTTCACGATCGTTGCGCAGACTTTTCGTCAGTTATTTTTAAGTTGCGCTCGCTCTTCATTGTACTCAGAGCCTGCAGGGATGCATTCACGTGCATCCATTAGTTTGGAAGAAGCTGCTGATATCCACTGGCTCTTTTTAGCCATTATCTTGGAGTCGGCTACAGTCTCCAGTGCTGCTTTTACAGTAGACTGAAGATGGCACCAAGCTTCTTCTGGATGAGTGACAGTCTTTTGTTCCGATAACTGCCTAGCCAACTTCTCACTGAACACGGCTTTGGTGTTTTCGTTGTCCAGCAGAACTCGTAGTGGTTTTGTTGCCAAATTTTTTCTACGTCCATTGAGACGCAGGCATATACGTGCTCGGACCAACGCATGATCGCTGTCCAAACACGTACTCCAGAAGGAGCGGCAGTCTTCCACCGATCCTCTCCAGCGATGACTAATAGCAATGTGGTCTATCTGTGTCCATCGCTGAGTCGAGCTCGGTGGACGCCAGGTCAGACAGTGCCTTTCTTTATGTCTGAAATTTGTGCTGGCTAAAAATAGGCGGTTATCTGAGCATAGTTGTAATAGGCGATCACCGTTATCTGTACGTTCAGCTGGGATTCCGAAAGTGCCACCTAAGTGCCTTTCTGCCTCACTCAGTCTACCCACCTGTGCGTTGAGGTCACCTGCAACAACCACTACGTCCGAACGTTTGGCTTTCGAGAGGAGGTTAGACAGTTTATGGTAGAACTCGTCCTTCACTTCATCCGAACTACAGTCAGTGGGTGCGTAAGCAGAGATTACAAAGAGACAACGGCGAGTCTCACTATTCCTTTTAGTTCTCACTGTGCCGTTCAGCCTCATAGCGCAGAGGCGACTATCAACTGGGATCCAGTCTAGTAGTGAGTTTTCTGCCCTGGTGCTTAATGCTATACCTACACCTGCAAGACCACGAGAGCTAGCTATCGAATCTCCAGAAACTCGAAGGGTGAATTTTGCAGATTCACCAGATTGGTCAGGAGAGGTCAGGTGAATAACCACACTTGGGTCCTGTATGCGTGTCTCACAAACACAGCACACATCCATGCCTCGAGTTGCTAGAGTCTTTGCCAACGAAGCCTGTTGGCCAATTTGACGGAGGGTGCGGACATTGAAGGCTCCAATATGTAATTTGGAGCGTGGTTTAAGGAGACCAGGGACGCTGTTCTGTGGACTCAGATCGTTGTCGAAGGCTGCAGAGGTAGGAGAAATTGAAGATGATGCAGCATCATTAATTAAGAGACGTGAAGGAAGATTAGAAGGTAATGATGGAGGAGGAGGATAGCAGTCAGAAGAAACTTGGGTGCTGACAGAGTTGTGAGGGCGGTTGACACTTCCCGGCTGCCCACACCGTGGAAGGCTATTTCTTCTTAAGGTACCTGAAAGAGATTTGTGTGACCGCAGAGCCCATCGGACATCTGCTTGAGGCCTGTCACACCCAGCCTTTTGAGTATGATTATTTTGAACTTTTGTATTTTTGGGGCCGGATGAGCGAAAGGAAACGACAAGTGAACCAACACCGCCGGCCCGGCAGACCGTGGGGCGTGGTGGAGTGTGTTATTTTTGGGGCCGACCTTTTCTAACCCCCCCTTCCACTGAGAAGGCAGCATCAGCATGGCACTGCTGGTCATCCAAGGGAAACACCTTACTGCTGTCACACCCCATCCAGCTAGCAGCAGTACGACTTCGCCCTCAGACCCCCATCATAGTGTAGCAATTTACACTATAACGGTAACTGCTTTTCGTCTAACCACTACCCAACAGACCTTTCTGGTATGGTAGGACCTCGAGGGAACAAGCGTTCCACCAGCATAGCTCGTTGGGTCATTGTGATATGCAAGCCCGACCACCACGTCAAGGTAGCAGCTATCGGTCGGGTGACTTTTTTATTATTCTATATTTAAAGCCCTTATCTGGAAACCTTCTATATTCATGAAGTCTAGTTAAAAATTAACGCAGGAAGTCATGTTAATATAGTTACGATTTACAAATGACAAACTTAATTTTTAGAATATCAGTATGGCTAAGAAGTGATACTTAATCATACATACCTGTATAATGACTATCAAATAAGCAGGCAAATTCCAACCTTCTGGTAATACGTTCACTAGCAGGGGTAGTTCGACCCACAAACCATTGACAACAATCCATGAACCCAAACCGTATAAGCTAACTAGACAAGCTGCAAGCCAAGTGAATTTTATTTCATTTTGGGAACCAGCCATTCTGAAGAAAAAGAAAAAAACTACATAAAGTACCTAACGCTCTTGTTACGATGTGTTAAACATATGACTATTTATAACGTAATGAATAGGTAAGGTAACTCATTAAACAAGTACAGACTTCTAGACCAGATTACTAGACACTTAATTTATGAGTGCCTGTGACACTATCCGGTTCCCCAGGCCAAAAATCTTGGAGCAGGATTTGAACCTAGGGTTTTATGTTTGACAGTTGAGTACTCAAGTTGCTGAGTCATAGTTCCAATCTGAAAAGCATTCACAACGTCAAGAAACAGTAAGCTGACGTATTAAAACGTGTAACTGTGCAGGCTAAATACCGGGCAAACCCATCCATAAACTGAACGGAACTCAATCTGCTTCTTGATGAGTGTAATGTGGTTTATGAAGTATGATATCAACCCATACTTTCAAAGTATTTGGAAACAACTGAATAAATTCATAGGTCTTTTCACAGATGAGTAAACTGATGATCTAATCCCATAATGATGGTTTAGTATACTTTCTCAAATAATCTATTCAGGTACCAAACTGAAATCTCATCATACTTAAACAAGTTGGTGGTAAGTTGAAATTCCGATCAAATGTTTACTTTGCTAGTTGCATTCGTGTTAACCGAAAATTGTACACAGAATACGGAGATTTTCGAAGTAATAGGCTACTCGGAATGTTTTTCGAGGTGCAATATCTAGAATTTCAGGATCCTTATTAAAAAACCCTGATTTTCGGCCCTAAGAGAAAACCCATATTTCAGTTCAGAGATCTATCTACAGAAGGCTTACACAGAATGAACGATTTATAGGAATTCAAAGCAGATCTACTAAACAGGAAGTGAAATCTTATCTATTCACTTTTGTCAACAATCAAATAATACGCAAGATGACACTGTCACCAAAAAACTAGAATAAATTCAAGGAGTTTCGAGGGAAAAATAGATTCTCAACGAGATTCACGGATAGAAACATTACTCAAATAATACCAAATATTACTCAATGCATTCAAATACTTCCTGCAAGTAACTTTTCTCGACTGTTTAGTCATTAAACTTCGAATTATACCTACCATTCAGAAACTCAACTGTCAGTGTGTAGTGTAGGAACTAGATGTCTTCGTCGTTGTCAATCATGCAGAGCCTAGCAGATTGGACAACAGACACGTTTGACTGAGATTGTAAAGAGCCTTCTATTGGTGCCTGGCACATCCGAAAGATGCACACGAATCGAATCGAAATGCACTTACCAACCTTGTGTACTTTCGTGCGGTAGGCAATGACCCACACCTATTGTGTGAAGGCTAATATGCTACTACCTGGTCGCCCAAACCTCGGTAGGTGAAGCGGTGTTCGAATCCGTGACCCGATGGTAGAAAGCCACCCCGTTCACAACTAATGGACCACAACTCCACAGAGGTGCATGGAAGGTCGTAGTGAAGCGGTTTGAATAACTTTTTCCATAGTGTATTTAGTGTACAAGTATCAGAGGGCTTTATGGTATAGGCAACTCCTTCTGCTGGTGCACGTCTCGCGCTGGGCTTTAGAGATGAATCTATGCTGGTGGCCAGTATCCCCGTTAATAAATGTCTTTATTTTTAAACTGAAGATGTCATTAGAGCTAATGGTCGTTGGTACAGGAAACAATTTTGTCTCATCATCTCCCTCGATTTTTCAACAGTCTCAGGTTCAGATGCTTCTGAGAATAACTATGCTGCTCTACTTCATGCAAGTGCAGTTAGCTGGTATCTTAGGGCTAGTTGAGGACTTGAATGACTGGTAAAAATGATACCGTTACTGGTTGTATTATAAGGATCATCTTTCGCAGCTCTGTGCAGATCGTTATTTGTTTCTGGGTGGTGTAACAGCCACTGGAGTGTGTGGTAAAGTTTTACTGTACTTCTTCAGAGGTTTAATGTGCATAGTACTGTTGGTCGAATAGATTGCTTGAGATAAAGTCTTTTGTATGACTGAAAATGATTGAATGTGATAAATAGATCGAACTGCAAGCCTACTGGCGATACATGCTACTAAAGGTATCCAGGTTGAGAACTCAGGAAGAAAAGAAATGAGGAAAACAGATGTTAGTCAGTAAGAGCAGTCACCTGTATGCATAAATATCATCAAGGAAAAGTCATCACTTGATCTCCTAATAACCAGCGGTCAGTTACGTATAAAATTGTAGACTAGAAGGCAATCAGCAGATTTCTGTCAATAGAGGTAAGTCTGCACTTTTATCTGGTTTGAAACTAGCCAACACAATCGTTCCCATTGAGCTACGTTTCCTCAACGCACAGGTGGGTAGACTGAGTAAGGCAGAAAGGCACTTAGGTGGCACTTTCGGAATCTCAGCTGAACGTACAGATAACGGTGATCGCCTATTACAACTATGCTCAGATAACCGCCTATTTTTAGCCAGCACAAATTTCAGACATAAAGAAAGGCACTGTCTGACCTGGCGTCCACCGAGCTCGACTCAGTGATGGACACAGATAGACCACATTGCTATTAGTCATCGCTGGAGAGGATCGGTGGAAGACTGCCGCTCCTTCTGGAGTACGTGTTTGGACAGCGGTCATGCGTTGGTCCGAGCACGTATATGCCTGCGTCTCAATGGACGTAGAAAAAATTTGGCAACAAAACCACTACGAGTTCTGCTGGACAACGAAAACACCAAAGCCGTGTTCAGTGAGAAGTTGGCTAGGCAGTTATCGGAACAAAATACTGTCACTCATCCAGAAGAAGCTTGGTGCCATCTTCAGTCTGCTGTAACAGCAGCAGTGGAGACTGTAGCCGACTCCAAGATAATGGCTAAAAAGAGCCAGTGGATATCAGCAGCTTTTTCCAAACTAATGGATGCACGTGAATGCATCCCTGCAGGCTCTGAGTACAATGAAGAGCGAACGCAACTTAAAAATAGACTGATGAAAAGTCTGCGCAACGATCGTGAACAGTGGTGGGCAGCGAAGGCTAAAGAGATGGAAAAGGCAGCGGCGATCGGTAACAGTGGACAGTTATTTAGACTTGGTAAGGAGACTGGCGGGGAAAGACCAACAACAGTTAGTGAGGTTATAGCGGAGAAGGACGGATCTGCGATTCACTCGCAGGGAAGGCGACTGGAACGATGGGCAGAACACTTCGAGGAACAGTTTAACTGGCCTCCAGCCACGATTGCGTTGCCCGCTATCCAGTCGGACCCTGAATGGGACATAGAGACAGGCCCCCCAACACTAGAAGAAGTTGAGAAAGCGGTAGATAGCCTGAAACAGGGAAGGGCAGCAGGACCGGACGGACTACCTGCTGAGGTATACAAGAAAGGTGGTAGAGTGCTGTTAGTCAGGCTAACGGAAGTGTTAGCCAGTATATGAGAATCAAATACGATCCCCTCCGACTGGTCTAAGTCACTCATCATCCCAGTCTTCAAAGGCGAGAAGTCCTCTTGTGATAACCACAGAGGAATCAGCCTGACGAACATAGTGTCTAAGATTCTAAGTTCTATAATTCTCCGACGCCTGAGTGGAGCTCGGGAACAGCAAGCCCGAGAAAACCAGGCAGGATTTAGACCTGGCTGTGGATGTATCGACCAAATATTCACACTGCGCCAGGTCCTGGAACATAGACATTCTTACCGACGCCCGACAATAGCTGTATTTCTAGACACGAAGGTGGCATTTGACTCCGTTGATCGAGAAGTCTTATGGCAGTGTCTGTCACTGAAAGGCGTGCCTAGTAAGTACATCACCTTATTGAAAGCTCTCTACTCGAACACTTGTGGGCATGTTAGAGCCTATGGCGAGTTGTCCAGGGAGCTATACTCATCAAGTGGTGTCCGTCAAGGATGCCCACTATCCCCATTCTTATTTAATTTTATCATAGATATTCTTATGGAGGTTTCCCTCTCGTCACCTAATTACACAGACGTTGACCCGATCACAGGTGAATTTTCCTTAGATCTAGAATATGCAGATGACATAGTCCTGTTAGGTGAAGACGCTGACAAGATGCAGAGTCTTCTGAACACTTTGAGTGGGAATTTGAGAATGTTTGGGATGCGATTTTCACCACCCAAATGCAAATTTTTGCTCCAGGACTGGTCTTCAGCGGTACCGCGGTTAACAATAGAGAGTGAAGTGGTTGAGTGTGTTGACCACTTCACTTACCTGGGAAGTAGGATCAACCCGGTGGGTTAGTTGCCGATGAGATTTCTGCACGGATACAAAAGGCTCGATTGGCTTTTGCCAATTTGCGCCACCTATGGCGCCGCCGTGATATTCGTTTGTCTATTAAGGGTCGCGTGTACTGCACAGCAGTCCGCTCTGTTCCACTATACGGCTGTGAAACATGGCCATTGAAAGTGGAGGACACAAAAAGGCTTCAGGTGTTTGACCACCGTTGCCTTCGTAGTATAGGACGTATTCCGTGGTGTCACCATGTGAGTAATGCAGAAGTTAGGTGTAGAGTTTTAGGGAGAAGAGGTAAGTCAGTTGACGAGGTTGTGAACCTTCATCGACTGAGATGGTTGGGACACGTACTACGTATGCCTAGTCACCGATTGCCTCGTCACACAATGTTGGCTGAGGTGGGTCCAGGCTGGAAAAAGGCCCGAGGTGGCCAGACTAAAACATGGCACCAATGTATGAAGTCTCTGACTGTTGGTTTAAGCCATGTAGGACGATGCAGACTAGGTGGTTGGGGTCCACGGGACAAGAGGAACCAGTGGTTGGAGACCCTAGGTGATATGGCTCAGAACCGAAGTCAGTGGCGCAGATGTATACACACATTATCCTCATCTTAACAACGCTATACGGAATCTCACTATTTTGTCACTCCTCTTTCCTTTCTTCTCGTACTTTATATTTCTTTTGACTGTATTCACTTATCTTCATCCTTCACCTCACTACCTTTTACTTGATGTGCTGATATGAGGTGTGGCAACTCGGACCGTTACGCAGTAATGCCTGGTCCTATGTTGATAATGATTATGATGACTTTCTCTGAGAGGCCAGCAGTCTTAATTGCATCCTTCAGCTTCTGATTGAAGGACCTGATGCGTCTCCCTTCCGTCTCGAAGGGGATGGACGGGGTGTTGACGCCGCCGGCAATGACTACGGAATCGTAATTTGTAAAGGGAGTCTTTAAGATAGCCTTGAGGTGTGGCAACTCGGACCGTTACGCAGTAATGCCTGGTCCTATGTTGATAATGATGATGATGATGAGCTACGTTTCCTCGTCTTTATGCAATTCAAGTTTGAGCCCAAACAGATAATATTGAAACTACCGATCAATGGTATGGGTATTTTCAGGTTTTCCTTTCCTTATAAAGCACCTTCTTGAATCCTGAGACGCTTCAGTGTATTCGGATTATCTTGAGTTGTGGCTGTCATTAAAATTGTCATCCTCAACAGGTTGATTTAGTTGGATTATCTGCATCCAGCATTACACCTGAATACCAAACCGAGGTAGATGCGGAAAGCAAAGATGAGCACTGCCTGTACCTACGAGATACTGTTAAAATAACCAGTGAAGCTGCCAGCGGCTTTAAAGAACGTTGTTCTCAAAGAAGATGAAATGTACTTAGCAACTTTGTATACATTCCAGCAGTAGACAATGAGCCACACCTATTGTTTGATACTCACTGGTTGCCCAAACCTCGGTAGGTGGAGTGGTGTTTAAAGTCGTGACTCATTGGTTGAAAGTCACCTTCCTAAACCAGTGACCCATAGCTTCCCAACGTGCTAATAAACACTGGGTTTCTGTGAGGGCCTAGTAACCTCTTGATGCTCGTTGGTGCATTCCAGAGAATAAAGACTACAGTTGTGTGTGTAAGTGAATTACACGAAAGATTACACAATGGTTGCGTGGCGATCATAATGCCTGGTCATCACAATGTGCTAGTGACTTGGAATCAGTAGCTGTATCTATCAATAGAAGAAATTTATTCACGATAATCTGAGCCACCAGTAGAAAAAAGCATGGTTTCAGTGAAGCAGTCCTCGTATTTGACAGAAGGCTGGTCAGCAAGCTTTGTAGATGTTAGGAATCTTGGGCAGACCAATTTGAAAACCGGTTTAGCTGACCGCTACTTCAGCGATTTCGTCATCAACTCAACTTTCTAGATTGTCACTCAATACTCAAACAACTAAAGAAACAGAAACCTTAAAGATTTCGATGTGTTGAAACTGTTACGATGAATAATACAAAGTGATGGTTTAAAACTCGGGAGGAGAAATAACTTTCGGATGTCTGACCCACTGCTTGAAAGTCAATTGCGTAGAGTAATTAATGAGCTAAAAGTACCAAAGTCATAAGGCACACAGCAATGACATAACAACCGGCGTCTTAATGACAGAAAAGAGAATACAGTTAAATAACTGGCTACATTGCTTAAGGTGTAGCAGACAAAGAATTACATCAAGTTAGAATGAGCCCAGCGTCATTTCGGAAGCCGCTGGTTTGAATCCTGCCACGACCAAGGTTTTAATTTCACATTCAATCATGACCCAACATTAAACATCACTTTCACTGTGTGCTACAACAAACAAACAAATCTAATGTGGGATTGTATTCTACCACCATGCCCAAGATCTCCTCGAATTAGTAGCTTAGCTTCATCTCAATAGCTTAGGACAACAATGACATTTATAACATAGGGAGTTAATTCTCCACGGTCCATATAAACGTAAAACTTATCTTCAGGTAACGTATGAAGAATTAGTAAAAACTGCTTACATATTTCCAAACTAAGTTGGAATTTGATAGTTTTTAAAAATTAGGACACTGGATTGTTGCTTCAGATTCTATCACGCCAGAAATGTCTGTTGGACAGTGATAAGACAAAAACCGGTCTCCACTATGGTCTGAATAGCTTACGCTATGATAGGGCTCGAGGGCGAAGTCATACTATTGGATGCAAAGGTTGTGACAACAGTAGAATATTTTCTACGGATGGTTAGCAGTACTATGCTTATGCAAAAGGCGGTTATAAAAGTCAGCCTCAAAAATACACTATATCCTCCCTGCCTTAGTCCAGTACAGGCGGTAAATATCTTTTATGTCCAGAGCTAGTGTAATCAAATCTCAATCCAAAAAGGGCCTCAATTAGATATCCCATGCTGCAAAGGGAGCACTAAGCAAGTATGTAAGGTTAACCAAAACCCTCTACTCAAACTCACGCAGCCGTATAGCGGATTACAGAGAGTTGTCATCTGAAGTCATGACAACCAGTGCTGCCCACCATGGATGCCCATGGTCACGGTTTCCATTTAACTTCATCATAAACGTACCAATGGAAATAACCCTAGGTACGTCTGGTTTCACAGGGAATGATTTACTGCCCGGAAGACATCTAGTCTACTTGGAGTATGCAGACGATATTCTCAGTTTAGGCAAAGACGCTGACAAATGCAGGTTTTCCTGAACGTGTTGAGCATAAATCTGAGTATGTTTGGCATGCGTTTTGTACCTGTAAAATTTAAGATGATGCTCCAGGAATGGCCTGGAACTATTCCCAGTTTAGTCGCAGGAAGTAAAGTGGTGGAATATGTCAAACACTTCAAATGCTTGGACAGTAGCATCAACCCGAACAGGCTGGTTGGTGATTAAATCTCAGTTCGGATACAGGAGATCCATTCTGCATTTGCTAAACTGCATCATCTGTGGCGCTCACTGGCGAAAGATCTGACTGACTACCTGTCATAGGACGAGTATAATGGGCTGCAGTCAGTTCTGTCGAGTTATGTGACTGTGAGACGCAGCCGTTAAAAGTAGCACATGTAGACAGAATACATGTTTTTCATTACAGATTTCTCCGCAGCATTGCTCACATATGATGGAATCACCATGTGAACGGATACTAGATAAGGAAAGAAATTCAGTCAATGAGGTTGTGAACCTTCAGTAACTGAGGTGGCTTGAACACGCTTTGTGTATGCTGAGCCACCGCATACCTCCATGTACAGTGCTAGGACTTGTTGGAATAGACTGGAGGCAATCTAGATCAAGACATGGCACCAGTCCATGGAGTCCCTGATTGTTAGTGTAAGCCATATGGGATAGATGCAGATTACCTGACTGGGGTCACTGAGACGATACGAATCAGTGGTTGAGGAATTGTTGCGAAATGGCTGAAAATCAGTCACAATGACGCAGGTGTATTCACCCTTTGGCGTTTTCTAAAGCCTTAACATTTCCCAATTTCGCTGTTTTATTAGGTGTATCACACAGTGAAGTAGTATAATTTACTGGAGTACTTTTCGAAGGCGAACAAAGGAAAACCTGTCTACAATACACAAAAGTTAGTGTAGAGCTTTTTCATCTTCTATGCAGTATCAACATAGGGTGATAAGTGCATAAATGGGATCCGGATTAACTTTCTTCACTGACTTTTTGTTAAAACAGAATTCGATCTTGTGTATGAGGATAGAGGCCAAAGCTGACAAGCAAAGGAAAATAAAAAATACCGATCGGAAAACGATACTGACGACGCATAGACTTTATGCATACAACGAAGAGTGAGCTTACCGAGAAAAAATAGTTCACACAATAAGGAAATAATGGCGGTACGAGGAAGTGTTCAACATCTGAATGCTTAAAAGTCAGTAATTCCCATTCTAAATAACAAACATTGACTGATTACTACAGCGTAACTAATGTAATATTATCAAGTTCTAAGTGCTGGCTAAATTCTTCGTTTATTTCTGTTATATGGTCACCGAGCTAAGAGACTGACTCGTGTCACACTATTGATTTGGTCACCATTAAGGACTAGAAAACATTATATTCTTTACTACCTAATGACCACTCAGAATACTTGATCGTCAATACCTACAAAAAGTTAGGGTCCGAATATTTGTGGCAACGTCTCTAAGTACAGTACTGTCGTAGATTTGCATTTCTAGGTTGGAAATACACCATATTGATAGGTGTTAACAAACACCAAACAAAAGTCTGAAACTTTCTGACTGCTACCTTCGATGGCTTAACGAATAACGGCTTCGCTTGTCTTATTTTTATTATTTCTATAAAATCACAGTAGTCAGTTTCTACTGACCGTTCTTTGGGAAAATCCCGGTTGACAACTTTATCTCTTCATTTAAAGTATTCTTTGGGTATATTCCTTTGATGATTCTTTCAAATAAACATTTGAGGTTTACCTATATCATATTGAATTAAAGCTACGACAACTTAGATACTGTTGCCTTAGGTTTTCTGTATATACATATCGTCCTACTGATCCATCTTGGCATCGATCAATTAACAGGTCCAAGAGAAGCAAGCACTCTTCTAACTTATCTACAAACATCGGGGATATATTATCCTGTATATCATTCAACCGACTTGAAATTAAAGCACAACAACTTCAGGATGTCATCAATGCATCCACTGCATGGAAAGACTTCCCTTTAGGTCCTCTGAATGTGACATACATAGCTATATTAATTTAAAATGATTTCACCTTTACATGTGGATATATATATATACGCTAGGCAGAAGCGGGGAGCAGCATTGCGTACACACCCCATACCGTCAGAAAAGGGGAAAATAATTTTAATTATGAGGAAATAAGGGCGAAGCTCCATGTTGAAATAAAGCGACATCAGAGGAGAAATGCAACCGATTTCCCCTTTTTAATAGCTTCTTAACACCAGAAGTCACTTTTCTATTTGGATCTTGTCTACTTTTCCCCCTTAAATCTTCACTATATATATATATATATATATATATATATATATATATATATATATATATATATATATATATATATATATATATATATATATATATATACGTTGTTCACGGCAGTGTCACAGAAGGTTTCTCACTTCTTCTCCCTGAGACTTTTGCACTAGATAACCAAAACTAATAACACCAAAAGAATTACACTTTTATTTGTAGTTCTGCGACAAGTACAAAATCCCAGGAAAACCGACCATCAGCCAATTACTTAGTCGAGAAAGCAGCTGGACCTTGAGAAGCTGAAGGTCCCATATATTTGTAGTGCACCATCCTGGCACCAAAATATAATTAGGGCTAAAATGAATAGTTTAAAGTAAATTAACTTAATAAATCTTTAGTTTGCCTCCAGATTCTTGGGGTGCTTCAAGTTTTGTTTTAACGAGGATGCGTCCGAGCAGGCTTGGACGCCATTTTGCGCTCCATTGTGCTGGTTACCAAGCACGTACTCCAAGTCCCTAGTTCAGCCTTACAAGCCAGATAAGTTGATTGAACTTTTTCCCCATTCATTATTATTACATTTACTTTAACTAAATACGTAGCTCCTTCAAATACATTGCGTATCAGTACTGTTCATTTGTGTTTTGTTATCAGTTCTTACACGTTAAGTAAGGTACTGGTTGAGTACGTACTAGAGCACATCAAGTTAAGTGGGGTTGATCAAACGTTACGGAATTGTAACACACACCCCTACAAATCGGTGAGCCCGATTAACATTTCTTACTTTGTCTAGTACCTTTGTTCTCTTGCGTTGATTTATCTGGCTCATTTTTGTTTCTGGCACGGTCTAGCGTTTTTTTTTATGATTGCACTCCTCATTGGTTATTTTTGCATTCTAGTTTTTTTAATTATCACTATCCTGCCTCGTCAATTCCCTGATCAATGGCGGATAACGACTCGACTGCGCAGATGGCCGTAACCCTCCAGCTTCCCACCTTCTGGGCCCACAGACCATCTGCGTGGTTCTCCCATGTGGAAGCCCAATTTGCCTTGAGACACATTCAATCACAAGAAACTAAGTCCAACTTAGTCATCGTCAGCTTACCGGAAAATGTGATCGAAGACGTCTCAGACGTGCTAGATGACCCAGAACCGAATCCTTACGATCGCCTCATAACCGCCCTCATCAAATGCGTTGCACTTACTGACCAGCAGAAAGTGCAAGAACTTTTCAGGGATGTGCATCTGGGTGGTCGCAAGCCAACGCAACTGCTTCGTCAGATGAAGCAGCTGGTTGCTGACTTCAACATTGATGAAGCATTTCTCAAGCAACTGTGGTTACAGAGGTTACCACAGTCGGTTCAAGGGATCCTCGCACCCTTCCATAAGTGTCCCTTAATAGAGCTGGCGGAACCGGCTGGCAGAGCTGTGGACGCTACGAAGCCCAACACTACTGTCACGGATTCGTCCAAAAACCCACATCCTCCCTCGGCTGTTGAGCCAACAAGTTTCGATGTTATAACTCACATCTCAAAATTGTATGAAGAGTTGTGCAGCATCAGGAACGAAATGCGGTCTAGTAGTTCTTACAACGGTCGCAGGTCTCGCTTGCCCAACAGGTCTGCCTCCCGTACCGGTAGCAGACGTTCCAAATCGCGACAATCCCAACCCAGGTTGTGCTGGTACCATAAACGTTATGGTGCCAAAGCCAAAAGGTGCACTCGACCTTGCACCTTCGAGGCTAACCAGGCGGGAAACGTGTGGGCCAGCACGTGACGGCGACTAACGTCGCTGGCGAGCCACTTCCATGTCGCCTCTTAGTGGCGGATGTGACCACCGGTATTATTGGTATGGATCCCTTACAGCACTATCAGCTGCTGGTAGATGCTGGCAAGCATAAGTTGATAGATTCTACCACAACACTCTCTGTTTCCGGTATAGTCACAAAGACGCCGCCCCTCAGTCCCGTGTACTGCACGACGGACGCTTCTAGTCCCTACGCGTCTATCATTCAGTCCTTTCCGGATGTCTTTAAGCCAAGTCGTTGTGTCCCTTGTGTGACTTCGAACGTTTCTCATCACATAACGACGACTGGCCCGCCAGTGTTTGCGAAACCACGGCGATTATCCCCGGAGAAACTGCGTGCTGTAAAAGCCGAGTTTGAACACATGCTTGAAATGGGAATAATCAGACCATCCAACAGTCCATGGTCTTCACCCTTGCATGTGGTACCCAAGAACAATGGCATGGACTGGAGGCCTTGTGGTGACTACCGAAGGCTCAACGCTAAAACGATTCCAGATCGTTACCCAGTCCCTCACATTCACGACTTGACTGCATCTTTAAAAGGCTCGGTTATCTTCAGTAAGCTTGACGCGTGCATATCATCAGATCCCGGTTCATCCTGATGATGTTCCCAAGACAGCCGTCATTACACCGTTTGGTCTTTTTGAGTTCCTCCGTATGCCTTTTGGTCTTCGCAATGCAGCACAAACCTTCCAACGTTTTATTCACGATGTTTTACGTGGACTCGATTTCGCCTATGCCTACCTAGACGATATACTAATCGCTAGTCCTGACGAAGACACCCATTTTAACCACTTGAAACAGGTTTTCGCCAGACTGTCAGAGCATTCGATGACAGTCAACCTGGCCAAATGCCAGATTGGCGTTCGTTCACTAAAATTTTTGGGACACGTTATCGACGAGCAAGGCATTCGCCCACTACCTGAAAAGGTACAGGCGATCCAAGACTTCCCAGTCCCAGCGTCACTTAAAGCTCTGCGTGTGTTTCTGGGTATGGTGAGCTATTATCGTCGCTTCGTTCCCCAATGTGCGCACATTTTGACTGCACTGACCGACCTGCTGAAAAGTAAATGTCAAACTCCGGAGGCACTAGAAGCATTTCGCAAGATCAAAACCGCAATAGCAGACGCCACGATGCTGGTGCATCAAGACGTAAACCTACCTCTTAGCATTGCGGTTGACGCCTCTAACACGGCCATTGGAGCTGTGTTGCAACAACTTTCGGATCACACTTGGATCCCAGTTGCATTCTTCTCCCGGAAGTTATCCACCTGCGAAATGCGGTACAGCACTTTTGGCAGGGAACTGCTCGCCATATATGCCTCAGTGAAACATTTTCGTCATTTTGTGGAAGGTCGTGATTTCATCATCTTTACCGACCATAAACCTCTGACGTATGCCTTACACACCACTACTGACAGATATTCACCGCGTGAATTACGTCACCTAGACTATATTTCGCAATTCACGTCGGACATCCGTCATATTTCTGGTGCGAATAACCCTGTCGCGGACGCACTGTCTCGCGTTTGCACCACTAATTTGCCTCGAGCAGTCGACTTACGGAAGATTGCCGAACTTCAGGATTCAGACGAGGAGATTGAAAAACTTCAACACTCAACCTCTCTGAAGATACAGCGTTTACCGCTCCTGAACAGTGAAGTGTCAATATTGTGCGACACCTCCACAGGCACACCCAGACCGGTTGTTCCTTTACCCTTGCGTAAGCATATTTTTGATGCTTTGCACAATCTTTCACATCCTGGCATCCGTGCCACTGACAAACTCATATCTGCTAGGTTTGTTTGGCCTGGTATTAACCGTGATGTTCGAAACTGGACACGGTCATGTATTCAGTGCCAACGTTCCAAGGTGAATCGTCACAACATCCCACCACTTGGAACTTTCGCCAAACCGGACTCACGATTCGCTCATGTCCACTTAGACATTGTCGGCCCACTTCCACCCTCCGATGGATATAGTTACCTACTGACATGTGTCGATAGGTTTACTCGCTGGCCGTTAGCCATCCCATTGTCTAACATTACTGCCGAAACAGTAAGTCGGGTCTTCGTCGAAGGATGGGTTTCACAGTTTGGATGCCCTTCCACCGTGACAACCGACAGAGGCCAACAGTTCGAATCCGCTACCTTCCAGAAGCTGATGAATCTGTTGGGATGCAAACGCATCCGCACTACCGCATATCATCCAGCTTCCAATGGTTTGGTGGAGCGATTCCACCGACACCTTAAGAGCGCACTAATGGCAGTCGACAATATGAAATGGACTGAGTCTCTGCCGTTGGTTCTTCTCAGCATTCGTTCTACACTCAAGACGGATATACAGTGTACACCTGCTGAGTTAGTTTACGGTAGTAACTTACGTTTGCCGGGTGAGATGGTCGCTTCAGATTGTAGTGACCCAACTCCTACCGATATCCATGGCTATGCTCAAACTCTTAAGTTACACATGCGTCGCCTCCAACCCCATCCACACGGATACAGTGTAGACGGGTGCAGTTGGATAAAAGACTCCAAGATTGCACTCACGTCTTTGTGCGTTGTGACGGTGTACGTAAACCCTTACAGCCACCATACGACGGACCTTCAAGGTTCTCTGCAAGAAAGAAAAGTTTTTCGTCATTGACAGATCTGGACGGCAGGATTCTATAAGTGTCGATCGTTTGAAGGCAGCTATATAGAGGACGACCCACCTTCCTCTACACCGACACAACTAGAAAAACCCTTGCCGCCAGACTCCCAAACAGACTCGTTTAGTCGCGCGTACCCTGAACCTTCTAAAAGAGCCACGTCTAGTAGCACTGATCCAGTACCCTCTACACGTGCCGGGGGCGTGTACATTGGCCCAAACGATACGCCGATTTCGTTAATTAGCCCCAGCGCAACTTCACACTTGGTTAGTTCGGAGTTTCAACTATTTTATCGTGGCATACACTATCAATGCGTTTTCATATCTAAAGTTTTCACAAGTTTCGTTCACTACTTTAAAAACAAAATTTTTTTCTAAAACAAAAAAAGAACCAAAAATACAATTAAATTTCAAAAACCTTTTTTGTGGTTGGTTATTATTATTTTTTCTGTACTCCCCCACTTCGAATTGTTTGGTTTTTCTTTTCTTAGCACTCTAATGTCCCATTTCTTTCTTCTTGCAGAACCTAGAAAATGCGTTGAAAATTGGATACAATTGGCCGCTGACGATGCTAATTGAATCGTTCTTCGGTTCTCTTTGTACCAATTTCAGCTTCTACACTCCTCGGTAGATTACGAAGCAGTAGGAAAAAGTAGACGGAGGCTTTGCGTCACCTTCACCACTGCGAGAAGGGTTGCGTCTAGACGCAAAGTTATCATACCTCGTAGGTGTGCATAGTTGCACTAGCATCGGAGACTCACACGTCACTTCATCAATATGGAAAGGTGCTGCGTCTCCGCTTCGCAGTCGCCTCCTAGGATCGAAGGTTGCCGGTATCTCAACAACCTTCTAGGACAAGCATAACCTGTAGTACACCTTCCTGGCATCAAAATATAATTAGGGCTAAAATGAATAGTTTAAATTAAATTAACTTAATAAATCTCTAGTTTCCCCTTTTTAATAGCTTCTTAACACCAGAAGTCACTTTTCTATTTGGATCTTGTCTACTTTTCCCCCTTAAATCTTCACTATATATATATATATATATATATATATATATATATATATATATACGTTGTTCACGGCAGTGTCACAGAAGGTTTCTCACTTCTTCTCCCTGAGACTTTTGCACTAGATAGCCAAAACTATAACACCAAAAGAATTACACTTTTATTTGTAGTTCTGCGACAAGTACAAAATCCCAGGAAAACCGACCATCAGCCAATTACTTAGTCGAGAAAGCAGCTGGACCTTGAGAAGCTGAAGGTCCCATATATTTGTAGTGCACCATCCTGGCACCAAAATATAATTAGGGCTAAAATGAATAGTTTAAAGTAAATTAACTTAATAAATCTTTAGTTTGCCTCCAGATTCTTGGGGTGCTTCAAGTTTTGTTTTAACGAGGATGCGTCCGAGCAGGCTTGGACGCCATTTTGCGCTCCATTGTGCTGGTTACCAAGCACGTACTCCAAGTCCCTAGTTCAGCCTTACAAGCCAGATAAGTTGATTGAACTTTTTCCCCATTCATTATTATTACATTTACTTTAACTAAATACGTAGCTCCTTCAAATACATTGCGTATCAGTACTGTTCATTTGTGTTTTGTTATCAGTTCTTACACGTTAAGTAAGGTACTGGTTGAGTACGTACTAGAGCACATCAAGTTAAGTGGGGTTGATCAAACGTTACGGAATTGTAACACACAACTCAACACATCCAATATGTTTTCAACGAGCTTGTTTCAACCAGTTGATTTCTTCTTGCTCGCTTCCTTGTCTTGCGGAACGGTTCCAGATCTTTGGCGAATTCCGATGCAGTGGATCCAGCCGCTCGTCTGCTAAAGCTTTGATTTACAGAACAGGAAGTTAAGTGTTGGTTTGTTTGCCTTGGATTATGGTGCGGTTGGCTTCTTCAGATGTCGAGTTATCAGAAAGTTGTTCAGACTGGTCGCTACAGAGGGTTAGGAATGGTGAAGCGCAAACCTAGGAGGTGTTTGTGTGATCAAAACAGAAGAAAAGTGAACTAATGGAGTAATCTACTTACACCCAAGTAAGACGAGGATGGGTGCGAAGGTATGAAAAACTCAGGTAAGTGAGGGTAACTCATGGCAAGTTGTAGGGATGAAAAGGGCTTAAATGGTTACAATAGAAAGAAACGTGGTCGGGGTGGCTTGACATCAGTTCACGTTCCAGCTACATGTGGGTAGGCCGTGGGTCTCCGCGTGACTGTCCAGCCTCTTCTTGAAGCTTCAACAGTTGGGGCAGAGATCACCTTGGCTGGTAGTGAGTTCCAGTACCAGCAGACTCGGAGGGAGAAGAACTGTGAACGCACATGTGTTTTTGACCTTTGGTGGGCTGTTCTCTTAGGGCTTCCCCATGGATCTGCATAGTGGCCACTCGGTAGAATCCCTCTGTTCGGGTGGCTTGGGTTATTCAGTATCCTGTAGGCCACTATGAAGTCACCTCGTAACCCTCGGTAGCAAGAGAGTATAGGCCTAGGTCTTTCAGTCTATCCTCATATGGTTTTCGTTGAATCCCAACAACCCCTTTTGTGACTCGCTTTTGGACTTTCTCCAGTATGTTAGTGCCTCTTTTCAGCTATGGTGGAGCGAAGACGTTATGGACCTCTAAGTGGGGCCGTACGTAAGTCTTGTAGAGCTTCAGAAAGAGTTATGGGGTGAGGACACCCAGTTGTCTACGCACAAAGTGTAGTACACTATATGCTTTTGAGGCATCACCTGGGTAATTGGAACTGGTGTCAAGTTTCTCCATCACCGTTAAACTCAGTTCTTTTTCTACCGTGGTACGGGATAGATGTGAACCACAGAGATAGTAGGATACTTTCTGGGATCAGGAGTGCGGAAACACATGGAAAGGCGCTTATCCAGGTTGAATGCCAGTTCGCTATTAGTTCCCATTCTTCCGGTGTTTTGAGGTCATCACATGCAATCCGTTAATCAATACTGACGGTGCGAAAACTGATAGTTTTTTCTCTCGTGTCTAGTTCTTAGGAGTTGGCCTGAGTTGTACGGCTCAATCCTGCAGTGGACAAGGAAATCCTCTCTGCTTTCCTGTTTTCAGCTTCCATGTGGTGGATGTTTTTTTGGTTAGTAAGCCGTAACTTGCACAGCAATTGTGGAGCCAAGGGTCTCTGGAAAGGTCAAGGGACTGTCGTGACCCCTGTCTGTGTAGGCACTGAAAAGCGAATATCAGGGTAGTGGAAAATGATGAAAAGAATGAAGAATAAAAAGAAAATAAAGGGAGAGAAAGGGGTACTGAATGAAAAGAAAAGGAGGGGGTAAAGAGCAGAAATAGAAGAGAGAGAAAAGTATGTGGGAATTGCCGGAACAGCAAAAGTAGATACCGCAGGCCATTTCCTGGAATGTCGTTTTGTGAGCTAGCGTATACGAATTGATTTTTTCCCGCTCGCTTCCAGGTTTTGTGGAATGGTTCCAGGTATGTGATGGATTCCGATCCAGTCGGTCTACCATTCGACTGCTGTAGCTGTGGTTAGCCTGACGAGCGGTTGGGTGTTGGACAAATCTGCAGGGAATATATGTTGTTTTTTCCAAGGACTGTGATGCAAATGGGTTCCTAAGGTGTCGTGCCACTAGACAAGTGGTCGGACTGGTTGTAAAAAAAAGAGATGGAAAATATGTCCAGAGCAATCAAGAGACAGAAAGCGCAAAGAAAAATAGATAGATAAAAACGACGAGTTGAAAGGAAACAGTACGGAAGAAGAAACATCGGTAGATTCATGGAAGAGAAGTGATAAGGAGGGCCTGTATTAAGGTACGAGAACGTAAAGTCAGCAGGAAGAGAAGTAGAAAATGACACTATGGGACGGTTTATGGGAATAGAGATAGTAATTCCATTAGTGGGAGATTGTAACCGGAGGTGACATCTATAGGGAAGCACAAGGTTGAGCCAAGTTCACACTGATAGTGGTGTTACAAAGTATTCGATGATGGACTGACCGTACTGAGTTAGTAGGTCGTGTCAGAATAGTCCATATCCCAGCTTGATAAGCGCAAGCCGTGCATCGCTGCGCCACCGTCCAAGGTCTTCTTGAAGCCGTCAACAAACGGAGGAGTAGTAATCTCACGGGCAATGCGTTCCAGTGGCCGCAAACTCTCGGAGAGAAGTGTGACCACACATGAGGCTTCACCCTTTGGTAGGCGATTCTCCTTGGGTTACCACGAGGATCACCACAGTGGCCGTTCGGTAGGATTCCATTGTTCCAACGACTTGAGTTACTTAGCACTTTGTTATCAAGTCACCGCGCAATCTACGGTAGCCCAGGGAGTAGAGCTCCAGGTCTTTCAGCCTGTCCTCATAGGGTTTTCGCATCATTTCCACGACACCGTTTGTTGCTCCCCTTTGGACTTTCTCTGGGAGGTTCACTTCCCTTCTCAGATATGGTGGTGCAATGACGTTGTGTGCCTCTAGGTGAGGTCTTATATAGGTCTTATGCAGCTTCAAAAAGAGCTCCGGGGTCATGGCACCCAGTTGTCTGCACATGAAGTGCAGTACTGAGTAGGCTCCGGAGGCGTTTCTCGGATAATTGGAGCTAGTGTCTAGTTTGTCAGTTAGCATTAGTCCTAGGTCTTTCTCTGTGGGAAAGTTGTGTTCCACAGAGAGAATAGGGTACCTTCTGAGAGTCTGGGGTGAGGAGAAACATGGCTCGTCACCTATCCAGATTAAATGCTAGTCCATTATATCCACCCACTCTGCAAGTAATCTGAGATCACTTTGCAGTGCACTTGATTCTGTTTCTGATGTCACAGCTCTCCATAGCTTAACATCATCAGTGTAAAGTAGAATTGGGGAGCTGAGATTCAGTGGGAGGTCTTTCACAAAGAGAGGGAATAGCAGTGGACTCAGAACCGCCCCTTGTGATACACCAGATGATTATGTCCTCCAATTCGAGCAAACTCTGTTGGCTTTTGTACAGAATTGCCTGCCATTTGAATAGTCCTGCAACCATGAAAGCACTTGTCCCTTGATGCCCAACCTTGATATCCTGTGAATAAGAATGGTGTGCGGGACTGTGTCGAAGGCCTTAGCAAAATCCAGGAAAATAACATGGACGGGAATTTGGAGGTCCCAGCATGCCGCCCACTTATCACCTGCCGCCAGAATGTTTGCGGCACAGGATTCACCCTTTCTGAAACCACGTTGAGAATCACTTGGTGCCGCCCCTTTGCCAGGGACTCTCTGACATGGTGGTCTACCAGGCTCCTCGTTACCACCGACACTACTGGTGGAAGGACTATGAGTCGACAGCATCTCGGGTTCTGCCTGTCCCCATCTTTGAAGGTGGGGGACAGAATAGCACATTTCCACCCTCGTGGAAGCATGTGATTGTCCAAGGAGTTTCGAAACAGATTACATGGCAGGCTGCCCAAAGCACCAGGGCATTGTTTCAGCACAGCCGACTGGATGTCATCCCATCTCGGTGACTTCACCACGCTGAGCCTAGATGGCTTTTCGAGGACCATAGCAGGAGTTACCTTTATTCCATGCAACTCTACAGCATTTGATGGTGCCGAATGTGGCTTGGCCAGCTGGCAGTTTCCGTTCGATGGAGACCTATTCAGTTGCGTATCGAAGGTGTCTCTGAGGGCTTCGGCAACCCCTAGTCCAGAGAAGTTCTCTCCGTTCAGGCCTTTCAAGATGCAAGCCCCCTGGCTGGTGGATTCTCTGCCTGCCATAAATCGATGCAAGTCCTTGGGGCTCGCCTCGAGCTTCTGGGCTGGGTTCGTCTGGAACGACCCCCTATCTCCCCTCACTCTGATGTTGCATCGATTTCTTAGAGCCATATACGCGTTGTGGTCAGACCGTTTTCCGGAGGTTGCACACCTGTCATGCTTCCCTCTTGGCATTCACCGTCTCGCCTCAGCCATGAGGTTCGCTTCCTCAGTACTGCCGTGATTACCGGGACGTTTTCAGAAATAGCCCTCTTGATGACATCTCTAACTAGTCCCCAATGCTGGTCAATCGAGAGGTTACTCCACTCCTGAGACCATGGTGCTGTCGACAGATATTGGTTCATTGCCACGTGGTTCGCCTTGCTGCGGCAAAGACAGTGGTAGGTATCTCCCAAGACAGTTGTTCGTTGAATAGCAGGTCGAACACTACCAAACCATGATCGCCACCGCCAAGGGGGTTTGAACCTGAACAACTTCGGCCAGCAGGTAGCCGCTGGCAAAAGGGTAGTCCAGTTTGGATGGTTTTCGGCCTGACCGCCGAGCGAGTGCCACCGCCAATACTCCCTTGTAGTTCAGCCTTTTGGATAGTGTGGGGTGGGTTCCGGCCGAACTTTCAGCCTGGAGTTCCTCTACCCTGCCGAGGATTGGGGGTTGTAGCATCCAGGTCACCAGCTACAATGACGTGGCCATATCCGATGGATGTTGCTTTGGATATTACTCGGAGCAGTTGTCGGTTATATTTCACGTTAATAGTAGAAATTCTGTAGACGCCCCCCACCAGGCTCTTGATGTGTCCAAGCGTAAAGTGGCAACAGATGGAATCTGGGAGCCCTAAAAATAGTTTCAGTTGCCCGTTCACTTTTAAGATGGTCACTCATAAACACTGCCACTCCACCCTCCTTAAATTCCCTGTATCTCCTGAGTAGACGCATACCGTGTACGCTAGTTCCAATGTCAATAATATCCATTGATAACCAAGTTCCTGTCAGGATTATGATCTTTAGAGCAGGGAAGGAGCAGGGAGTCGTAATCCCCACATCTTACTTCTAAGTCCCAGCAAATTGCTGTAAAGACGAAGATGTTTCTAACAACATGGGGTGTCTAAGTGGTGGCGGACAGAAGGTCGTGCGCGTGGCGAAGCTTGCCACAGGACGGCTAGCTCCAGTGTAGCCGACGCAATCACGTTTTTTCCCACAGTGGCCTCTGAGATTTTTATAGGGTCTAGGCTGGTTTGGGTATCTTGTCTGGTGACGGTGATGGTGACTTCAGCAGTGGGCGGAGCCATCATTTGCTGTTGTTGCTGTGTCCTGGGCCTGCCCTCACAGTAACGAACATTACCGCTGGTGTTGTCTTTTGTCTGTTGCGTACCTAGTTCGCAGTACTTTGGTTAAAAGTTCTTGACTCCTGAAGCTAATAGCCGTAAACCTGGGTGACGGTGTTGTCGTCAAATGTGAGGTACGTAGCGGCCTGTAGACCGCCACCGCCGCCATCCCATTTCACCCTATCCTAGCCGGTAACCACTGCCATTGTTAGATGTCGTCAGCACACTTCTCTGCTAATGTGCTGAATGTTGGTTTCGGTATTTCATAAACAACCGTGTTTGTCTGTTTCCGCGCTTGGAGTGGCTCGCGAGATACTCTTCTCGATGACCATGAGCGGTGTACCCTGTCCCTAATGTTGGATGACCGGTTGACTACTAGTGTATGTGGCAGCAACAAGAATCTTTCCGCCTCCCAAGCCGAGCCCAGGATATCTCTCATGGGGAGGCTTTCCCTGAGTCAGTAGTTGCCTTTGCAGAGCCGGTCCAATTACGGCCCACACCGTTTGCCATTGCTGTGCATCAAAGACTCTCTGTTCTCAAGAAGGCTATCATGGAATCCGATTTGCCATCAACACCTCTGTCGTCGTGTACTGTGAGTGGGTTTATATGGGAATAGTGGATTTTACTTCCACTGTGACCCGCTTTTCCCGATGCACAGTGGGGGCAGCCTCTTTAAAGTGACTTCGGAGTTAGGGACTAATATGGATGATCGCGTGCCTGGTAGTCGCTTGGGTCTCTTCGGACTATGCACAAGTGTGGCTGTCCGGGTACGGTGATGACACTCTTGTCGCTCGATCCTGGGGTAATGGTCTGTGCGCGCATCGGTATCATAGTAGCCACTGCGGTGTCTTTTACGGCCTCCCTAAGGGAGCCTGCAGAAAGAGTGACGAAATACGGCACCGTGGACAGATGTATCAGAACCATGTGCATGAGTAGCGCACCATGAAGGCGTAACATTGGTCTGGCATATCCTCACCGTACTGTATACCTACTTGTTGTAAATATTACACTCAAAAGTGGTACCGTTTTTTGCTACAGTGAGACCACACGTATGACAGTCGTCATTCTGACCGGAAGGTTTAGTCAAAGACAGTTTCTCTTCTCTTCTGTCTCTCAGCGGTAGCCTTCACAGGTAGACTAGGGTTTGGGCTAGTGGTGCCAGAAGGACTTGCTCTTCGATAAACTAAAGCACAAGCGTTCAGGGGGACGGGAATTCGACTTTCCGCAGGAAGTGGTAGTTGTGACTGTCCTCCTGGGGTTGACCCATGATTTTTCGCGACGGCATTAAGCCTATTGCCCCCGGCCCTAGTTACTACCAGGGATGGGGAGGTCCGTAGCTGATGTGAGGCTTTACCTGAGACGTTCCTAAGATCAGATTTGGCCGGAACTCGGTTGTTACTCACTTCCACAGGTGATTGGGGGATATGAATTAGTAAGACACAGATGGTTATATCAAGTGAAACGTAGAAAAACAAAGATAAATAGAATTGTCAACCTTAACTGGGATTGCCCAGTTGTACGACACGGAAGAATGCCAAAAGCTTCCCACAAGTTTAAGACAGTTAGACCTACCATACAGTCGTCTGTTTGGAGGCTGATGGTATTGACTGATTGAGGACTATGCATTTCGTGGAAGAAGTTTTTCTGGTAAAACGGTTACTTTCATGGAGGAAACGTTCGGTTGGGAGGAGTTGTACATGGTTATTTCCGAGAAGGACGCAGGTGAATCAAAACGTGTCAGTATTCAAGGCCTAGCTATGAGAAAAAAAACTGACAAAAATTTTTTTTCGTTGGATAAAACGACCAGTTGGCTATATGTATTTATGACTTCACAGCACTCATTTGCTTCATTCCAACAGCTGACATCAACATCCGTGGTGCAATACTTCCAACAAAATCTAACATCGATACCGTAAGCGTGGTAAACAGTTTTTTGTCCTCCGCTCCTGGCTGAAAACTGATAACTCAATCCCTATCCCCTGTACCTTAGATCCGGATCCACGGATACAAGGCTTCCGATATCAATAAATCCTTTCCCAGTAGACGTTTGCTCTTGCACAGCTGATTATTCAGAGTCAGTTAATTATGCGGACGCCACTTACTCTGAATGTCGATTCCATGACTTGGCTATTTGATCCTATAACTAGCAGTCCATAGAGGTGGTTCTTGTGTCAAACTTGTGTGCTCCCTAGGATTTGCAGCTTGTGAACAGTTTATCTAGCCAGGACCTGACTATGGATGTTCATTCAGTGGTTAACATAAACCCATCGCACCCAAGAAAAGTTCTTGCGGGGCGCAAAGTGTCCTGAAAATCCAGGCTTCTATCCACCAAAGTCACGCTGTCTTCGAATTGGAAATTATTTTATCTCCTAAGGTATTGTGCGTCATTGTCAGGGTAGAGGAATCCCACTGATATCGGGAGTGTTGTTGTCTGCATGGCATTTTCACAGTCTCACACAATTACCTACGCCGAAAGGCATCAACCAGTCATCGAATCGCGGTAGTAGACTACTTGTGCCCGTCCGAAACGTTCGTGTACCATTATCATGCCGTAGTTCGCACCAAAAAATTACATCGTTGGTGCAGACATCCACTTCAGCTTTCGTGATGTTTGGTAGTTGGTCTGTGAACAGCAGGAATAGAAAGCGACACGTTGCAACTTGCAGAACTGGACTATGCGCTGACCTTCAAGGGAGATTTGAAAGTCGATCCTTATGACTTGTCTCCTACCAATAAACACATGAGCGATCCAGACCAGCAGGTCGCCGGTGGTTCGGATGCTTGAATATCACGCACAACCTGTGAAACGTAGTGAAAGCCTCGTTGAAATCTGTTGGAACGACACACATTGGCCTCCTGAAGCGCATCGAATGGATTCAACCTTCTGTGACCGTGAGAGGATCTGTGGTTACGGGAAGTTATTGAGGGAACCATGTTTTTAATGTGATAATAAGATGTTGCTCTTTAAGCGTACTTGATTACTCCTTCTAGGGTTCTTACGACAGCAAAAATAGTCAGGTTTGTCAACACGGGGTTTGATGGGGTTGTCTGGAACCTTCCTTGTTAACAGGTCCGACTATTCCATCCTTCTAGTCACAGGGGCGCACGTGGTTACTGAAGGACGACCTGCATGGAGTATCAGTTACCAGCTAAGGGAAGCCCAAGCTTTCTTAGTGGCTTTGGGTGCAATTATTCTGGTTCTTTGGGTTCCACTATGCCTAAGGTACTTCGTATCCTGTGTATGCCACGGCATCCGATGTCAACAGAGATTGTTCTTTTCGGGGTCGGTACATCAACTGTTAGAGTAGAGTTTATGCGGGTTCCTGGACGAATAATCCCACAAAATGCTCATCCGTATCGTCTATTCTGCTTCCATACTCTTTAACCGATGCGTGAGTCTGTGCTTCTTTTGATAAATTATTATTGCTTTATCATATTTTATTCCCACAGTTGAGACCGGAAAACGGCTTCTCAAGATATCCCAATGTGGCATATACGAAGTGCTTATCAAACCATTTTGGAAACCACGGGGTTGCTGCTGCTCATTAATTATGAGCTGAGTTGTATCGCCTCCATATCTTGGTTAGTAACGAAAGTCCGACACCTATTCTTCAATGGCAGTGGACCTGTGATTTTTGCGATTTATCCACTGGGAACACTGTCTCCGTTTCTTCACCAGCGCAGTCACAAGTACGAGTGTCTGAGGCACCACCATTCAGCCCCAACTGGGCCTTCTGAACCAGCCACCAAGCTGATAGCTGACTTGTTTGACTTTTTCGTCCTCGAATAAGTCGAGGTGTCGCGAGGGCACAATGCGACAATACGACCACTCTCAACAGGTGGCGAAAAGTGCTGGCTGAAGCTTGCTGGATTTGCGAGAGAAAACACTAGGTCTAGAACTCATGGGGGGTCCTGGGGTTCAAATCAAATTGCCGCCATAATGTCCTGAATAGCAGTAAGGGAAGAGCAGCGTTTGCGCCAACCTAAAATCGAGAAAAATACTTGTACATTTGCGGTTAGGTTCTCTGAGTCAACTGATGGTGTGTCGGCTTCCCCAACAATCTGCACTTAGCTACAGTGAGGGTCGGTTTATTCGAGGGGAAGTCTTCCATTCCATTCCAAACCGCGATGTACTACACACGGTTGGGCATCTTTTTACTTCCATCGCTGCTGGAAAAGTGGCATCTCAAATGTTCCACTTTCACGTGCGACCGTTTCTGCAACCTTTGCGCTTGTGGTGTTTTTAACTTACGAGATGACACCACCACCTTTGCGCACAAGTCTGTGGCTTTGAAAGGGAACATAACTTATCATATGCGTTTCCCCACCACTGATGTCAGGAAAAGCCACGTTTCTGAAACGGCAACTACCACGGGGCCTTCTAAACTTGTTGCATTACATCTCCTAGTCAACTTTTTCAGAAGGCTGAGAGTATTTGCATGCGAAAGAGAAATCATCTAAGTAAGATATATTTTTACCCACGAATGCCTAAGCATCGTTTCCCTTAGAAACCTGGGTGCACAAAGCCTGCCACACTGAGATCTTCCTCTCCTGTTGGTAATCCGGGTTTTGGTTCTTCCTTTGTTTCTCGTTTTCTGGTTTGGTCAGCAAGAGGTAAATCTTAAGGCACAAACACTTCGTTTCCATGATGTTTGTATGGGGTACTTTTCGATAAAATCCCCATTCTCTATTGACTACCACGTAACCAAAAGCTGCTTACGGTATAAACTACCCCTTCTTTGTCAGTTCTACACATCCTGGCCAGGGTGATGCATGCTGTGTTTTCTGATTGCGGCTCTTCAATAGAAATCTGGACACCTCGATACTGCTCAATATTCTTGTCGTTATATTTACCTTGGTGACCATAAGTGGGGTCCAGGGCGCTTTTTGTCCCATCAGCTGGACATACATGCATCCCAGTGAGTAATGTCATTCCCAACGGGACTCGAGCCCGGGACCCCTAAGCCGCTGAGGCACGGCCACCGTTTCTCGTGCAACAGGCATGCAAAGGGTTCAGCAAGGGCAAATCACAAGTACTAAATAACAACCAACGATCATTGTGTAAGAGGTGGCCATCGTGCTTCGGTGGCCCATTGGCTAACGCTTTGGCGTTTGAAGTGATAGGCGCTGGGTTTGAGCCTTAATGAGATAAACATCGCTCAGTGGGGTGCAGGTACATCCAGTTGATAAGTCCCAAATGGGATGAAACGCGCACCCTGGATTCCATCGCTGGTCACCAAAACGTATGACAAAATCACAGGCCCCCAGGAGAGTTCTACTCCAACCTCTTTCCGTTGAGTGATGGAGGATGGCTCTGGGACTATAACCGCTTTCTTACAGCTTTGATTGTTTTCCAGCACTTGACATTTCTGAAGACCGTTCGGCATGGAAAGCTAACTAAGGTTGGTTTCAACAACCTTCGCACACAGATGGATAGTTCATCCTCTTCTGTGCATTGAATGAGTCACAACAGCTAACATAGTGTTTAGAATAATACTGACGGTACTCTCCCTAAGTTTCCTTAAGTGGAAGCCATACAACCAGTGGTTTCCAGGTTGGGTCACCTTTTTCTGGGGTGCACGAACGCGTAGATACTCCCATCACCTAGCTTCATGTTGTTTTATAGGTTGTCTTCGTAGTACCACTTCGGCTACTTTTTAACTGGAACTTCCGTTTACATCGGGACCTCCAGGGATGTTAAATAACTGTCGGTGTCGACAGATGCGGTGCTATCACCACCCTTAAGTCGTTAGCTTTACTTCTTAACGTCAACCTGTTCTTGTTGATATCCGAAAGTGACTTAACTGCTTCGACCAGCCCGCGAACTTCCGAGCAGCGTGCTTGTCAGACCCGAATACTTCACAGATTTCAATAACTTGTGCACGCTTGAGGCATCGGACTCGTACATTTGCCATAGCACCCGGACCTTTCGCAAGCATTCCTGTGACATCTTGGTCTGACCATGTCACACAGGTTTAGGTTGAACTTAATGTAAGGGATGCTGACAAAAACGGGGCTCTGAAAAACTTCAACCTCGCACTACGGGTTCCGGTTTATGATCATATATACTCCTTAATATAAGGGCGCGCTATTTTTACAAGTATGAACAAATTTCTATATAAGCTGCATGTTTCCTTGGGGCAGATAATCTCAATCACCACCCATTCGGCCACTGGAAGGTATGTGTCGCACACGAAAAAATGAAGCACTGCAGCAGAATTTGTGCCCAAACCCGACGCGATGAACGAGTGGAAGTATTATCTTGTCAACAACAGTGACTAGGGTATGCGTTCAAGCATTATATGTATTGCCTGGGAAAAAATAAAACTTGAAGTTGATACTTACATGGCGATACTTTTAGACCTTGCCTATTAGCACTGACGGGTTTTTTGATCAATGATTACGTGAAAGCCACCTGTGATATACTCCAAATTACTTCCTCACTTATACGCTTTTGGTAGCCCCAGAGGTTTTTTAGTTTGCCTGCATGCAGTTCAGGAGTCAGGGATAGACCGCTCGAACTTCTCCTTCAAATTGTAGGCTATGTTCTTTGAGCACAGCCACGGAGCAGCTAGGGAGATCAACAAACTTTTGAATTCCTCTCCGGGTAAGTGTATGAAAGTGAGTACCGACACAACTACGTAAGAGGAGTTATAGGATAAGAGGTGTGGTTTATGCTCTAAGTAGCAAAAGAAAATAGGTGGAAGGCAAATAAGTAAGAATAATAGTGATCATATGGTACTAATGATAAGTCTCAGAGTGCGGGAACTCATGTAACTGGCAGTATGGAACCCTAAAAAGACAGATATGGTTACTTTCAGAGGCTTTCGGGGTATTTCATTGTTAAACGGTATGCGTTTTCGTGGAACCGCTAACCACCAAGCTTCATCTCTTCACCTTCACACCCCTCCTTCCTCTCTTTTACCACCATCTACTTATACTCCCAACCCCTTTACTAACTTTTCCCTCTCCACCTTCCATTTTATTGCTTTGTTACACGATGAATTACGTGAGATGTGGTAGCTTTGACCGTTACGCAATAACGTCTGGCTCCATACTGATCTCGCCACTACATCTAATCCTACTGTAGCTCCCACGACGACTACCACCACCACCACCACCGCTACCACACCGTCAACACTGAAGATCCAAAATGAGGAGGCTATGGCTTCCTGGTTTTGTGAAGTATTCTGCTATGCATATGCAATGCACAGAGTAGAAGTCAGGTCAAACCCCTTCTTAGCTATCCTGTGTAGTCCACAATCACAGTGACGAAGAGACCGTTGATCATTTTGGGGTTTTCCCCTTGGTGCATAATCTTGTGAGCCAACCCCCGTTATATAGATATAGGTGAACAGGTCAGTCTGCGCAAGACATCGTGTAACTATTTGCCTGGCAGTTCCGCAGCCGACATTCACCTGTCTCTTCGGTATCAGGTGGAATGTCGTGTCAAACACTTCTAAGCCTGATCTAATGTAAATTTCGAAGACTATGATGGACAGTTCAGGATCAAGAGACATAGTGTATGAAAAGCTGAAACAGGAGTGGCTTAGGGATTGATTCGCGACATACCCCTGGTCTTAAGCCTGTCCAGGCTAA
Source organism: Heterobilharzia americana (assembly GCA_944470555.2). Classification (NCBI taxonomy): domain Eukaryota; kingdom Metazoa; phylum Platyhelminthes; class Trematoda; order Strigeidida; family Schistosomatidae; genus Heterobilharzia; species Heterobilharzia americana. The sequence goes on from OX104134.1 coordinate 53,052,236, forward strand.
TCGCAATGCAGTGCAGAACGCTCTGCCCCTTAGGCTACGGTTTGAATCAAGTTCTGAGTGGTTAATCGGTGACTGAATGGTGCATGCTAAGGTGGTACCCCCCCTAACCCTTCTGTTTGACTTTAAGTTTTTCTCACATACGTGATCTGAACCTCCTGAAGTCTTAGTTTTCGAGCATTACAATTACCGACTTGTTTTGGGATGAATGAAACCTGCTGTCTTTTTCAAACGACGGCGCAATACGCTCTGTTATCCGTGACTGGCGACATTGTGGTAGGAAAAACAAACAGGTAACGCCAAAACGGTGGCATCTTCGGCCTCCCACCAGCTCCTTTCAATATACAGGTATGCATGTCTACAATATCAGTTCCAGCATCAAATTAAAGAATTTTAGTGCCAAAAATACGCAATATTGACGAACAATTACTTGTGCCGGACACAACATGAAGCAAAAAATACTTTATCATTGTGTGCAATGGGCTATGGCGTGATCACTGAGTAGCAGGCAATGAGGATAGGAAAGTGAAACCAACCAAGTCCAAAACGCTCGGTTGCCAAACAACGAATGTACACTCAAACTGTGGGTGAAGTCTGTGGAAATTGTTCTTTGCAGCAAAATATGCGTACACAATTCAGTTATAAACCCTCAATTTTAACAGCTAATGCAGATTTTGGTCAGAAGGGAATACACTGGTGGCACCAGTCAAAACGAGAACTTCAATATGGTTATATAAACTAAGTGAAGTCAACCAAAACAAACGGTCGGTGTTTTGGAACATATTACGGGGATAAAAACGGAAGCAACACTATGTCAAATAAACCAGTCTGATGTGAAATAACATGCTGCCACAGTGCTCATGTTTTACGCCTACATTATTAGCAGCATTCTAACCCAAACCGCGGCAGCATCTGAGAGTGGGAAAAACAGGCATACTTTGACTGATGTAGTTTTAAAAAAGATTCCACGTGTACACGACTTCCTAGCCCATAATCATGCCTAATAAATACATCTGGAAACAACTTGGGGTACCCGGCCTTGAAGCGGGAATATTTAAGGAATATTGAAAAAAGTTGATACTGTCATCTACGAAGAATATTGCGAACTCAAGTGGCAGCGCCGTCAGTTATGCACGAGTGAGCAGCTGAGAAAGCTTCTTAAGTTTTGAAATCTTAACAGAATCAGTTCAACTTGGATTCAAACGATGCAAAGCTTCCTGATCAAATGGGTCTGTTTCGTGCACCCCCTCAAAAATCTTTTATTAGGAGATATCCCTACGCCGTATAATTAAGTGTCAAAACCACAGCTTTGAGATGGAAGCAGCCCACATGTACAAGTTTATAAGTATGGACACATAATTCGGGAGCCATCGAACAAACGATTGAGCTGTCGTCACTCGGTTATTATCATGAAACAATTAGTGTAATAAAACAACAGGACGGTCAAGATGAATAGTTGTAGGTTCACGACCATGTGATTATCCTTCTGTCGTCAGCTGTCAGCGTAACCTTTTTTCTAGAATCACTAAGACTACAAGCCAAAATCAACAACCTGAGAGGGGAATCAGCTTACTTAGTTCAGGGACTACGTATGGGTAAACATGAAGCAGGTTAAGCCTGTCGCTCCATTCTACTTTGAGCACGTTCGAAACCTCGTGATTTGAAGACAGTAAACCTGCTCTTATTGAAAAGGCTGTGAAGGCATGTATGCGTCGAAGGTTTCCACCATCAAAGCACTACTTAAAGAGAAATTCCTGCCGTTGTTGGCTCTCCAGCAAAAAGAAACTGTTCTTAGTAAATTTCGCTGGGCTTAAACTCCTATCAATAGGCAGAGAAATGAAACACATAGGTTACCCCTCTGAATACTGGGGGAGATAAAAGGGGAAAAGGTCACTCTGGAAATGAATCAGCTTTGTGATGGCATTAGATAGCCAGATGACCGATCGGCTGGACCATATCATTATTTTAAAAGCTGAAATATATAGCCTCTTGGATGTACTTCTTTTGTTCATTGTCTTCAGTCCCCGATCCAGGTATACTTTTCCAGCACGCCCATTGTGTTTTCTCCATTTAATTTGTTGTGTCGATAATCGGCTAGAAAGTTGTTCAACTTCAGCTGCTGACAGTAGACATACTTGCATCAATAGTGACTGGCAATTTCAAATGATAACACAAAGTACAAAAGCAGTTAATGATCTAACGTGGGTATGATCCATCAACTCCGTCTTTTCGTTATATCGACATTTCGGGGAATAAATAATTCCATGATAGAGGGTTGTGGCCCTGGAAATCAATCTTGGCTACATAGTTAGATGTATAATGTCTATTTGAGTGAGCCAGGTTCCTTGATCAACCAGTGCCAAAAGACTGCGATATCTGGTGTGAGGATCCGCGTGATTTTGGAGCTAAACATACAGAAATGCGTGTCGGCAAGTTAAAAAGCCTAGACCAACACTCCATGTTGGATTTATTTATTTGATTTACAACACACGGTGGTAAGGTACTATTTACTTCACGCTCCAGCATAACTTATTCCTCATAATCATATCAAGTCTTAGACCATTATTTTGGAGGACTAGTCTGTTTCATGATCAATACATAGATTAATGCACTTGTCAAGGAATTACTATGCGCCGGTTATTATTGAAGTTTATTGATTTCCTCACAGCGTGTGCAGTAGTAAGACAGATAATCTTGTGATTCACTAGCATTTTTACTTGCTGGTTTGGTGACGTAGACTGTTCATGAACCTTCCTGCTTGTGCAGATCCGTCAATTCCAGTAGTAAATGTCACACCGCGATCGGCGAAAAGACCAGGGTCGTAAATCTCGTGGTTGTCGCAGGTTATGTGCTTACTCTATATTGCCTTGGAAGGTAACAAGTGATCCAGTCCACTCATACAATGGAATATAACCAAGAGATGAATACGACGGTCGTCATGGGAACCCAAGTAGGATTGGCCTGCTAAGGGCGAAGACCATGATGCGTGCGCACTTATTCTGTCTGAAGTCTGTGGTCACCAGAAGGTCATACTGAATGGGGTAACCATCACTTCATCTATCAACAGCTACAAGAAAAACCTGGCTGCAACGCCGTCATGTATGGCCTACACTAGCGTAGTTGGGACTCCATCAGGATAACCAACTAAGGTCTCCTCAGTTCAAAGCTGTTGCTTCCATGCTGCATAATTTCCGCTGCCATCATTATCGTAGACTCAACCATGTTTGAACTCCCCCAAAAGGAAGTTCTACCTCTTCACTCTCTACGTCGCTACTAGTATCAATACCATCCCTACTTATATTGCCTCTAATATAAGCTTTCCACTCCCCTCCTTCCCTCCCAAACTCCACGGCTTAATACCATTCATTTAAGTTCTTCACTTTTTTGTTTTCTTTCCTATACCTAGATTCCCCCCTCACACTTTTGTTTTCATCACTTCGTTTCCCTGTCATTATTTCACTCTTAGTGTCCCGCACCGGAGGAACTCATTTAAACCAGCATCCTAGAATAGATTATGCACCTTCCTACAAATCTAACGAACACAACACCACATGGGTTTTTCAGAGCTACAGAAGGTGATTGGCTGGATCTAGTCCACTGGAATCGGACAGTGGATTGAAGTCACTCTGCAAGGCCTGGTAGTAGGAAAGAAGAAATCACTTAGTTTATACGAACCTGGAAGACAGATATTGGTTCATAGAAGCCTCGTGGTAACCCAAGAAGAACTGTTCACCAAAGTCGAGAACCCGTGTTTTTTCACACTTCTCTCTTAGTTTATGGCCACTAGGACGCGTTGCCTGCCGAGATTGCTACTGTTTCGTCTGTTGACAGCTACAAGAAGACGACAGACAGTTACTCAGCGAGGCACAGTTTGCTCTCACCCAGCTGGGATATGGACTGGGTTGATACAACCTGCTAACTCCGCACAACTCAGGATGGCTAACCTATCACAGAATCACCTGTAATGCCATTATCATAGCGAACCTGGTTTAAACTTATACCTCCCTGCAGATAACTTCAGGTACCATCTCCTACAAACGGTATTATTTTCTTTATCCCCATAAACCGTCCTACAGTGTTATTCGCACCCTACCTCCCTACTGTTTTTATGTTCTCCCGCTTTTTAATAAAAGCTCTCTCCACCACACCTCTCCCACAAATCCACCGATGTTTCTTCTTCCGTAATGTTTCCTTTAAACTCACCGTTTTTACCTACTGTTTACTTTTCCTCATACTTTCTCACTCTTGATTGTTTTGCACATATTATTCATCTCCTTTTTACAACCAGTCCAACCAATTGTCTGCTGGCACGAAATTTGAGGAACCCATCTGCACCACAGTCCTCGGGAGAAAAAGCAAACAAACAAACAACACTCCCTACAAATCTAAACAACACCCAACCACCCGTCAGGCTAACCAGAGCCACAGCAGTCGAGTGGGTAGACATACTGCATTGGAATCCACCAAAGACCTGGAACCGTTCCGCAAGACCTAGAAGCGAGCACGAAGAAATCAATTGGTTTGCACTAGCTCGTTGAAAGATATTGGATATTGGGGCAGCACATACTTGATTTAAGCGCTACTGGGTTTGTAAACAGCTCGGTAACTTGCACCCCTAATTTCTAGTATCATTTTGCACGATTGTTTGCTTTCTTGTTGGTCGATATTGTCCGTTATTTTTTCCATTTTTTGAAATAAATCTAGGTCCATTCTTTATTTTTACTGAGTTGTTAGCCCATGTTTTTTCTCCTATGGGTTAACCCATGGGTTTGAAGCGAGAAAATTTTCTTGTTGACTGAGTGAACCACAATTACGGTACTTAAACACGCTCTTTTATCCCTCCCTCCCGAAACTAAGCCCATTTAGGTTGTTGAAAATCCCCCAGTTACTGGTCGTTCAGCATATAGTGCTTTAAGATACTTAAGTTTTCAGTTATAAGGATAGTAGGCGAGTTGGCCTGTGTTAACCTTTGCAGAAGATATCTCTGTGAAGATCTAGTTTCTCCTTGAACGCGTTGACAGAAGGTGCTGATACTACTTGCTGAGGTAAGGAGTTGTAGTGGTTGACAACACGATGGGAGAAACGCAGATTCACGCTAAGTTGATTCGATCGCGGTTTCAGAATTTTCTTGTGATGCCCTCAGAGATAGTCCTAGCAAGGGAGAAAAGATAGGACATATCAGTACCGAAGTCATTATTAAGAACACGAAATACCAGTATGAGATCACCCCGTCTTCTACGGTCAGACAGTGGGAATAAGTTTAGCTGATCTAATCGTTCCTTATAGGACAGATTCGAAAGGCCTACCACAAGCTTAGTACCTACCTCGAGTGCGTCAGCACCCTTTTTCAGGCATGGGCTGGCCGCCTGAATGAAGTATTCCAAGTGAGGTCTAACGTAAGTAGAGTAGGGCATTCTAAACATGTCCTCGTCAAAACATTTGAAAGCTCTGTGGAGGGACCATAATATACGAAAGCCCTTTGCTGCAGCTGCATTACAGCTTGCCGATGTTTTCAAATCATGACTAATGATGACACCCAAGTCTTTTAGTTCAAGGACTGGAAGTAGTGGTGTACCATCAACGGAATACTGGAAACAATTGCTATGACCAATGTGCATTATTGCACTTTTGTTAGAATTGACTTCCAGGCACCAACGTTTGGAGCAACTTACTAGTTCATCTTAATCATGCTGAAGTGCATACCTATCTGCCTCACTGCGTATGGCTCTCCAAATCTTTACATCATCGGCAAATAACGGTACCGAAGAGTTGAGCATATTCGGCAGTTCGTTGATATATAACAAGAAAAGTAGTGGACCTAGAATTGTCCCTTGAGGAACTCCACTCGTCACAAGTTTCCACCTGGATAGTGTCCCATTTACCCTTACTCTTTGCCTTCTATCGTATAAAAAGTCCTTAATCCAAGCTTGCAGTGAAGTACCAAACCCTAAGGAGGAGAGCTTTCCCAGTAATTTCACATGCGACACTTTGTCGAATGCCTTACTGAATTCTGTAAACACGGCATCTATTGGCAGCTTGCAACCACGGGCTGCAACCCATTTCTCTCTTGCGATAAGGAGGTTAGTTAGATAGGAGTGCCCGGTACGAAAACCATGTTGCTGTGGTGCCAAAAGATTGCTTGATTTCACATGTTTAAGTACCCTGTCACGAATTATTTTTTTCTAAAATCTTAACAACTATGCTAGTTAGACTCAAAGGACGATAGTTAGACACCAAATGGCGACTACCGGTCTTAAAGACTGGGCTGATTATGGCATCTTTCCAGTCTCTAGGGAGGCGAGTCTGAGTTAGGGACATATTGAAAAGATCCGTGACTGGCTCAGCAATGATGTCTGCTAGCGTGGATAGAAGTCTGGGATGCAACTCATCGGGACCTGGGCATTTTCCAGGTTTGAGGTTAATGAGCAACTGTAAGACTCTTTCCTTTGTTATGAACACCATATCTATTAGTGGAACAGTGCTGACACCACTATTTAGCACTTCATCGTCATGGTCTACAGAGAAGACTTCACTAAAATAATCAAAGAGACATTCAGGTTTGGACAGATTAGATTCCGCCAGGCTATCGGACTTCTCATCCGTCGCCAGAGAGGGAATTCCACATTTTCTTTTAGTCCTCCTTCTGACGAATACGAACAGTCTTTTAGGACTATCTGGCGCGCTCTTTGAACACTGACGTGTTTTGTCTCGTCTGTATCCTACTCAGAAATAACTATATATAAGCCTTCCCAATTGGATATTTCCTCTACGAAAGTTACAATTTTACTGGAGAAACGTTTTGCTACAGGACGTACAGCTCTCAGTCGGTCAATACTATCACTCTCCAAACGGACAACTGTGTGGTAGGTCTAACTGCTTCGATCAACTGCTATAGCTCAGGTTGCTGCAACTGCAGCGCTACTTATCTCATTCGATCATATACCCTGGACCTGTGGGAAACTTTGGGCATTCTTCCGTGTCGTGCAACTTGGCAATCTTAGGTAAGGTTGACAACTTACTTTATCTATCATTGCTTTTCTACGTTTCACTTGATACAACCAACCTCGCCTGGTTAACTAGTTTACTAGTTACTAGCCGGTCCTAAGCCCGGGTAAAGAGGGAAGGTTGGGCATAGGGCTAGCAACCCTACCCCGTAAAACAAATCTAACCGCTAAAGAAACTTCAAAGCACAAACAAAATATAAAAAATGAAAACAAACTTATTCCCCGCTGGAATCGGAGAGGCGAAATGACGCCAGTTGGTGAAAGCCTTCGGGAAGCCAATTGGCCGATGTGTCTTCTCTCGATGAAAGCGAAAGTAAACGTGGGGACATGGAATGTCCGCACGATGTTTGAACCCAGTAAGGCAGCCCAGATTGCAAAGGAGATGAGAAGGTATAACATCGAAGTGCTTGGGATTTGCGAAAGCAGATGGAATGGGAGTGGACTCTCCAAACTGTCAACTGGAGAATCAATAATCTACTCCGGTCACCCAGACGCCAACCACGAGCACACTGAGGGAGTGGCTATCATGATGTCCTCAAGAGCATCGAAGGCTCTCATGCAGTGGGAACCAATCTCCTCCAGGATCATGACAGCAAGATTCAACTCAAAAGGAAGAAAGGTCACAATCATACAATGTTATGCACCTACAAATAATGCAGAGCAAGAGAAAAAGGAGGAATTCTACAGACAACTTCAATCAACACTGGACAAGACGTCAGTTGGCGATATCAAAATTCTAATGGGCGACATGAATGCCAAACTGGGAGGGGACAACACGGGAAGAGAACTAACCATGGGTCGAGAGGCGCTAGGTGAAATGAATGAGAATGGAGAATTGTTTGCAGAATTCTGCGCATTCAACGATTTGGTGATTGGAGGCAGTGTGTTCAGGCACAAAGATATCCACAAAGCGACATGGATTTCACCAGATGGACACACTAAAAATCAAATCGACTTTATCTCAATCTCAAGAAAATGGAGACGCAGTCTACTTAACACAAGGTCAAGAAGAGGAGCAGATGTAGGTTCAGACCACTATCTAGTGCAAGGAACCTTCCAAATCAAGTTAAAAGCCTTCAAGGAAGCTGGTGATAGACCTCAATTCAAGTACAACACTCGGAAACTGAAGGATGAAACTACAAAGGAGATCTTCACGGCAGCCATCAAGACAAAATGGGAGACGTCGAGGGACATCCCTGAAGAAACCTGTGTGGAAGAACACTGGAAGTCTTTGAAAGCTATGTGGAAAGAAACCTGCACAACAGTATTAGGAAGGAAGAAGAAAGAAGACAAGGAATGGATCTCGACGGATACCTGGAAGCTGATAGAGGAGAGGAGGATGGTGAAGCAGAAGATAAACCAGTGCAAGGATGCTCAACGACAAGAGGAACTGAGCACAATGTATAAAACACTGGACAAAGAAGTGAAGAAGAGTGCACGCAAAGACAAAAGACACTTCTACGAAACACTGGCAAGTGAAGCAGAACAGGCTGCAGGTAAGAGAGACCTGACGACATTGTATCAAATAACCAGGTTGCTATCAGGGAAGAGACCAACACAGATGAAACCAATAAAAGATGAAGAAGGAAATTTAATTACAAAAGAAGAGAAACAGAGGAAACGATGGGCCGACCACTTCAAGAAGCTCTTGAATCGACCACCACCTGCACTTCGTCCAGAAATACCACCTGCAGCCGCTGAATTACAAGTGAACATTAATCCCCCAACGAAAATGGAAGTCCTGAACGCCATAAAGCTACTGAAATGCGGGAAAGCAGCAGGACCAGATGGAATACCGCCAGAAGCACTGAGAACAGATGCAGAGACAACAGCGGACATGCTCACACCACTATTGCAGAAGGTGTGGAAGGAAGAGAAGGTACCTGACGATTGGAAGAAGGGTTACCTTGTCAAACTGCCGAAGAAGGGAGACCTCAGTGCTTGCAAGAACTGGCGCGGAATCACTCTCCTGTCCACCCCAAGTAAAATATTAAGCCGCATCATCCTGGAGAGGCTTAAAGACGCACTGGATTCAAAACTGCGACCGGAACAGGCAGGCTTCAGGAAGTACAAATCATGTGCAGACCAAATTGCAACGCTTCGTATCATCATAGAACAGAGCATAGAATGGCAATCAGCTCTCTACCTCAACTTCATCGACTTTGAGAAGGCCTTTGACAGCGTCGACCGAGAAGTAATTTGGAAACTGCTTCAATACTACGGAGTACCGCAAACCTTTATCCGCCTCATTCAACAACTATATGAAGATGCCACATGCCAAGTAATCCACAATGGGAAGCTCAGTGATGCCTTTGAAGTGAAGACAGGAGTGAAACAAGGTTGCCTACTATCCCCCATGATATTCCTTATTGTGGTGGACTGGATCATGCAGCAAACAGTAGGCAGCGAGAAGAGGGGGATACACTGGACGACGGAAAAGAACCTAGAAGACTTGGATTTCGCCGATGACTTATGCCTAATGTCACATAAACTTGAAGATCTGCAGGCAAAAACTAACAAGTTGATAGAAGAGGCAGCTAAGACGGGACTTCAGGTGAATATAGAGAAGACAGAAGTGATGAAGATACCGCACCACCACCATCAACAACAACAACAAACTCCAATCACCGTCAACGGGAGAAACTTGAAGGAAGTAACCTCCTTCACTTATCTAGGAAGCACTGTTTCAACTACAGGCGGGACGGACGAGGACGTCAAAGTCAGAATCGGAAAAGCAAGACAGGCGTTCATTAGCCTGAAACCAGTGTGGAGATCTTCTGCACTCAGCATGCGGAACAAGATACGGATTTTCAACACCAACGTCAAGTCAGTGCTCTTGTATGGCTCAGAGACTTGGCGCGTCACGAAAGGTATTTCCAATAAACTACAGACATTCATCAACAACTGCTTACGCTCGCTGCTGAAGATCAGATGGCCAGAAAAAATAAGCAACAAGGAACTCTGGGAACGAACCAACCAAGAACCTATCACGCAACAAATATGCAGGAAGAAGTGGAGATGGATTGGCCATGCACTGAGAAGGCCGACTGAGGACATCACGCGTCAGGCCCTCGAGTGGAATCCCCATGGGAAGCGACGAGTTGGACGTCCGAGGGTGACATGGAGGAGGTCGTGCGAGGAGGAAATGAGAGCTTGTGGGCTGTCGTGGAACCAGGTTCAAAAGATCTCAGAGAACAGAGGTCACTGGAGGCGTGCTACTGAAGCCCTATGTTCCACTAGGAACCCAAGGGACTAATAATAATAATAATAACTTGATACAACCATGTGTATCTCATATCTCCCTAATCACCACTAGAAATGAGTAATAATCGAGTCCTAACCAAATCTGGTATCAGGAACATCTCAGGCAAAGCCTCACCTCAGCTACAAACCTTCTTATCAGTGGTAGTAACGAGGGCCAGAGGCAAAAAGCTAAGTGCCACCGCAAAAGATCACGGGTCGACCTTTGGACGACAGTTGCAACAACCACCTCCTGGGAAAAGTCGAATTTCTGTCCCTGTGAACTCTTGTGCTGTGGTTCATCAACGAGCATGTCTTTCTGGTGCCACCCGCCCAAACCCTAGTCTACCTGCGAAAGCTACCACTGAGAGACAGAAGGAAAGGAAAAGAAAGTCGTAAACTAAACCTTCTAGTCAGGCTGACGACTGTCATACATGTGGTCTCGCAGTAGCCAAGAGGGATGCTGCCTTCGAGCGTAACATTTGCAATAAGTGGGTGCACAGTCAGTGTGACGAGGATATACCAGACCAATACTACACCTTCATGGCGTGCTACCTATGCACGTGGTTCTGGTACATCTGCTCACAGTGCCGTATAAGGCTACTCTTTTCTAAAGGCTTGCTAATGGAGGTCGTAAAAGATATCGCAGTGACTACTGTGATGCCGGCACCCACACAGACCACTACCCCAGGCCCAAGCAGCAAGAGTGTCAGCACTGTACCCCGGCCAGTCACACCGGTGAATAGTCCAAAAAGACCAAAACGACGACCGGGTACGCGACCACTACATTCATCCCTAACCCTGAAGCCACCTTAACGGCTAACCCCGCTGTACAACGGGAAAAATGGGTGACAGTGAAAAAGAAGGTGCACCCTTCCCACAAAAAACCACCCACGGCACACCAAAATAGAGAAGCTGATGACAGGTCGAACTCCACCATCTTCTTTAACGTCCCTGTGTGCTATGATAGCCTTCTTGAGAACAGAGAATCGTTTGACAAGCAGCAATGGGAAACCGTATGCACCACACTAGGACTGGGTAGCCTAGAAGCAAAACTGTGCAGGCTCTACAAAGGCAACTACCCACCTCAGGAAAAGCCTCCGCCGATGAGAGTTACCCTAGGCTCGGCTAAAGAAGCGGAAAGATTCTTGCTGATGTCACACACACTAGTCATCAACAGGTCATCTAGCATTAGAGCGAGACCAGACCGCCCTTGATCAGCAAGAAAAGTATCTCGCGAGGCGCCCCAAACGCTGAAATCAACGACTATGGTTGTCCACGGCATACCAGAACTGACAACCGGCACAGTCGTAGAAAAGTATGCTCACGACGTCCAGCAATGGCAGTGGTTGTCAGCAGGGATAGGGTTAAATGAGATAGCAGCGGCGGAGGTCTGCAGACTGCCACGTCCCTCGCATTTGATGACGATAACGTCACCCCGGTTGATGGCTGTTAACTTCGGCTGTCAAGAACTTTTAACCAGTGTACTGCAAACTTGGTACACAGTGAAAGATAACATCAGTGGGAATGTTCGCTGCTGTGAAAGCAGGCCCAGGACACTGTGACAACAGCAAATGGCATCACCGCCCACCGCCGAAGTTACCACCACTGTCAACAGACAAGATGTACAAGCAAGCCTAGACTCTATGACACCCCCAGAAAGAATTGTAGGAAAAAATGTGATTGGGCCGGTTCCACTTGAGCTGGCCGTCCTATAGCAGGTTTCGCCACTACGCACGACTTCCTCCAGTCTGCCAGCACCAGGATACCCCTTGTCGTTAGAAACATAGCCAAGTGTCTTTACAGTAATTTGAGGGGACAGAAGTAAAATAGGGGAATTACGGTTTCTCTGTTCCTGCCTTGCTCCAACGATCATAATCCTGACAGAAACTTGGTTATCACCGGACATTGGCGACGTCGAAACTAGTATATATGGTATACGTCTGTTCAGGAGAGGCAGGGAGTTTAAGGAAGGAGGCGGAGTGGCGATGCTTATAAGTGATAACCTTAAAAGTGGACGAGCAACTGAAACTCTACTTTCAGGGCTCCCAGACTCCATCTGGTGTCGATTTAAGGTTGGACACACCTAGTACCTAGTAGGAGGCGTCTACAGAACACCTACTAGCAGCGTGGAAGATAACCGACAACTGCTGCAAGTAATGTCCCGAGCGACGTCCATCGGATATGACCAGGTCATTATAGCCGGTGACTTTACTGCTCCAACTCTCAATCTTGGGCAGGACAAGGGAACCTCAGGCCGAAGGTTCGACCGAAATCTACTCAACACTATCCAAAAGGCTGGGCTGCACGAGAATAGTGGTGATGACACTCGCTGGGGGTCGGGCGGAAAGCCGTCCAAACTGGACTACCTTTTTACCACTGCTGGTAGGAAATGTACAGGTTCAAACCCCTCTCGGCAGCAGCGATCACGGCGTGGTAGTGTTCGATCTGGTACTCTCCGAACGACTGTCATGGGAGGGATCTCGCCCTTGTCTTTGCTACAACAAAGCGAACTACGTGGTGATGAACCGATATCTGTCGACAGCACCATGGCCTCAGGAGTGGAGCAATCTGTCGATTGGCCAACATTGGGAACTAGTCAGAGATATCATCAAGAGGGCTATCTCTGAAAACGTCCCTGTAATCACAGCAATACCGCAGAAGCGAACCTCATGGTTGAAGCGAGGCACTGAATGCCTTCGAAAGCCAAGAGGAGGATAATTTTGGCAATCCCTCACAAGCTGCTTTTCGTAGGACATTCGAGACCGTGTAATCAAAGTCTTGAAGAGATTACGAGGTTTACAGTTCTCAGTCCTAAGTGTTTCTAGTCTAGGTTTTAGAAACAAGTCCCATAAACCTTTCTTCCGACTTAACAGTCCCTTAATGTCTTCATTAAACGACAGAGAGCGATGTGAGGATCATCGTGGAGTCGAACATGAAATTAATTCCGTGGTTACCTCCTCAATAGAGTTCTAAACCTATTCCATGCATTGTCAGTTGATGAGTACTTGTCGACAGTCCAATCCTTACTGACTGAGCTATCCCTTATATTTGAAATGTCTGCGCGCCATACATTAGGTCTAGGGGAGGCAGCGTCATAATCAAACTCATTAGTTCAAAAACCAAAAGTTAGTACTACATGGTCGCTGTTAGCTAATGGAGGGAAGTATCGTAGATCCAGAATGTCTTCACATTGATGGGTTAAAACTAAATCTAATAACGATTGCTTGTGTTCAAAATCGTAATGTGTTGCACATGTTACGTTTTGAACTAAGCAGATTCTAAGACCATCAAAGGTAAGTCATTTTCGAAGGAACCACCTCGTGGTGAGACTGTTAGCTCCATCCAGTTTATGTGTGGAGCATTCAGATCCCCAACTATTAGGCATCTGTTACTTCTACTCCAGTTACGTTTATGGGTTAGCACGAAGTCATTTGCAAGGCAGGATGGACTACGGTAAATGACCCCGATAGTACAGAAACCATGCTTTGACTTCAGCTCTCAACTGGCCACTTCACAGGTCTTTCATTCATGTGCTTCAGAAGTGACTAATCGTACGTGGACATCATCCCGAACATATAGTAGTATGCCGCCACGTTTGCGACCCACAACCTATCCGTCCTTACATAGTAATATCCTGCGAGGAGTGGCGTAAAATCTAGATCCTTGATTAACCAGTTTTCAGTAAGGGATACTACGTCAGGACCTAGCTCTCAGATTAGAGTTTCAAGGTCTGTCATCTTGCTTCTAATACTGCGAACGTTAGTGTAGATAACTTTCATTGTGTTGGAAGAGTTCCATGACCCACTCACAACTCGAAAACCCACTATTTTAAGATCATTTTCTCTACTAGCTTGTCGAGTTTTTAGTTGGCAACAGCTCTTCTTTTTATGCAGTCCTCGAGGGGTCAGTCAGGTCGGATAAAAATATCCGAATTTCGTAGTTTGGATGCGTTACTCAAGAGTTCATCCACTTCGTCCTTGTTGCCTAAAACAACCTTTAAAATTCTCTTCTCATCAGGTTTTTCGCCCGTTTTCTTACCTAGCCTAACTACTTTGGAGATGTGTACCCCTTTAGACTTTTCAGGCAGAATACGTCTGGTGGCCGACTCGACCAGTTGCAGGTCATGGCCGTGACATATTGAAGCATCTTCGTCTGATGACTCCTCAACATTCCAGAAGACTAAACTGGGCGTTGGAGTGGAATCCTTGAGTCGTGTGTTCACCGCCTCTGAAGCCTTCTCAACAGGTTTCATAAGCTTAGTATCTTCCGTGATAACCTTTGGCGGTCTCTTCGGATGCTTTCTTGGAGAAATCCATGTGGATTCGTTGACCACTTTTACAGGATCAACGCTGTTACCAGAGATGCAGGCTTTCAGTGAATCCTCAGGCATTGTGGTTGGTGTACCATTTGCCCTTGGCTTTTTCTTGAGTCGAGTACGCTTCGGGACTGGTGTAATTTCACCAGCTGGATCACCAGCATCCATCAGTCCACTAAGAGGTCCTGTGTCAGATATATTAACGATTACACTTGCAGCGTCATCATCTGATACCGCATTAGAATGACAGCTATCATTTCCACATAGCTGTTTTTTGACAAGTAAATTTTCAACAGCTTCCCGGATGAGGGTTGGCCACGGCTTGCAGCAGAAATCACACAACCGGGGAGAAGCTGGTTTGCTGCAACACTTGTACACGGTTGGTGTCAATCCTGTACAAGCTTTGTGGAACCAACATCCACATGCATCACATTACATACCTTCATCCACTGGAAATTTACAGCTGGGACGACCGCAAACATGATTATCGCTGACCATGTTATTCACTCGTGTCGTGTACTAACTAAAGTACTCGGTCGAAATTCTGACAAGGGGATTTAAGTTGTGACAACACAAAAACCAACCTTAAGCCTCAAAAAATGATTAAACTCCAAACACTGACTTAATTACTTCAAGTCAAGGTTTTTATGAAAGCTCTTGATGTGGATTACACAACAAAAGCGTTGAAAAATTCACTTCCTGTTTTCAAAGAGCGCGCGTGTAGCATTCAAGCCCGTAAAAATATGCTCAGCTGATGGAGTAGTTTAGTCCTTTAAGGTTACGATGTAAAGCTTGTATATGGTAGTTTCCATATTTGTCAGAGAGGAAGTTCCGAGGTTTATATCTTATTATCTATTAGTTTGAAAATTTAAGGTCTCGGTAATATGATTTCACTTCGGTTTTTGACATGATGCTTACATTCCTCAGCATATAGCTGTCTAAAGGTTACTATCTCACCTGCGACAAATAAAAAGCACAACGGGAAGGTATTTCACAAAAAATCCCCATGTTGAACTGGTTTATTGTCAAAAAATGAAAAAAATAATTGCACTGGATTCTGCATTTCGTAAAAGAATTTTATATATATGATCGTTGTACCATATTCCAGTTCTGGAACCTGTCTATTTTTCTAGAGTGTATTTTTGTCGAGCTTGTTAGTCTTTAGGATCTTAGGCATGATGTTAATCAAACTGATTCCCCAATGCTGTCACAAGAAGACTTCTCTCCTTTTTATGAAGTGGAATGATCAGCTATGTAGACCAGTCTGATGAGAATATGTGTTTTCCATACAATACCTACTATCCTTGTTACTGTATTCAGTAGTTTTCCACCTCCACCTTCAAAAACGTCCGGTTGCAAATCGTCGGGTCCTGCTGGTTTGCAGCTTTTCGGGTTAGAAAGACCCTCCTCAACTTTAGTGAAGCATGGTTGTTGACTAGTTAAAATGTGCTTCGAAATGTCCCACTTAACGCCCTAATAGGTTGTTTTACGAGTTTATCAAGGACCTGTCCTCATCTGTGATGGTCTCAATAACCATCGTCTTCCAGTCTATTTGGAAAGTTTTGTCCAGTATTTGTTTCATGCAATATTTTACAATCGTTTCAAATTATTGCTTCTTTCTTATTGCCAGCCATAGTCTTAAGGATCCTATCTTTTAATAATATTCGAAGCTGATATGTTTATTCCAAGAGTGATGAGAGTTGTTGACGTACCCTTTCTTGGTAAGTTTTGTCCAGTTCAAAAAATGGTTTTGCCACTTCCTAGTACCGTGTAGATTTAGTCGACGTAGACTTCCACCGGAATATACGAAGCAGTATCTGGAGAAGATAAGCAGTGAATCACTGGATAAGTACAGGAAATCAAACTTCGTTCCTTATCCGGCGCTGAATAAAGCGAAATTGTGGGAAGTTAAACCAAAAGAGCCAAAAGAGGAGACAAGGTATTTCTTATTTCAATGTCACATTGTTCAGTATCTATATGTCAAATGCTTTAGTTTGTTCATGAACTGATAACTTTGACCATAATGTGGCTGTACAGTTTGTTTGTGTGCGTGTGTATGAGCTCGGCCCCAACGATCTGTGAGAAATGTCAACGTGAGTTGTGCAATTCGCAAATCATTTTAAAATTGGTGGTCCCATAATTATGTATGCTCAGAGATTCTGTCAGTCGTAAACCCAACATATCTGATCCTATTTCCGGGGTTTGTGAAAAGAACAACGCACATACCCACTTGGCTCCAAATTATGAGTGGCAGCATCGGTAGACCAGTTCTGAGGCGACAGTAGATAAGTTACTCACCTCAACATTCTCAAAGTTTTTCGTCAGCAATTTACATTAATATAAGTGTAAACCTTGGACACTGATATAGAATGTAAATCCATATTAGATTTATGGATTTGTTTTATAACACGCAGTGACACAGTATTTTTTACTTGACGTTTTGAGCACAAATCTTTTTCTCATAATCATATCAATGTAGTCGCACCACTTTCAACAACCGATTTTTATAATCCCGTCACCTCATATTTTTTGTTTTTATTGGTTGTAAAAATTTTCATTTCTCTGGTATAGGTATTGAATCATTCCTTCTACGTATGTTAGGTGTTGATCCGATAGACAAAGATTCAGCAACTAATCTCTCTTTCTCTACCTACCTACGTACCCACCACCCTACCTACCTACCTGCCTATCTGTCTGCCTGCCTACCTACCTACCTATAGTGGTTTTGTCCCACCTTCATGTGTGGTTGCGTTAATGCATGCATCACAATAGCCAGTGTTTTTTTAGTTCATTGATCTTATTGGGGTCTGTCATTCTATATTTAGCTAAATTCCAATGTTCTGCTAATCTAACTGACCCCGACCGGCTAGTTTGACCAACGTAATTGGCCTCACAGTTACTGCGTGGAATTTCATAGGTTAGATCATTATACCTAATTGGATCTGTCGAATCCTTAAGCCGACAAAGCTAATCTCTGAGTGAGTCTGTAGGTTTAAATGCCACCCTAATTTTAGCCATGTTGAGAATCCTACGTAAGTTTCTGATGTTCCTTCCCCATAGAGTAACACAGTGGAGGCTTTGAACTCCTTTCTACTCTTGTTGTTGCTATTATTTGTACTCGTATTACTTGTATTTCGTTTTTTATGTGTCGTACGAATTTCTGAATAAATAGTAGAGGATAATCATTAATTATTAGCGCTCCTTTTATGTGCTTGAATTCCTTGTCTAAATCCTTGCACTGACTTGTGAGTTTTCCAGCCTCATCATTTAGACATTTGACTAAACCCACCTTAACAGATAGATGAGGTGACCTGAAGTCTAGATACTTGTTGGGATGTATCGGTTTCCTGTAGGCAGTAATATCCAAACCACCGTCTGTCCGTTTTATCCTGCAACCCAACATAGGTAATTCTGTTTTTCATTCTCTACCTCGTAAGTGGATCGGATTGCACCTATTACTGGGTTTATGTGTGAGAAAACTGTCAATATGTTTCGATTCGAATACAGTAAGGGTGTCATCCAGATATCACCACCATACCTTAAGTGCAGGATTAAACGTTTGCAAGGCTATGTTTCCCCAACTATCCACAAATATATCTGCTACAACTGGGGGATATCGTCGATCCCATTGCTACTCCTTCTGTTTGTCTATGTATTTCGTCCTGAAACTTGAAGACTGGAGGTCATGCACCACTGTACACCTAATATGATCTCATCAACCTATGTCTTAGTCCTGTAAGTTCTGAGTCAATATTTAGTTGATTTCTGACTGCCGCCAATGACATTGATTGGCAATTTAGTATAAAGACTTATTACATCGAAACTATCAATTTTTTCATGCTCTTCTGTATGTAGGCCATAAAGCCGTAGTTTTAACTCATAAGAATTGACTAGTCTAGAATTCGAATGGTTTCTAGCGGGACATAATATCGATGCTAAGTACTTTGATAGTTCATATGTTGGGGTATTTCTGAAATCGACTATGGGTCTCAAGGAATAACCTGGTTTATGAACTCTGATAGCCTTGATGAAAGCAACTTATCTAGGTAAATAAAAAAAGTGTGACACTCAGTTTTCCCATAATAAAGATGAATAGAAATAGATTAGATATATTCGACGAATACTGCCCAACGTAGCCAGCGTATACGACATATCGTAATATTCACTAGAGTGGAGCCTTCCAATACAGAGGTATGGACAGCATATTTTCTAGACACCCTTCTTAATCAAGGCGATCAAACCCTACCTTCAAATCAGATACCAGCAGGTTTGACTATGTTTTATAAGCTGCTGTTAGTTGAAGGTATGGTCAAAAACGCTTATGGCCAAATCTTAAACATGCCTGACTATCTCATTTCTTCTGTTTCCAAGCTGTACTTAGGTATCGAACGTGTACAGAACTGAGCACCATAGAAACTTTTTGTTTTACAATACTATTTGCGTCTGTCCATCATACCTATTCAAGGTAAACAACTTTGTTTTTCTGCTAAATTATTAATAGTTAGTGTTAGAATGTTGATGCAGAACTTTGTGTATTTCCTGTTGTCAAAATGTTTAGACGTCTGTATCAAGAGCTCGTGCCACATAATATTGACCCAAGATATCGTGATCGTTTACGTGAACGTCTTGAACGACGCGAAATGATGTTACGTCGGCAAATTTTAGATATACCAGAATTTTATGTAGGTAAGTTAGTTTATTTTTGTGGGACATATTAAATTCACTAGCAATATCACATATGGTGGAAAGTCATCTCAGAGTCAAATAAAAGACAATTAAGGAATGAAATTCGAAGTGTTCTAGACACTCAAACTTAATGAAATGAATTCATCTTAAGTTTTATTGACCTCCGACTGATCAGATGCAAGGAAAATCGTTGAAAGAAATTCTTGATTATTTGCTCTAGTCCCTCGCATTCGTTATCCATCGTCTTTATTGGATTAATATGCCAGGCATTTGTACTGACCATTGCTGTCAGCAGAATAAATATGTCTCTTATCGATTGATCCATTTGTACAATTGTATTATTCACATCATGTTTAATTAATTTCAATGAAACATACTCTGGTTAATCCCATCATGCATTTACCAAATGAATGACTTAAAAGTCTAATTGTTTCTCCGTATATGGCATCAGCATTGTTACTTACCTTCCATTCTATTTGATAGGCCACTTCAGACTGACACCATCATTGACATCTGTCGATAAAATCAGCCAAGGTTGGTTGCTGATAAATATTTAAACTACTCAGACACTTTCGTAATTCGTGTCAATTGATTATTCGTATCCTTACGATAAAGCAGCTTATGGTTCAGAACGAAATCTCTGTTTTGTAGTGCGACATAACTGTGATGTAGCAATAAATGGTGGGAATTTCAACCGTAGAAAGAATAGTTGTATAAGTCAAATCAATGCTGACGGTGAACACTAGTTGGTCAATTTTGTATGCATTTCATTCCGATCATCAGTTTAGTGCTAAAATAAAAATCGACGAGAATACTTAATAGTCTGTCACTTTCTTGATAGTTATCTGCACGCATACCATAGCATACATTATTTAACGGTAGTAAGTACTTGTCTACTGATTTAATTAATTCCACTAATATGATTGGTATATAGGGGACTAATTTACTTGTTACTTCTGCGTAGTCTATTGATCTATTGATGTGTTCTAGATCTGGATAGACAGCCTTTTTCACTTGGTTATCATCATTATCTTGGTCTCTGACATATGTTGTTAGGTTGCTTTGTTGCCTTCATCCCCCTCCACATACTGGCGACAGTGACATCTAGTTCAAGTAACTATAGCACAACTCAGACACACCGTTTTCAACAGATTATTGATTTACGCAGATATTTAAATTTTTATAACCGTGAAGTAAATTTATTAGTGAACAGGTATATGGGTATTAAGATATTCTAATCACCTCTTCACCTAAAAGATACCAGTGATAGAGTTGAAGGTAAAATTCTATGATGTTCACTTCGCCAACTAACCTGCTTCTTTTCCTGCAGTGACATTTCACTTGCAGAATCGACGAGGTTATAAGACGGGAACAATATGTTTTCATCGTGATTTGTAAACACATTGTGTATAAGGTCGGGAGGATTTAAGAAGCTATATATATATATATATATCTATATATATAATTCTCATAATTTTCGTACATATAATTTTCAGATAAACTTTGTTTTATGTGAGCTGAAATTGTAACCTTTCCTCTTTCCAAAATTTCCTCCTATAACTGTTCCATAGGAATATTTATACCGGCTTAATCCTTTACTCACTGCCCAACACAGATTTTCGTTCTTGTTAGCCATTTCCCACTAACTGGGATCCGTAGTTTCTTGAACTGTGGATAGGGCCTATTGAGTCAATCTCCGCTGGTTGTCATAAACTTTCCATAACTCTTACGTCTACCTTATTGCCTAGACCATCAATCATGCTTTCTTGGCTACATAAACTAAAAACATGCAGCAGGAACAGTTTCACGAATTTGAGACCACGCTTTAGCCTGAAAGTCATATATCGATACTCGATTCCAAACTCCGGAGTGTACAACCTTGGTAGCGTCTATGAGGTATTCACACTAACATGGTGTGTTGCCATATTAGGCTATAAACCATCGGTTTTCACTCTCGAACTTGAAACATTCCATAGTGGGTTCAAACTGTCACCCAGCTACTAAAGTTTAAACATGGGAACGTCACAAGACAGCGTAGAAATCAATGTTCAATACCAGAATTTCGCTTTAACAGTTTTATTCACTTCACTTTCGGGGTGAAACTACAAATTTCAAGATCGAACAGGATTCCGTTGTTGGGGTAATCGCCAATGAAAAATATGCTAATTCTACATTTTTATGCAATGCTTGGTGTGTGGACGTTGTTGTCGCCTTTGTACTTAGCGTTCCTAGGGTTTCTAGCCACATTTGCCAGTATGAGAAACTTGTATGACAATTACCCATTGTCTGAAAACATAACTGTGCAACAAAATTAAATCTCATTCTTGGTGCCAATGATATCTTTCTAAATGTTTTTTTTACTGCCATCATATAGGTTCAGTAGTCGCCGTAAAGACTGCTGATAAATTTGCTCCCAATCAAACGCATCGTTTCTTGGGTATTTGTACAGAACGGTATAACGAAGGTTTATGGACACGATTCACTCTCCGCAATGTTGTTGACAAGACAGGTTTGTGTATTTGAAAATTATTCTTATGTATTCATTTCACAAGTAATTGTTTCGTAAAAGGTCGGTTTGGAAACAGTCAAATGTTATATCAAACGATAAAAATATCTCGACAAAACATGAGAAGACGTCGTTTATCTGAAATATGTGATGTTTTAGCTCAATATATTTTGAACAATTGGGTCATACACCCACTTTTCATGCACAATTTTATGTAGAACAAACTAAGGTAATCGGTTTAAAAATAGTCGATATTACACAGAGTTGTGTTACTTTAAATTAGTCACCCTTGTACTGAAGCTGAGTTATCGAGGTAGGTTTGATGCAACACCTAATTGTTTTCGAATATGTAAAAGTGGTTTAAGTTTTCTTATAACTAGAGCTTCAATAAACTGAAGTACACGTCTCCGAAAGGTTCTGTAACTAGGTTTGAAACCTAACTCATGGCCGTTTCCAGTGATATGTTTAGCGATAGACAAAGTTGAACATCTGTTGCCTGACTAAATGGGATCATTGAATTTGGTTTGTTATCGCAGCCATTTTGGAATGTGCTCTATGGCTCTTACTTCCATAGATCCACAGGTCCTTATATATTTGTGACCACACGTCCATATAAACTGGTAAAGGCAGTTGTATGTGACCCCATCGTTCAAATACTGTAGTGGTTTACATGAAAGCGTAAGTTTTGTTCTCATCACGATGTTTATCTTTGCTGCATACTACATTCTCCAGGTGACTACCTTGTGTCTGTTTGCTTGTCACGTAGTGAATCATCTATATATAGCGGCGTGATACATCTAAACGTATAACTGAAACGGAGCACTAGTTTAATTTGTATACCTCTTAAAAACTTGTTTACAAAACCTTTTGAGGACATATACTTCGGTTAGTTGAGGCTCTACGGATATGAAAACTTTGACCCTTTTTATTTATTGAAAAACAATTTTTTGTTGTACTAAGCCTACCTTGGTAACGGTGGAGCTGCTGTTAAACTGGTTTACAGGGTTGACTTACAACTAGTGGCTTGCAGGTTCAAACCTCACTCTGCCTAATGACGTTCGGGCAGCCAGGCAGTATCGTTGGCCCTCACACCTTAGATGTGGCTCATTCCCTATTTCACGAGTATTTCGGTTTGATTCGACCTTAGTAACTCTGCAGGTTATTCGAAATATAATGCGCTAATACATCGCAAATTTCAGATAAACTACGTGGTCTTATTGTTTTTATAAAGGGGACCAGCTGTTTCAAGTTTATATAGATAAGAATATTTATTAGTCTTTTTACTGTCATTTTATGCATTTTATTGACCAGTTTTCATGTTTTATCGAGATTTTGTTTTAATTTATGATCTGTACAACCTTTGTGCATACTGTTTGCCGATGCTACACAACTGATTTTTAACTATTAATGCTGCTGATTTTGCCTAGATTTTAGTGGAAACTTATGATGAAGTTTTTTCATGTGATCACCTGAAACTAACAGTCATGTAATATTTCATACACTTAGTTCTGTTAATGAACTTAAATAGAAACATCCGACCAATTGTTACTACCTTGTTGTGGTGGTAGAGCTGCCATATCACAATGACTCGACGAGCTACACTGCCTGAAACGCTTGTTCCCTTAGGGTCCTATCAAACCTGAAAGATATAGTAAAGGCAGTTCCTGTATATTGCCACGCTATGCTGGTGTCCGGGGGCGAAGTTGTATAGCTGTCTGGACAGGCTGTGACAGTAGTAAGGTGTGCCCCATGAATGACTAGCAATACCATGCTGATTCTGCCTTCCCTGTGGGAAGTGATGGTTGGAAAAGCTCAGTCCTAAAAACAGTGCACTCCTTGCCTTGTGGTTTTCCGATGCCGGCAGTTTGAGTTTCTCTTATCTGGGGTTAGAGCAACCAAATCTCAAACCAGTAATCCTAAAAAGACCGTGGGTGACAGGCCTCAAGCAGATGTCTCGTAGGCTGTGTGGCCACACAAATATTTTCCTCTTTTAGGTACCCTGTAGAAACTACTTCTGCGGTGTGGCCAGCCGGGAAGTGTCAATCGCCCACACGCTTACAGCAGTATGCAAGGTCCTATAATGTATGACTTACTCCCACCTTTATCTTCTCCTTTGCATTCTCTTCATGATATCAACATTAAGCCTCTTATACCTTCCTCAACCTCTCACTCTGCTACCATTGCCAACTATCCAGGCCATTGGAACCTCATTCCTATTCTCTCAAAACTCCACCACCCATTTCGTATTGGGGATTTCAACGTCCAAAGTCTTTGCCCAACTTGACAGCAGGCACTGCTCGCCAAAACCCTCCCGAGCCATGAGTGTATACTGTGTCTTTAAAATCCGTATACAGCGTGGTTATTAACTTGACCCCACCTGGCCATAGCAGTGAGTCTTTGAAGTTTACGTAACGAATATCTTAAGATTCAGTGGTGTCAATTTTGCTACAGAAAGCTAAACGTTTGGACATCATCATACTAGCAGGTGACCTAAACGCTCATGTAGGAAAGCTGAACATACCAGAAAGACAAACTAGAGATACTTATGAAATTCCATACCAACGAACCGATAAACTGTGACCGTCTGTTGCCACTTTGTTGTGATAACCACTTGTTTTTAGTCTGCTCTAACTTCAAGTATTAGGAGAGATATTGTGCGACAAAATCAAGCCAACTACAGACGCATATAAATCATATTGCCCAAGTTGTCGTTGAAGAGGATCGGGGGAGGATTGCCGATCTTTTTGAACTGTCTATTTGAATTTCCATCACGCGTTAATAATGCGACCCCGTGTATGTCTGTGCCTTAATGGTCGCGGAAAACAGGCTGCAATGAAGACTGCGTGCCCGATCGGGAGATGAGAAAATTAAGTACGTCTTTAGTGATGGCATAGGTATGTCTGTGTCTGGAAGTGACAGCAGTTTTCATCGTGATAAAGTCTGGTGTATAAACAGTGGTAAAGACGTTGATAACCTGCAACCATAGATAAGCGGACGCGAATGAATTTTCGCAACGTGATCCGCACAAATTGAATCGAGAAGACTGATTTACGCTGGCTCTGGCCATAATGAGGAGTGAAAGCAGCTCAAGTATAAATTGGCCGACAGTTTTTACAATGTTTGCGAGCAGTGATGAGTGACGAAGACGACAGAGATGGAGAACGCATCACAAATAAGTAATACGCTGCAATCATTTGGGCCTGTTAAGGATATCAGCAAGAAGAAAACAACGGATAGTCAAATGGTTACTGAAAAGGATGCGAGGCTGTTAACTTCTCAGGACAGACAGCACTTTGAAGCCGAGTTCAACTGATCGACAGCCACGCCTCACTTGTCCAGCATCGAGTTCGAACGTGAATGGAACATGAATGTCGGTCCTCCAACTGTCACCGAAGTCGAGAAGGCTGTTTCTAGCCTGAAACGAAGCAAAGCAGTAGGACCCGATGGCTCGCTATTAGAATTTTCGAGGAAGGATGGCAGTAAAATTCTGGGGAGAACAACGAAAGTACTGGGCAGCCTATGGGAATCAAAAAGATCTCCAGTTGTTGTGGTCTACTTCTTGGATCATTCCAGTCTGTAGGAAGAAAGAAAAGTCTTCCTGTTACGAAGCTTGAGTAATATCGTGTCCACAACCCTGGGGTACATAGTTATCCGACACCTAGCATTAAACTCGACAAAACTAAGCTGAGTTCAAACCTGGATGAGGGTGAATCCATCAGATTTTCGCGCTTCGAAAGGATCTGGAACATAGACGAACTTACCAGCGGACAACAGTTGCTATATTTCTTGAGGTTAGGTTAGCATTCGACTCTATAGACCCTGGGATGTGGCAGTATCTAACTGTGAAAGGAATACAGAGTAGGTGTGAAATGCTAATCAAAACTCTCTACCCGAACTCTCACAGCCGTGCAGGGGTTCTGGGGATTTGTCATCATAAATGGTGACAACTAGTGGTGTCCGTCAGGGATCCCCGCTATTGCTGTTTCTGCTTAATTTCGTTATAGATGTACTAATAGACAGCGTTATGTACGTTTGATTTCACGGGACTGATCACTTTTAGGGTCATCTGGTTGACTTGGAGTACTCAAACGATATTGTCCTGCCATGTGGGGACTGACAAAATGCATGGTCTTCTGAACGCGTTTAGCGGCAATCAATGTATTTGGCATGCGATTCACACCTGTTGAATGTAAGATGATGCACCAGGTCTGGTTTGCAACTACTGCGAGTTTGAGGGTAGGGAGTGAAGTGATAGAATATGTCAACCACTTCATTTCCTTGGAGAGTTGCATCAGTTCGAACGGATTGGTTGCTGACAAAATTTCAGCTCTAATATAGAAGGTCTGTTTGGGATTTTCCAACTTGCGTCATCTTTGGTGCCGACTCGTGAGATATTCTATTGTCTATTAAGTAATAGGTATACTACGCTGCAGTCCGTTCTATCCTAGTGTACAGCTGTGAAACATGGTCGTTAAAAGTAGAGGACATGAAGTAGTTTTGGCTTGGACGTGCGTTGCGCATGTCGTGTCACCGCCTACCTTAAAGTCCCATGCTATGGAAAGCTGGATTAGGTTGTAAAAGGAGGGTTTTAGGTGGCTTCGCCAAGACGTGACATCAGTCGATGAATCCCTGACTATTAGTCTGAGCCGTATTGGGAGATGTAGACTACCTGGCTTGGACCCCCGAGACGATGGGAATCGGTGGTTGAGAACTCTAATTGTCATGGCTGAAAGTTGGTCGCACTGACGCAGATGTATAAGCTCCTTGATATCTAAAGCTTGAATATTTGCACTAAACTTTATCTTCAGATTGTTTATTCTTCCACATAACTTCGTCTAGTTTGATATCACTCTTATTCTGTCCCACCTTTATTTTTATACTACTGTGAGGTGTGGCAACGCGCTGGTGCATTTATATGCAAGGTCCTCCGTTAATTCTATCTATCCGTCTGCACAAAGACATGTATGCTACTCATATTAGTCGTGGAGAACAGAGACAGGTTATTATTTATTCCTATAAGTAATTCAAAATAATTCGCAAACTTTCTATCACCCAGTCAAAACCGATAGTTTAACAATTGCATCACCTGTTAGTTGTTTTTTTTTGTCTATAATTATAATCACACCATATGTTTCATGAATTTATTAGATTTAATTTCGTTCGGCTACCATTCCTAAATCCCATCTCAGTGATTATATGTAGGTATAATTTACACCCGCTTACCTTCATTTTTCAGAAAACTACTTCTTTATTTGATTTCATTTTTCCCCTGGCTAACTAACCAACCAAAATTTATCTACTGTTTTTTTATTTTAGCTGTTGAAATTCAGTACGAATTATACAATCCAACTATACAGTCTGTTGAAGTATTTTTACTAGAGAAGCGTTTAGATCAAAACCTTTTGTACTTACGTGATGCTCCACTGGAAGAAAGTCGATTTCCATTTAACATGTCGCGTACACCTTATAACCCTGCTGATCCTGTCCCGGTTAATGATAAAAAAGTATGTTCACATAGTAATAGTACCAACGTTTGAGATGAATGACTGCCCATGAATGGTTTGAATTTTCGTTTTATTCACAGTTTGCGTGAACAGTTTATTAACCATGTTCGGCAGTCGTCTTGGCAATGGAAGAGTAATAACAGTTACTTTAATTCTAAGCCGATCAAGAAGTGTTGGCCAAAAGCGGAGAATCTTACCGGTACTGATGATTCTGAATGCTGGTTGTATAGTACACACTGTAACTTTCTTAGTGAACTTTGTGTAACATCACCAAGTATCACGAATTAATTTTGGGGTACGAAACCACAGTCCCCCACCCCGCCAGCAACCATTATTGATGGTGCATCTACTACATAGGCGCGTATTTGGATGCCTAATTGGGTATACCGCGAGCTATTGCACTTCAAGTTGTTTTAAGCACATGGTTCGGTTTCTGGAAACATAAGTAAAGAGTTGGAATTGGTTGCTGGGTGATTGTCTGCTGCAATATTGTCGTCCAATGGATTTATGTACTTGTAACTGATATAAGTGATCATGGCTGAATTAGCCAAAAAAACATGATGAGTTTTAAGAAACATTATAAAAATAACCAACTATGATAGTGAAGATTGACAGAAGTAGAAGAATGTGAACTATCGAGTTCCATTCCAGCTGTTAAGTGGTAAAGTACTCATCGAGAGATATGACGATCCTGGACTCGATATCTTATGCAGTTGTTTGTCTCCAACTTTGAGGAGTCTTAAACCCATGGTGAAATATCTGTTCAGTATTTCTCGATTTTCACTAGTTTTCCAATAATATCATTTCTTGATTAAAATTGCTTTGAAATCCCTACAATCCACTATTTATCTGTGGCTTGGCACACTGGTGTTACTAATACTGGGTGATGGTTGAAAATGAGATGAAATCCTGAGTCGTTATGGGATTCGAAACAGCGCCTTCCGCGTTACCGACCTGGCGATCTACCAACCGAGCTGTGTTTAAATGAGATTATCGAGAGAATCATTAGCTAAATTTAGAAATGAATAAAATTACTTTTGAAATCTCGTCAATATCAATCGTTATTCACTGAATTTCTTTCAACCTTGCTGTAAATGTGGCTTTGTATATAGCACTCGGGTTTGTTCCATAGGTATTATTATTTTGTTATAAATTCTTTAATCGACTTGCAGTAAGCGTTCAGGGGTAACCCACTGGCTGTAGCTGCTAATGAAAGACAGAATTTTGAACTCATTAAATTGCAGTATACAGACATTTGAAGCTTATTTCTAACTCGTCTTAGCTAAATTATTACTTCAAAATTCGTGTATACCGTTGGACACTCAAAAGCCAGTTGCTCCATTATAATTCTTTTTCATATGTATCACACAGTGAAACACTATTATCTTCATATGATGTTTCGACCAGGGTTTATTACTCATGTCATATCAAGAGTCAAAGAGCTCATTCTGTCCTAATTTACGGAGTTGAACATTACGAAGTTGTGGGTATATTAAATCACTTTTGCCTTTAAAGTGTGATCATTGAGTTGCATTTCCTAATGTTTTCATTTGTGTTGTACCTATTTCAATTCAAAATGCTTTACATTTTGTTTAGGTAAAGTTACTTCCACCACCGTGGAAATTCAAATGGTATTTACATGGTTACCGAGGGATACACGATAGTATGTTTGATTATTTATCACCGGAACAGTTTTCTGAAATTCAGTACAAAATAACTCTTGTTGACCGATATGATCTGATGAAGATGTATAGGTAAGTGTTTATTTATTTTGATTTCTTATTTGAAATACATCGATATTTAATAAAATTTGTGTATGTATACATAGAAAAAAATATTCGGAATGCACTCACAAACCTTGTGCCCATTCATGCACTAAGAACTGAGCCACACTTGTTGTATAAAGGCTATTGATACTACCCGGCTGTCCAAACCTCGGTTAGTGGAGCTTGGCTCCAACCCTTGACCCGTTGGTTGAAATTCATCTCCCTAAACCAATGACCCAGAGCTTTACGTGTGTATATGGGATCTCATGTATACAAGAATGAATTCCATGAACAAGATATATGATTACATAACCTGTCTGTTAATCTCCTGACGCAATCTTTCGTCCCATATGCCAAAACATTTTGCTGCCATCCATATTATTTTTCTTGAACCCTATTGAATAAGATATATGACTGTGACTTCTTCTTAGCATGTCGTGTTAACTTCATCCTCATGTTTGCATTCCCTATTTATACCATATCGATTGTTGTTCACTAAAATTCATTTAATTGTACAAAGCTGTGTTCAAGATCTTTTATTGAATGATATTTAAACGTTTCAGGTTGTAAGTAGCTAATGAGAAACTGGGGAAATAAAATAGTACCATGTTATTATTCTGCTCCAGTCGTTATTTTTCCATTGAAGATTACTTTTCATCATAGAAATGCGATTCGTTCGCATTTTTGTTTGAGGTTTTGTCGTTGTACACCCTAAAGCATATCATTGAAAGGTGGAAGCGCTAAGTAATCAGGGTATGCTGCATACCATAAAACTTCCAGCTACCTTACTGCTCATCAGAATATCTGCGTAAAACAATTTATTTCATATTCAACTCGGTAATATTTTTAGTATAGATGAAATTTCAGACGTGCAGGCTATCTCTTACATCATTCAGTGGTTCATATTAATTTTCACTTGTATCCTACCTTTTGTACATATGAGACTACTAGTTCAGGTGATTTGTAGACTACTATTGGCTATGGATTGTTGCATACCTTCAGAATTTTTATTCTTTTTTTCTGTTTCGTAAAACTTAGATCACGTTTATGTTTGGAAGAAGAACAAATCGCCCTGGGTGACGTCCAAATTCAGCATCAAGATCTTGTACGCTTTCATGAGCAGCGTCAGCAAGAAGAGGTTGAAAAGCATAAAAAAACTAAAAAGATTGATAAAGTTGCTGCCCATAGTGGTCATTAGTCTTGTATGTAATTTTAAGTAGATATTTTGCTGGCTTACTTTGTCTTTGTAAATACATATATTAACATTATAATGAACTTCTGTTAATTGTTCTTAAAACTTGAACTGACAGCTAGTTAACACTATGTATGCAGGTAATAGATTCATTTTGTTTTGCATTCGAACAATGCGTCGGAGTTTTTAACCTCGGTGTTTGCACTATTGTTTTGGTGACATTTTCCTTTCCCCAATAAGATATTCCTGATTAAGTGTTATAGAATCAGTCAGCACATTCGAGTTGACTACGAAGTTGCACTTACGGACAATTTTTTGCTATTGACAAATCAGCTTGTCGATTGGGCAATAAAAATTTGCCAATAAGTGTATCCTGAAGTCTCAATGAAAAGTCGCAACCATTGGAGCGAACCTGTAGGCCTTGAGGGTGATGATCTTGCCAAGTCGTGAGGTGACAGAAGTCGGAAATACCGATCGTTGGATTTCGACCCACTGGCTCAATGGTAACTTGCTGGCCACGGAACCTAAAGACCCTGGGTTCGATCCCTGACAGGGTCGTGAATGCGCACTGCTGAAGAGTCCCATACTAGGACAAAACAGCTCTCCAATGCTCCCAGGTTCCCAATGTTTCTCTAACTGATGTCAGTCCATGGTGAAAACCAACTTAAAATATCTCTAAATCTCCACGAATCCCAAATTCAACAAAACACCGCACTGAACACGCGCGGATTTTGCTGGCGATGTTCCCATTTTTTGCATTAGTTTATGATTTGCTTTGTAGATAGATTTCTGTACGAAATCTTTGTATTCTGTTCCTACTCATTTGTTGGACTAGTTGTTCAACTGTTACTATAAAATGAATTCCTTATGTGAACGCCTTTACTCTTGCAAGCAAAAATAACACCATTGTACTTGGAAAACAGTAAATTTTCGGTCATTTAACTATTGTCAAATAGTATCCTATTTGTAAACCGGTCGTTAGTGTTAATTAAATACTGACTTTGAAAATCCTACTAATCAAGTATGTATTTGCGTATAAGAAGGACTTGAGCCGTCTAGTTTTAGTTAACCTTTGACTTGAGCCTGTATTTATCGATTCAGCATTCAAAGTGTGACCACAAAACATTCACCTATTGAATTTTCCGTACTGTACTTGAATTCATCTTAGCTGAAAGTCAAATTATGCCGAAAGATAGGGTCAGTTATACTTGGGTGTGTCAATACAGTCCTGAAACTCAATATAAGGCATATCACTTAAGTGTTTTCTGAGCATCAGTCAGAAAAAATAAATGTATGATCATTAGGTGCATGAAATTTAGGCCAGGATGAGTGTAGGTTGTTCAAACCCTTTAAAATCAACATTTTTGATCAAATAAATGGTTTTACATATTTGGATAACACAACGTAGTGTATCTGAAAAAACCCCCACATTTTTTCGAAAAATAACTATCCAGATTCATAAAAGGAACTGTTTCGAATTTTACATATATTTCGTTTTCCGGTCATAAATTTATACATATATACAATCGCTGTGAAACCTGAAGGTCCTGAGTTTGATCCTTAACTGGGCCGTGGGTGCGTACTGCTGAGGAGTTCTATACTAGGATGAAACAGCTGTCGAGTGCTCCCAGGTTTTGAGAGGTTCTCCAATCGATGTCAGTCCGTCATGAGTTCTACCTATATATATATATATATATATGTTATATATATATATATATATATATATATATATATATATATATATATATCGCAGATTAACTCTCATCATCTGACGTCGAAATGATATGCATCACAGTGTCATTTAACTTCTTTTAGTGGTCATATTGAAAAACTGAATCAATAGACTTCGATCAATGCTACGGACTAGACACCTCCTACATCAGTTACTCACTGGTGGCCGATTCGTGTATATGCATCATTACTCATACTTTGTAGACCTTGAACAAGAAATAACTTTTCGATCTTTTTGGGCAGGGATTTCAGTTAGCACTTTGACAATTAAGCACCCAAAATCAATAGCATAGGGTTCGACGAGACTCAATGTTGATGCTGATCTTAATAGTTTTAGCAAACTGGCTAAGTTGATACACGGTCTGGCAACCAGACCATTTGGCACGTTGTGTTACGTTGCTCGTACGCAATCCTCTAGCCAGTTTGTCGAAACATATCGATATTTTGGTACGCTCTATCAAGTATACTATTCCTGACTACGCTGCTGTATTCTTTGTTAGCCACACCCATGAGTACTCTACAAGCACGAAGAGCTACTGGTCGGCTTCTCAATCTGTCAAATTTGCATAAGGCCAATCCCTAAATATGTGTATCACCACGGTTTGTTTCATGAAAGCCTTTATAAACACATGTCTGTTGTATGTTAAACTGACGCTTCTTGTGTGAAAAGCTCCATCTGTGATGTAGTTAATTAGCTTAAGCACTCAACCTACAAGTAATTTGGTCATAGGCTTTAATCCCACTCCACATTCGTTCTGGGAAATTGGGTAATATAGTATCATAGCGTAGTACACATATACTTGTAGTGTTGTGTCGCATTGCTTTTTTATCGGTACTCTACAAGAATAACAACTGAAGGATTTCGGGTTCGCCTACTCATGTGATAAAGAACAGATGACGCTTCAACCGAATACAGTTTGTGTGAACTGTATTTCACGAGAAGTTTCTTCTTAGCCATTCTCGTAAACATTTCATAACCACTTATCATGAAGTTATTACTAACAATAGACCAAAATTATTTAGGGATTTTCATTCATTATAAAATACAATGACTATCATACTGTCAACGCTTCTTAATTACAAAGAGAATATAACAAAAGTAACTTCTCCGTTGACTTGAAAGTCAAAACCATTGGAAGTACGGACGGTCACCTTTCGATAAAATTGGATCATGATTGTGCTGTACCATGAGTCACCTAAAGTTGAAACATATGCTTAATTAGGTTTTAGCATACTAGATGAAGTTCACTGTTCGTACTATTAAACCGATAGATTCTGTGTGAACTAAACCGGGCTCATTACTGAAAATTCTCAAGCTAAGGTGGAATAGTTTCCCAATGCTACCTGGGGTTCTGGTGAGAAATATCCTTAGTGAGTCAATCAAATGAATTACTGAGAACCCAACTTAAACCCAGTATTTTTATGCTGAATTAACCATAAAGCAGCTATCAGTTTTTAATTCAAAATGTCTAACAATAATTTACATACTGTGACAAAAGTATTTGGAATCCATGCTGATGTTCAGCCAGCTTTCGTTGTGATGAGAGTTTTTAAAGACTTGCAGCTTTTGGCTACTAATTTGCTTACAGAGATCTATGTCTGAAATATTTTCATCTGAACTCAGCTATTATGTTTTAAAGGTACTGTGTGGTGGGTTGTACAAGACACCCAGCATATACAATTTACATTGTTAATTTTTTTCGACCAAAACCATGATCCATGCTGATGGTAAACTATCTAGCAATGAAACGTCCAAGAAACGTTACGTCAGTTATCAATTTGGTATTCTATTTTTCTACAATATTTCAGTCGTATATGAATTACAATGTGAATCAAGAAACAAGTTGTGAGATAATTCGAGTCAATGTTTCTAACCTGTAGACCAGAGGTTTGAGCATTTGACTAACAACCAATATGCCAACTATTTAAAACCAAAAATACTCTGTTATTGACCAGCAAGTAGTATTGTTAGTCTCAGAAAAATTCTTCACTTTACAGCTGGTATGTAGTTAATGATCAAGTGTCTTTGCAGCACTATTCACATGTGATAGAACTGTATACTGAGTAATGTGGATGTAGGTAGACTGTAGACCACTAGAACAGTAAGCCAAGTTTATCTATGAGCCTACGTGAACCGCTCTAGCCAAAACCATTTACTAGGCACCATTAGCTAAAGAATATTAGGTAGGTTGTAAAAAAGCTTAAGGTTGCCAGACGATGACAGGTCACCAATGTATAAAGTTAATGGTCTGGGTTATATATATAGGAGTAATGCTCCTTGAGTCGAGTTCCCAGGACTATCGGTAATATGACTCATTTAATAACACTACTAAAATATCTATCCTTTTGATTTTCAAAATCTTGAACATGTTACTAGCCTTCATTTACTGTTGTTGTCTCCGTTATTATATCTTCTTTACTTGAAAGTGGTTTCTGTTATTGGTTGATATCAGCTGAAGAACAGTTTAAAGACGGAACAGGTGTTCTCTCTCACTTTCGGCATCTTCATGGGTAGTTGTGTAATTGTTCTTCACCTCGACATCTTTCTCCGTTTGTAGGTTTTCTACTGTTGTGAATTGTGTCAACATGAACAGAGGTTATATGTCCTAAAACCTGCCCATGGTATTCATATTACTACTTAAACGCAAACTTCGTACTGATTAGGTACCAAAAGATGGCGCCATGCAAAATAATAAGGTATCGTTATGGAGACAGAAAAGCAAATGAAAACAAAAAACAGAAGTGGGTTATTGGATGAGTTATCACTTTATTGACAAGGATGTCATGCGTGTAGGAGCTTACTTCTGGTTATGTAATGTTTAACGATATTCTCACTGGTTATTGTTTTTCTGTATGAGAAGAGAAGCGTACAGTCTAGTGTAATGAAATACCTCGAGATTTTGAAAACAAAATTTAAATACATATGCAACTTATGAAGATAGGAATGGATAAAGGCTCGGCCTTTAATGGCTGGGCAGAAATCTAACCGTAGGTTCGGTGGAATGCACTTTCATATCCATTATAATTTCATCTCATCAATCATATTTTCTCCTCTTTTTATATTTCCTTCAGGGATTCATTATTAAAAGGTTCCAGACTTCAATTATATGCTGTTATTCATACTTTAGCTTTAGGACTTACTCACTCTAATACAAACTGCACTCGTAGTACTGCATTTCCGTATAATCCGAGGCTAAATAACTCAACTGCAGGCGGTCATTTCAGACAGTCGATTAGAATCACTCATGCATGGTTATCTACAAGAACTTTGTGCTTGTCATGATAATATATACAAAGATGATTAGTATAACCATAACGGGTCATCTGAAATTCAGATATGTATTTGGATAACGATTAAGGACTTTTTTAGGTATACAGGTTTGGGCAATGATTAAACGCAGTCATTATAGTCATCGCTGCCTGTAAACAACTGACCAGATGTTTTCTGGTCAATAACTTCTGGTCAACTTGGTAAACGTATGCACAATTTCTTTCATGTGTTCATTCCGATAGTATTTAGGTTGTAAGCAGATGAGAATTTTTAGATGTTTGGTATTTACTGTTCTCCAAAGTCCTTCATTTATTCCAAAAGTTAAAGCGCTATATACCGTTCTGAACTACTAGTGGTGTATCCACTCAGCTTGTCACATTTCTCAAAATGCCGATCAGAAAAAGTCAGAATTTATGTACAAGGTGCTGAAAAAAGCTGGCAATTTTGTAAAGGTTTATTTTTCGCTGCTCGTTTAGGATAGCTACCTTTAATCACTTTTACAAACACTATCTTAGCGAATTCATTGTTTACTCGTGAATAAAAATAACAAACAGATGCTACCAAAAAGCTGTCTTTCGCAGAATGACGAAAATATACCAAAACATTAACTGGAAGAGTATTCTTGACTACCTAAAAGTCAGTCTTAATGAAATCGATATGTGAAAACGAAAGAGATCGACGAAAACCTTTAAAACAGTCAGTCCCCTTAACTCTTTAGATAAGACTGATAAGTAAGGTGGCAAGTGTTCAAACTAGGCTGCATAAAAGCAGTAAGATACTCTAGAAAATGACTTCAGTGGTTAGTGCTAGATAAGTGCGAGCAAATGAACTAGCTTTTATGGCGCATCTTTTACTCACTGTCCAGGTATGTTTTGAATGATACATCGATATGAACCTTCTAACTTTTACTGAGGATGATGGAGCCGGAGAAGAAGAATGCAATACATTACTACTGAGTGTTCCATCGTATGGTTTTGAGAATAAACTGTGAAAAACAGACAACTTCAGACAGTTGACAATTACTATGGTGACAGCATTTCTTTGGCATGGCGAAACCTATAAATACGAAAAGTCAGCTTTTAATGTAGGATTGAAATTTATGACAACCACACATGTGGGGTAAACGTTCACCTATTACTTGGTTCGGAATCTGTAATCACTAGATGTGGGTTTGAGGTTTATGGACTGATTGCCAATAGACTATAAATTCATTATCGTAGATGTAGTGGTAACTTTCATTCTGCTAGTGATGACCTGAAAGACCGCATGGATACAAAGGTGCATTAAATCTTTATGAGAGTATGTTCAGAAAATCGAAACGGGATATCCTGGATGTTTCTCTGCGTTAGCCAGACGTTTTACAGCAGATACAGTAATTCAATCAGACTCGGCGCTCGCATTTGTTGAGACATTCGTAATAACTATGGTCTCTAAATCCATACCATATTAATTTTAATGAGACTGCTATTTCAAATGTCACTACATAGTAATAAAATACTCCCAATCAATTACATTAGTAGGAAATATGGACCATTAGATTACGACCCAGTGGCTCAATGGTAACGTGCTGGCCTAGCAACCTGAAGGTCCTGGGTCCGACCCTTAGCGGTGTCATGGGTGCACACTGCTGAAGAGTCCCATACTAGGACAAAACAGTCCTCCAGTGTTTCTTCAGCAGATGTCAGTCCACGATGGATACAAACTTGGTACATAAAAAGCTGAAAAGAACAACAACTGAAGCATAGTTGGAAGTCAAAATGCACTAAGTAGCCATGTTCACTTCCGTGTGATAGACAATGAACCACACCTATTGTATGAGGACTATTATTACTTACTACTTAGGTACCCAAACCTTGCTACATACAGTGGGGTTGGAACCTGATCACAAGCCAAGTGTCTGGATCGATTATCCCCAGTTGAAGCAGAATATCAGTTCTTTTTCATTTGGTAGACTCTTCTCAAAAGCGTACAACCCAAAAAGTATCAAAATGTTTGCACACATTATGTAATCTGTAATGTTGATTTTCCACTTTTGGTAGTTTGTTTTAGGAATATTCACTGAATCATCCTATAATTTGTCATCCTTACCAAAATTCCTTTCTATTTCCATCTCTCAAGCTATTTACGAGGAAGTGCATACATTCACAAGTTACTTATTAGAGATAACAGTTGTTGACATAGATTTACTTTTGTAGCGTCATACACTTCCCCAAAATCAATAGCCTAGGGTTTGACGACTTCGACATTGATGCTGACCTTGATAGTTTAACTGGACTCGCTAAGCTGAAGGCATCCGGTCAAGCATCCTCGCCATTTGGCACGCTGTCGTGTTACGTTGCATTGCTCGTATTCGACTCTCTAGCCAGTTAGTTGGAACGCATCGGTATTTTGGCATAACCATCCAAATATACTATTCCATCCGACTACGCTATCGTGTTCTTCCTTGGTCTCGTATTCGTGGGTATATAACAAGTTCGAATAATTAGTGATTGGTCTTTGCGTCTGTCAAGTTCGCACCAGGACAAATCCTAAATTGGTGAGCCCGACGTGATCACATATCCCGACCAATAGCAAGTATTGAATTGGTGAGCCTGTTCCATTTTATATTTGTTTATTGTTTTCATTTCGATAACATTTATATATCCATTTACTACACTTTCTCATGTCCGACCACACTCCCAAGCTTATTCGTATTAAGCCGACCTCGAACACGATCCAACTCGTGCCATATTGGCCAGACAATGCAGAAACATGGTTTCTGTATGCCGAGGCCGATTTTCGAGAACAGGGTGTCTCAGATCCTCATCTCGATTTCTTGCTGTCATACGTTCACTACCGCGAGAATTAAACAGGTTGTTACAGCAAACATGTTTAATCCTGAAGTAAGTGACCCTTATGCACTTCTAAAGGCTGCACTCTTGAAGAAAAGCGATCTCACAGATCGCCAACGTCTAGACGAATTGCTTCGTAACATCGAGCTAGGCAGCCACTCAGCTACTGAAGTCCTCGCACGCATGCGAGAAGTAATCGGTGCACGAACATTTGACGATGGTTTCTTCCGAGAACTATTTCTCTCGAAACTACCACAACCGGTGCAAACCGTGTTGGTGACACTCCAGTCAGTCCCACTCGACGACCTGGCAGCTTCAGCAGATAAAATACTGGAGATATCCAGCAGACCCGTCTCCAACGTATATTCTATCTGCGACAAAACAGAGCGCCAGGATTCGGAGGTGACCAAGTTGTGCAACTCTGTGAAACGGTTGCTACGATCTCGAAGTCCTAGATCACGTAGCACTTCACAGAAACGCACCTTGGCGCATCGCAGCAAGTCGCGTGGTAGCCCTAAAACGAAACCCAACAGGGTGGAAAACCCTGAATGGTGCTGGTTTCATAACACTTACGGGGATGAAGCCAGAAAATGTCGTAAACCATGCCGTTTTAAGAAGGACACGAACTCGGGAAACGGTCACGCCGGCACGTGCTCACGGCAACCGTAGCCGGCGGAAAAAGCCGTTTGCTCTACGTCACCGACATTAAAACGAAAGTCCGCTACCTCGTCGACACCGGCGCAGAAGTTAGCGTTCTTCCAGCAACGACAAAGGAGCGTCATCTCGACCCATCCTTCAATCTTCAAGCAGCCAACGGCAAGGCAATCGCGACATTCGGGAGACGGTATGCCTACCTCAACTTAGGTTTACGCAAACCTATTCACTGGATTTTCCTCCTGGCAGACGTCTCTATGCCCATCATTGGCATAGATTTGCTGAACCATTACGATCTACTCGTAGATGCTCGCCGTCGACGACTGATAGATAACAACACAAAGTTATCTATTGGCGGCACCACCTATGTAGGTCCGAGTTTAGCCATCGTTAGGACTAAACAATCAGGCGACGCGTCCTACCAGGCAGTTCTGGAGAAATATCCAGAGTTACAACAACCGAAACACACTCTTCCGTGCATAACCAGCAATGTTATGCATCACGTCACAACCACAGGTCCACCTGTGGCATCCAAAGCTCGCCGTTTAGCCCCCGATAAGCTGCAAACGGCGAAAAATGAATTCGACCATATGCTCGAACTGGGCATTATCAGACCGTCAAACAGTCCTTGGGCATCGCCATTGCACATGGTGCCCAAAAAGGATAGCAACGACTGGCGTCCGACCGGTGATTACCGAAGGCTTAACGCCAAAACAACTCCGGACTGCTACCCTATACCCCACGTTTACGACTTGACCGCAACCTTATGCGGCATGAACATTTTCTCGAAAATCGACTTAGTCAAAGCGTACAACCAGATACCTATGGCAGCAGAAGATATCGCGAAAACAGCCATTATTACTCCTTTTGGCCTGTTTGAATTCCTGCGCATGCCTTTTGGTCTTCGGAATGCAGCACAAACATTCCAACGCTTTATGGACGACGTCTTCCGTGGTCTGAATTTTGTTCATGTCTACATAGATGACTGTCTAATTGCGAGTCCAGATAAGGAAACACACCTTAAACATTTGGACCTCGCATTCGAAAGACTCAAAAAACATGGCATCACAGTTAACTTACAGAAGTGTGAAATAGGAGTTGAATCACTCAGCTTCCTTGGGCATACCATTGACAACAAAGGTATACGCCCATTGAGAGATAAAGTGGCGGCTATCACAAACTATCCAGAGCCGACCACTGTGAAACATCTCCGCACTTTCAATGGCCTGGTAAGTTATTACCGAAGGTTTATCCCTAACTGTGCCTCTGTCATGAGACCACTCACAGATCTACTTCGAGGAACTGCGAAGTTCGTGTCTCTGGACAACGCGGCTAGACTTGCT
Source organism: Heterobilharzia americana (assembly GCA_944470555.2). Taxonomy (NCBI): domain Eukaryota; kingdom Metazoa; phylum Platyhelminthes; class Trematoda; order Strigeidida; family Schistosomatidae; genus Heterobilharzia; species Heterobilharzia americana. The sequence continues at coordinate 53,092,279 of OX104134.1, forward strand.
TTCTCCAAAGTCAAGGAAGCCATTTCGAACGCAACCATGCTTATGCATCATGACCCCAATGCTCCTCTGAGTATTGCTGTTGATGCATCTGATTCAGCAATTGGAGCAGTTTTGCAACAGTTGACTGACAACCAGTGGCAACCGTTAGCCTTTTTCTCGAGGCGGCTGCAAGACGCGGAAACAAGATACAGTACATTTGGTAGGGAACTCCTAGCCATGTACTGTTCTGTACGCCATTTTCGACATTCTGTGGAAGGTCGTGATTTCATTATTTTCACAGACCACAAACCGTTAACCTTTTCCCTCAGCTCGGCGTCTGACAAATACTCCCCTCGTGAGTCGCGACAGCTGGATTACATTTCCCAGTTCACGTCAGACATCCGCCACATTTCTGGAGCAAACAACTCCGCAGCCGACGCACTATCTCGAATAGCTTCGATAAACTATATCGAGGGTATTGATCTCGTTGAACTAGCTCGGCGTCAAAAGGAAGACCTTGAGCTGCATCATGAGTTGTCGTCCACAACTCTCAAACTGCGACTTTGTCCTGTTGGATCAGACAAGGATGCAATTTTGTGCGATGTCTCTGCTAGTCAACCACGCCCAATAGTTCCGAAGAGTTGTCGACGCAACGTCTTCAATACGTTGCACAAACTCTCTCATCCAGGTGTACGAGCCACCATTAGGCTTATCGCACAACGTTTCTGCTGGCCTGGGATGAACAAAGACGTTAAGGAGTGGGCCCAGTCGTGCTTAGCTTGTCAAAAGTGTAAAGTCACGCGACACACGAAAAGCCCTTTAGGCTCATTTCTAGCCCCAGACATGCGTTTCGACCACGTCCATATAGATATTGTAGGACCCCTACCAGAATCTAATGGATGTACCTACCTTTTCACCTGTGTTGATCGTTTCACACGATGGCCGGAAGCAGTACCCATTAAAGATATTACTGCCGAAACAGTTGCTCGTGTTTTCGTCGAAAGATGGATCGCGAACTTCGGATGTCCATCCTACGTCACAACCGACCGTGGGCGCCAATTTGAGTGCGGACTATTTCACGCTCTAACGGCACTTTTAGGTTGCACTCGGTTCCGAACGACAGCCTACCATCCACAAGCAAATGGCATGGTAGAGCGTTTCCATCGACAGCTGAAAGCTTCCCTTTCAGCTACAAACATACCTCAGTGGACCGAGGCTCTGCCTCTAGTCCTACTAGGTATTCGTAACGCGTTGAAAGTTGATGCTGGATGCACTCCTGCAGAACTCGTCTATGGGACCACTCTTCGCCTACCAGGTGAGTTTGTTTCCCCTTCAACTTTCAAACATGTTTCCGACAGGGCATCTTACGTGACTAGGCTTACAAACGCAATGCGTTCAGTTAGGCCTTCTCCGATTAGACCGCAAACGACTGATGTTTTCGTCCACCCCAGTTTACAGAAGACATCACACGTGTTTGTTCGCCACGACGCTGTTCGTCGACCACTTGAACCACCCTACGACGGGCCGTTCAAAGTGATTAAGCGACATGAGAAATTCTATGTAATTGAGCGAGGCGGACGCGAAGATACTGTCAGTATCGACCGTTTGAAACCAGCTTATTTCGAAGGCAACCCCATTGTAAGTGACGTTTCAGCTCGCTACATCCGACCGACGGATGACTCAATTATCGAAATTCTCGACGATGTGCCTGGTAATGCACAGCTGCAACAACCAGCGGCGCAACAAAAAACACGATCAGGTCGAACCGTCAGGTTCCCAGAGTACCTGAAGTCATATTCAACTTAGCTATGTGTGTGCCAACCATTTTTTTCGAGGCACTATTTTTCTTATTTACCGGCACAAACCCTCGTACACTTTGCCTTTTTATATCAATTTTTATTTACCATGTAATAAAAACAAAAAAAACGGCGAAGATAAGCGTAAATTTTTCTTTTTCGACACGTTTATATATAAATAATTCCCATTTTTACGCAACGTTTTCGTGGTATTAAAGACTTTTATTTATATTCCAGGTGCAACGAGCACTGGACGGAACGTCGAAAGGAACAGATGACCGCGACCGACGTACAATTTCATTTATTGTATTTTATTTATTTAATCGCCACGACACCCTAGAATAAGGTTCAGACAACCAGGGGCCACCTCACGCAGTGAGCCCATCGGAGAGTTTTACCAGTGGAGAAACCACTGGGTTTTTACTTCCGGCTGGTATCGTCTTAGGGTCCTCACGAACCCACTAGGGGGGGAGTGATCTGTAGCGTCATACACTTCCCCAAAATCAATAGCCTAGGGTTTGACGACTTCGACATTGATGCTGACCTTGATAGTTTAACTGGACTCGCTAAGCTGAAGGCATCCGGTCAAGCATCCTCGCCATTTGGCACGCTGTCGTGTTACGTTGCATTGCTCGTATTCGACTCTCTAGCCAGTTAGTTGGAACGCATCGGTATTTTGGCATAACCATCCAAATATACTATTCCATCCGACTACGCTATCGTGTTCTTCCTTGGTCTCGTATTCGTGGGTATATAACAAGTTCGAATAATTAGTGATTGGTCTTTGCGTCTGTCAAGTTCGCACCAGGACAAATCCTAAACTTTTAATATAGTATCAACCTATTGGCTTCCTGTTAATCAGTATCGCGTAAATCGTTGGATGCAAATAAAAATGAGATTGTTATTCAAGAAGTAGTGAAGACCGTATCACGGAAATGTAACACGCTCAGAAAATAATAATGTATACAACACTAAAATCCAAATAACGGATTCACTAAACTTAAGTGTACAACCTATGAAAACAAGTACACCATTACCAGCTTCATTATCTTACCAACAGACTGTGTGGAGTGATTTACCTAGTATACCTACATTACTAATTGAATTCCATAGTGAAATCGACCAAGTGTACGGCCATTAAGCTACTTATGCTGTTGTATCACCTAATACGTACTAAAACAATGTGATAGGATATTGGATATGTCAATAAGCGCTAAAAAGAAAGATGAATTCCGTAGAAATGTTATACATCAGTGTGACCGACCATCACCCGTACAAATTGTCTAACTTCTATTAAGAATGAAAATCCCCCTTTTATTCCATCTTCAACAATGTGTTCTGTCGTTTAGATAAACAAATAACCATCAATCCTCAAGCGCCAAAATATAATGAACAGGATAGTAATATTTAGAATATCAGTGATTGTTTATAAACTGTGAGCCTATATCAAAAAGCTACCATACCATATTTCATTAAAAATGTCAACGATGGTGTCAGTCTAAAATAGCCTACCAAACTAAGTATGATTATAAACTTGCGCAAAATGAAGTTTATCCAACATTATTAAAATTTATAGCACAATTAATTTCTAGTCTTGATGCAAATATGGATCACGTTAAAGAAGAAATACTTACGATTATCGATGGAATGATCATCTCACATTTTTGGCATAGAAATTCGATAAACTAACTTTATATAGTTGAGAGAGAAAGGCGTTCTGGATCACCAGTTTTAACTGGATATTCACGTGTAGACAGTAATGATACTATCTGGTTGACTTTGAAAATATATATATATATATATATATATATATATATATCTCATATCAGTTTCAGCTGTAGATAAAAGTGTTGTGCACCAAAAGAGTCACTTGATACTCTTTGGAGTCGAGAAAAGTCGTGTTAAGGAGTAAACACCTTCACAGCTTAGGAAAACTGTTCAATCACACAAAAATAAGGACGGTTGCTATAAGCAGACACTAGAGATGCCTTTAATTTGTTGTATAAGACTTGCGGCTCTGATTGTCTTATTCCTCCTTCGATGGGTCGGTATTCTGTGTTTTCAATGTCTATTTAACACTTATATTACCCAGACAAATTTGTCTGTTTTTATGAAAGTTGAATTGCCTGAGTGCCAGTTGCCAATTTTAATTTCCCTATGCTATAGATATGATGTCTTACACATTCGCTTTAGTCTATCAATCGATCACTAAGGTCCAGAACATTAGGCATGTGTGAAGAAATACTGAACTCACAAGTAGTGAGTAATATTACTACCAATATATTTGTCAGGGTAAGTACTGATATAAATCACTAGGCTGCCTCTGGAGACTGAGTTTGAACCTCGAACAAAAACCACTGGTGAACGCCAGTTTTATGTTGGCTTTACTACAATCGTTAATTTCCATGGTATATCTTATACTGATTTCGTAAGTGCTTCAAAATCGCCAGCTATTTCAAGGCTGAGGTTGACTGATGCACATGCTCACCTTCGATTTCATGGAATATGTTCGGAGTATTACGTCGACAGTATTTTCAGTACTAATTCATTGTACGATGTACTCATTTTTAGGTACATCAAGATAAAATTTACAACATACAATCACCGATAGGTTGACTGTCAGAAAAGAACGTTATAAGAATTGTAGCGCCACACACTTCCCGAAATCAATAGCCTAGGGTTTGACGACTTTCGACATCGATGCTGACCTTGATAGTTTAACTGGACACGCTAAGCTGAAGGCATCCGGTCAAGCATCCTCGCCATTTGGCACGCTGTCATCTTACGTTGCACTGCTCGTATTCGACTCTCTAGCCAGTTAGTTGGAACGCATCGGTATTTGGCACAACCATCCAAATATACTATTCCATCCGACTACGCTATCGTGTTCTTCCTTGGTCTCGTATTCGTCGGTATATAATAAGTCCGAATAATTAGTGATTGGTCCTTGCGTCTGTCAAGTTCGTACCAGGACAAACCCTAAAGTATCATTACCGCTTGACATCAAAATAATTATATCCTATGATTTCAACACAGATGGAGTAGCCAGTGCAGCAGAAGAGGCGACTGAAATGATTGCCAGTAACGACTGTCGCCCTCATTATCTGGCTGACCCGTTTCTCTGGTCTGACGATGATCTTTTATCAAAAGCGCAGGGTCTAGTACACAGGTTGGCTTTGTGGCCGAAATTTCTGTGGTACCAACAGATCTCTTGTGCCACTTTAGGTAAGCGAGATCGATGTCCGTCGGTTGATCGTTTACGACGAACTGCAATATTCGACACCTTAGCTGCCAACGCTTCAAACTTCGACGTTAAGTCAGCGAACTGTGAGTGAATACTAGAGGAGTGGGTAGGGGTTGATGGCAGGTTAAACTGGGGGCTATTGGTTGTGGTTGTCATCAAATGGCCATTACAAAGATTATCTGGGTAGGCTTCCACTATTTTGTCAGCTATGTTAGCTAAGCAATCTAGTTCGGTAGTTGTTGCCGAGATACTGAATATCTGCCGCACATTGAAAGGAAGCCGCTGAAGCCATAGCTGCTTGAGAACAGCCTCGTAGAATTGATATGAACCGGCGAACTGTTTCATGTACCGAAGCAGTTGTGAAGGCTTTCTATCCCCCTATTTCACATTAAGTAAGTGCTGCAGCCGTTTCTCGTCGGACACAGATGTCCGCTGGATAACTGCTGACTTCAGTTTGTCATAAGGTGCCTCTTCAGGAACATTATCGATCAAGTCTCCGACTTCGGTGGCTACCTCAATGGATAAGGCTCCTACCACATAAGCATATTTATATGCTCGGGAGCGTATGTTGCTTGCCATGAAAAGAGCCTCATTTTGAGCAAACCATATGCAGGGGTTGTTAAAACCATACGCGGGAAGTCGTATGTCCGATATGGCGTGTAATGAGCTCGTCTGCACATCACCACGACTCCGCTCATTTGGCAAGCTTAGGGAGGTAACTCGTGGGGAACTTGTAGGGATGCGTGTTACAATTCCGTAACGTTTGATCAACCCTACTTAACTTGATGTGCTCTAGTACCTGCTTAACCAGTACTTTACCTAACGTGTAACGTGTTATGGATAATCACAGGTTACTTGGAGGTTATTTCTTCGGTATCGTCAACCACAATTTTAGGATACTCCAGAGATCAGAAGGCGATATTCGTCGTCTCTCCGCTGTGGTCGTCGGTCGGCTTGATTGTCGTAATATTTGGAAGTAGGATGAGAAGTCCTGTAAATTTCCAAGACAATCAGTTATTGTGCACGACAGGCAGTATTCATGGAGGCAGAAGTCGGAATGTTTAGAAGCACATTAGATTTCAACGATTAGCAGCAGCAAAAGATGCAATTCCTGCCACAACCAAACAAGTGTATATGTAAACAACATTCGTTTTAACAAGTATAAGGAAGAATGTGTAAAAGAAACCATGAAAAGGAAATATTGCTTATAGTTGGAGTGGCTTATACACAATTGTATGCAGTCTCCATGACGGTTAGTATACATGTATTTGTCCAAATAGATCCTAATATTTTGCAATGATTAGACTTTTGGGGAGGAATTACAGAAGCTGAGTAAGTTGTTAAAGAAAACAACCATCTCTAGAAACATGTGTGTCGTAATAAAAATATCCACGGAAGAAAATTCACTGTAGCGTCATACACTTCTCCATAAACGATAGCCCTGGGTTTGACGACATTCAAAGTTGGTACTGACCCTCACAATTATATAGGACTCTCTAAGCTGAAAGCACACAATCAAGCATCCTCGCCATTTGGCACGCTGTCATGTTACGCCGCACTGCTCCTAATCAACCCCCTAGACAATCAGTGGGAACGCATCAGTATCTTGACATGACCTCGCAAATATACTATTCCATCTGACTACGCTATTGTGCTCCTTCTTGGTCTCGTATTCACGGGTATATAACAGGTACTAATAACTGATGATTGGCCTCTTCGCCTGTCAGGTTTGCACCAGAACAATTCTTAAATCACCATTTTGTTTGCCCCGAAACTTGGGTGACTAAGTGAATTTGATAACCACATGAAGAAAAAGGGCGGTCACACGGAGGATATACTATGCAGCAAAAATTAACTTCATAGTGGTAAAAAAACTTACTTTCCAGTATGAAAAACGGCAGCATTCGAAATATAGTGTCGCATAAACTTGCATTCATGTGATCTTGGTCATGAATACTTAGGAAGGACCTGTAGATCTATGTAAGTAAGAGCATCAGGGAACATTTTCAAAGAGCTGCGATAACAAATCAAATCGAATGATCACATTTGTACAATTGAATTTAATGACCTACCTTCTGTACCATTCAAGTCCTACAAAATCTCGTAGATTTTCTAACATATATAGATGTAATGATGCCTGTAAACTGGCTTCTCTCATGTTAAATTGCTAATATGAGAATAAAATATTTATCATTATTAGATGCTCACCTTTGTCTCTCAATAAATATATCATTGAGGCGGGCCATGAGTTTGATTTAAAATCTATTTACAGAACGTATCGCGAAAGCATACTATGGCTTGTTGAAGCCGCTTATGAGGAAGCTTTCGTCCCTTTTATATATTAAAGACTATTTGTTGTCGCGTGAAACATACCTTGGTAACAGCTTTTATTACATTTGTTTTTATTATTTGTCCCTTGGGTTTCTAATGGAACACAGGGCTTCAGTAGCACTTCCCCAGTGCACTCTCTTCTTTGCAAACTTTTGGACCTGGCTCCACGACAGCCCAGAAGCTCTCATTTCTTCCTCGCACGACCTCCTCCATGTCACCCTCGGACGTCCAACTCGTCGCTTCCCATCTGGGTTCCACTCGAGCAACTGGCCTGGTGCGCGATGTCCCCAGACAGCCTTCTCAGTGTATGCCCAATCCATCTCCACTTAGTTCCACCGCATATTTTTTGAGTGATAGGTTACTGGTTGGTTCGTCACCAGGCCAGAGTTCCTCGTTGCTTATTATTTCTGGCCATCTGAGCTTCAGTAACGAGCCAGGGTAGACAATTGTTGATGAATGTCTGTAGTTTGTTGGAAATCCCTTTTGTAACGCGCCAAGTCTCTGAACCATACAGAAGCACTGACTTGACATTGGTGTAGAAAATCCGGATCTTGTTCACGCTTCATGCTGAGTGCAGAAGATCTCCACACTGGTTTCAAGTTAGTAAACGCCTGTCTTGCTTCTCCGATCCTGTCTGGCCTTGATGTCCTCGTCTGTGCCGCCTGTAGTTGGAACAGTGCTGCCCAGATAGGTGAAGGAGGTTACTTCCTTTAAGTTTCTCCCGTTGATGGTGATTGGAGCTTGTTGTTGTTGTTGGTTGGGTATCTTCGTCACCTCTGTCTTCTCTACGTTCACTTGAGTGGTGTCCCGTCTTCGCTGCCCTGCCTCTTCTGTCAACTTGTTAGTTTCTGCCTATAGATCTTCAAGTTTGTGTGACATTAGACACAAGTCATCGGCAAAATCCAGATCTAGGTTCTTTTCTGCAGTCCAGCCAGTGTATACCCCTCTCCTCACAGCTCCCCACTGTTTGCTGCATGGTCCAGTCCACTACAATCAGGAATATCATGGGTGATAGTAGTCGGCAGCCTTGTTTTACTCCTGTCTTCACTTCAAAGGTGTCACTGAGCTTCCCATTATGAATTACTTGGCATGTGGTGTCTTCATATAGTTGTTGAATGAGATTGATAAGGGTTTATGGTATTCCGTAGTATTGAAGCAACTGCCTGCCAAATTACTTCTCGGTCGACGCTGTCAAAGGCCTTTTCAAAGTGGATGAAGTTGAGGTAAAGAATTGACTGCCATTCTATGCTCTGTTCACTGATGATGATGCGATGCGTTGCAATTTGGTCTGCACATGATTTGTACTTCCTGAGTCCAGCCGGCCTGTTCGGGTTGTAGTTTTGAATCCAGCGCATCCTTTAGTCTCTCCAGGATGATTCGGCTTGATATTTTGCTTGCTTTGGGTGGACAGGGACAGGAGCATGATTCTGCGCCAGTTCTTGCAAAGACTTAAGTGGCCCTTCTTCAGAGTTTGACAAGATAACCCTCCTTCCAATCAACCGGCAGGTACCTTCCCTTCCTTCCATACCTTCTGCAATAGAGGTGTGAGCATGTCCGCTTTTGTCTCAGTGTCTGTTTTCAGTGCTTCTGGCGTTATTCCATCTTGTCCTGCTGCTTTTCTGCATTTCAGTAGCTTTATGGTGCTCAGGACTTCGACTTTTGTCGGAGGATTTGTGTTCACTTGTAGTTCTGTGGCTGGGCTACTGGTGATATTTCTGGACGAAGTGCAGGTGGTGGTCGATTTAAGAGCTTTTGGAAGTGATCAGCCCATCGTTTTCTTTGTTTCTCTTCTTTGGTAATTAAATTTCCTTCATCATCTTTTATTGGTTTCATCTGTGTTGATCTCTTCCCAGATAGTGACCTGGTTACTTTGTACAATGTTGTCAGGTCTCTCCTACCTGCAGCCTGTTCTGCTTCACTTGCCAGTGTGTCGTGGAAGTGTCTTTTGTCTTTGCACGCACTCTTCTTCACTTCTTTGTCCAGTGTTTTGTAGGTTGTGTTCAGTTCTCCTTTTCATCGTTCATCCCTGCACTGCACTGCACTGCACTAGTTCATCTTCTTCTTCCTTATCCTCCTCTCCTCTATCAGCCTCCATGTGTCCGTCGAAATTCATACCTTATCTTTTTTTCTTCTTCCTTCCTAACACAGTTATGCAGGTTACTTTCCACATAGCTTTCAAAGAGTTCTAGTGCTCATCCACACAGGTTTCTTCGAGGATATTCCTCGATATCTCCCATTTTGCCTTCATGGCTGGCGTGAAGATTTCTTTCGTAGTTTCGTCATTCATTTTCTGGGGGTCGAACCTGAACTTTGGCCTATCACCGACTTCCTTGATGACTTTCAACTTGATTTGAAGGTTCCTTGCACTAGATAGTGGTCTGAGTCTACGTCTGCTCCTCTTCTTGACCTTGTGTCGAGTGGGTTCAGTCCCCACTTTCTTCACATTGAGATAAAGTCGATTTGATTTTTAGTGTGTCCTGGTGTCTGGTGAGATCCATGTCGCTTCGTGGACATCCTTATGCTTGAACACACTGCCTCACTGCAATCACCAAATCGTTGAATGCACAGAATTCTGCAAACAGCTCTCCATTCTCGTTCATCACCTCATCAAGCGCTTCTCGACCCATGTTTAGTTCTTTTCCTGTGTTGTCCACTCTGAATGTGGCATTCATGTCGCCTATTAGAATTTTGATGTCGCCAACTGGAGTCTTGTCCAACACTAACTGCAGTTGTCCGCAGAATTCCTCCTCCTTCTCTTGATCCGCATTATTTGCAGGTGCGTAGCGTTGCATTGTATGATTGTGACTTTCCTTCCTTTTGGAGTTGAAGCTTGCTGTTATGATCCGGGAGAAGATGGTTCCCACTGCATGAGGGCCTCCGGTGCTCTTTGGGACATCACGGTAGCCACTCCATAACTCATTGTGCTCGTGTTTTTCATCCGAGTGACCACAGTAGATTATTGATTCTCTAGTTGACAGTTTGGAGAGTCCACTTGCATTCCACCTGCTTTCGCAGATTCCTAACACTTCGATGCTATGCCTTCTTATCTCTTTGGCAACCTAGGCAGCCATGCTGGGTTCAAACATGGTGCGGACATTCCATGTCCTCATGCTTACTTCGCTTCCATCGAGACAGAGGACACACTGGCCAACTTGCTTCCAGAAGTCTTTCATCAACCGGCGTCCCTTCGCCTCCTTGATCGCAGTGAGGAATGGTTTCGTTTTTATTTTTATATTTGTTGGTGCTTTGTAGTTTGTCTGGCGATTTGATTGGTTTTCCGGGATATGGCTGCTAGCCCTATGCCCGACCTCCCTTCCTTATCTGGGCTTAGGACCGGCTAGCAACTAGTGGACTACTGAACTAGGGGAGGTATGTAACAGCTTTCACATAATGGTAATTAACGGCCGTTTTAGGAATTGTTCCTGTGTGAACTTGACAGGCGAAGAGGCCAATCATCAGTTATTAGTACCTGTTATATACCCGTGAATACGAGACCAAGAAGGAGCACAATAGCGTAGTCAGATGGAATAGTATATTTGCGAGGTCATGTCAAGATACTGATGCGTTCCCACTGATTGTCTAGGGGGTTGATTAGGAGCAGTGCGGCGTAACATGACAGCGTGCCGAATGGCGAGGATGCTTGATTGTGTGCTTTCAGCTTAGAGAGTCCTATATAATTGTGAGGGTCAGTACCAACTTTGAATGCCATTTAACTTGGGCTACTGACTCTCAGGAAGTACATGACGCTACGCTATCTTTCTTTTCCTGTTTAGGCTAACATGACCCTGGCTAATATCAGCTATTCTGTAAGTGGCCTACCACTGTCGTGTTTCATAAAAATTAGTGCGCTACAATAAAGTTTGTGACCGGAGTGTTCGAAATTTGTTAAGCTAATGTATCGCACATTTCAGATAAACTTAGCTTTCTCATTGTTTTGCCGAAATTTCCGATAATTTGTTTGGGACGCACAACGTTCATAGTGCGAGTAAAGGTAACTTATAGCTTTTGAAGTCTCACCTCTAAGCCTTGAGGCTTAGTTTACTTGTTCGATTATACTCCCAAGATGGTCGTAGAAGTCTTTTCCGTCTGTATGCTTATAGTTTTGGTTATACTGATTGTCTGTCTGAAGGGTTTCTTTTGAAAGGTTTTGGACGGGTTTGTCCAGGGTAGGAGCAACGGGACTGCTAATAAGTTCGGACGGTTGTTCTGTTAGCACCTAAAAGTAAGCGTTAGGTGTTATCCAAGAAGTAGTGCGACAAACTGGGCGTGTAGGAAATAGGAAAGCAGCAGTGGGAGTGTTTATGTTGAATAATTATTACTAGTATTAATCTAGAGAAGGTACGGACAGTAGTGCAGATGTGCGGGTCAAGTAATTAAGGGATGAATTAGCACACCTTCGATTGCGACAAGTGGTAGGCCGTTGGTGCTAACATACTTATAGGTCAGTGGGTTGAAAAAGTCAGCCAGTGCAATTGTGGCTACTTTCAGTAGAGCATTTAGCAAGAGGCACGCTCTTTGCGTGAAAATTTAGATATCACTCTCGTTTTAGACCTCTGGTGGGACACGTGAGTGAAGTTCCCGCTAGACTGTCGGTTTGGGATGGTTAATGTCATCGTGCTGGGAAAGTCTATTTGGCGGAGGCTCCTGTAGGCTGTTATTAGGTGGCTCAAGACGCGCAAGTTGAGTTGTCCAAAGCATTGTGCATATACTTTGCCTGTTATTCCGACGACTGATAATAATGATAACACATTTCATACGACATAAGCTGCATGCATAAAAGCCAGCTTACAGGTTTGATCAGTTTTATCTTGTCTCCCTTCTCGTCATCTTCTTGTGTCTCATTTTCGCGACATCAGTCTAGCATGTCAAACACCTGTGAGCGTAGCCTAGCGTGAATAACAAACACGTTGGGGAATAGGTCAGAGGTAGGGCTCCTAGCTGCTTTATTAAAAGCGCACGATAGTGTTGCCTTTTCCTCTATTCCACTAGAGTTGGCACCAGTCTACCAGAAGCGTTTAGCTCTAGATCGTTCTCCGAGGATGCCCCGGTGGTTGCTCACCTGTTGAGGTCGCAGCTGCTTTTCATTGCCTCCGCTGTGTGAAGATGCATCACCCTGTGGTTCTCTAGGTTTAGATTTAAATCATTCTCAGCCAACCACGACTCCAGCCGCAGGAGGTCATCTTGGAGTCTCCTGGACCCTTCTCCTGTTACGATTTTGCTCCATTTTTGATGTTGCCTGCAGGTAAGAGGATAGGCGAGGCAATTTGAGCGTGCAGGCCATTCATGAGTCCCAAGGTATGAGTGACCCGAGGATCGCCCTTCTGAGAAACTCCTCTTCTCGCCTTCCTCCAGGCCGATTGAATTCCGTTCGCCCTAGTACGTAACTCTCCGCCTTCTAGGTACGCTGTAAACCATGACATGATTGGTTTAGTGATGACTACGTTTCTAGGTTTATCGAGCATGGTGTGGTGTGGGACGCTAAAGAAAGCTTCATATGGGTTCAGAATGGTGACGTGGATTAGCCGCTTGTTATTCCCACTATAGGCCGTGTTCGCGGCACACGACCACCTGGTTTTGAGAACCCTTTTGTCGGAAATAGAGATGTTGTTTCCGTTAAGGTTGCCCCAAACAGAACTTGCAACTAGGCTTTCCAGTGCCAGACTGGTAACATCATCGATCTGTAATTGGGTGGGTTTTTCTGTTTCTCACGTTGAAGACTGGGAAGTTGGGTTGCTTTAGCAAGTGCTTTAGTGGGCTGCATATGAATATGCTAGGTACTTCACCACAACTGTGTGGGACGGTCACGGCCAAGGGATCTCCCTATTCTGAGTGTTAAAATTTCCCCAAACACCTGGTTTGACAAAATCTCAATGTCCTTCGGCTTGTATCACAGTCCTGGATTACTGACACGTTACTGGACGTTGATGGCACATGCCCTACTGTGTTGCGCTGCTCGTCAAATCGATAGTTCAACAGTTCTGCCATATTACTGCTACTCAAGTCTTTTCCGTTCCGTCCTTATATGAGGTTTAGATATTTGTTCATCGGTTATCGTTGCGACACAAATCGATATAGGCTTTTTGTATTGTAGCTTAGCGGTTTGGTCAAGTTACTCTGGCATTGGCAGACGTCCTTAGGGATGCCACACCGTTTAGGTTGTGTAACTTCTTGTAGCTGATTTGATCCGACTCCCTGCAGGCCGCTTGTACAGCGCCCTCACTTTCATATACGTCTGCCTTTGGGCTGCATGAGCCGTCCAGATGTATTTGAGACGGGGTCGCCTTCTTACTTTCGGAGCACTCTCCTCGATGGCACTCCCTTGTCCCGCAGTTTACCTTCTGTCCACCCACCAACCTCGTTATACAAGCTATTGCTTGCGTCCCAGTCTTCGGTGTACCACTTGATTGGGTTGCCTATTATTATTATTAGTCCCTTGGGTTCCTAGTGGAACATAGGGCTTCAGTAGCACGCCTCCAGTGACCTCTGTTCTCTGAGATCTTTTGAACCTGGTTCCACGACAGCCCACAACCTCTCATTTCCTCCTCGCACGACCTCCTCCATGTCACCCTCGGACGTCCAACTCGTCGCTTCCCATGGGGATTCCACTCGAGGGCCTGACGCGTGATGTCCTCAGTCGGCCTTCTCAGTGCATGGCCAATCCATCTCCACTTCCTCCTGCATATTTGTTGCGTGATAGCTTCTTGGTTGGTTCGTTCCCAGAGTTCCTTGTTGCTTATTTTTTCTGGCCATCTGATCTTCAGCAGCGAGCGTAAGCAGTTGTTGATGAATGTCTGTAGTTTATTGGAAATCCCTTTCGTGACGCGCCAAGTCTCTGAGCCATACAAGAGCACTGACTTGACGTTGGTGTTGAAAATCCGTATCTTGTTCCACATGCTGAGTGCAGAAGATCTCCACACTGGTTTCAGGCTAATGAACGCCTGTCTTGCTTTTCCGATTCTGACTTTGACGTCCTCGTCCGTCCCGCCTGTAGTTGAAACAGTGCTTCCTAGATAAGTGAAGGAGGTTACTTCCTTCAAGTTTCTCCCGTTGACGGTGATTGGAGTTTGTTGTTGTTGTTGTTGATGGTGGTGGTGCGGTATCTTCATCACTTCTGTCTTCTCTATATTCACCTGAAGTCCCGTCTTCGCTGCCTCTTCTGTCAACTTGTTAGTTTTTGCCTGCAGATCTTCAAGTTTATGTGACATTAGGCATAAGTCATCGGCGAAATCCAAGTCTTCTAGGTTCTTTTCCGTCGTCCAGTGTATCCCCCTCTTCTCGCTGCCTACTGTTTGCTGCATGATCCAGTCCACCACAATAAGGAATATCATGGGGGATAGTAGGCAACCTTGTTTCACTCCTGTCTTCACTTCAAAGGCATCACTGAGCTTCCCATTGTGGATTACTTGGCATGTGGCATCTTCATATAGTTGTTGAATGAGGCGGATAAAGGTTTGCGGTACTCCGTAGTATTGAAGCAGTTTCCAAATTACTTCTCGGTCGACGCTGTCAAAGGCCTTCTCAAAGTCGATGAAGTTGAGGTAGAGAGCTGATTGCCATTCTACGCTCTGTTCTATGATGATACGAAGTGTTGCAATTTGGTCAGCACATGATTTGTACTTCCTGAAGCCTGCCTGTTCCGGTCGTAGTTTTGAATCCAGTGCGTCTTTAAGCCTCTCCAGGATGATGCGGCTTAATATTTTACTTGGGGTGGACAGGAGAGTGATTCCGCGCCAGTTCTTGCAAGCACTGAGGTCTCCCTTCTTCGGCAGTTTGACAAGGTAACCCTTCTTCCAATCGTCAGGTACCTTCTCTTCCTTCCACACCTTCTGCAATAGTGGTGTGAGCATGTCCGCTGTTGTCTCTGCATCTGTTCTCAGTGCTTCTGGTGGGATTCCATCTGGTCCTGCTGCTTTCCCGCATTCCAGTAGCTTTATGGCGTTCAGGACTTCCATTTTCGTTGGGGGATTTATGTTCACTTGTAATTCAGCGGCTGCAGGTGGTATTTCTGGACGAAGTGCAGGTGGTGGTCGATTCAAGAGCTTCTTGAAGTGGTCGGCCCATCGTTTCCTCTGTTTCTCTTCTTTTGTAATTAAATTTCCTTCTTCATCTTTTATTGGTTTCATCTGTGTTGGTCTCTTCCCTGATAGCAACCTGGTTATTTGATACAATGTCGTCAGGTCTCTCTTACCTGCAGCCTGTTCTGCTTCACTTGCCAGTGTTTCGTAGAAGTGTCTTTTGTCTTTGCGTGCACTCTTCTTCACTTCTTTGTCCAGTGTTTTATACATTGTGCTCAGTTCCTCTTGTCGTTGAGCATCCTTGCACTGGTTTATCTTCTGCTTCACCATCCTCCTCTCCTCTATCAGCTTCCAGGTATCCGTCGAGATCCATTCCTTGTCTTCTTTCTTCTTCCTTCCTAATACTGTTGTGCAGGTTTCTTTCCACATAGCTTTCAAAGACTTCCAGTGTTCTTCCACACAGGTTTCTTCAGGGATGTCCCTCGACGTCTCCCATTTTGTCTTGATGGCTGCCTTGAAGATCTCCTTTGTAGTTTCATCCTTCAGTTTCCGAGTGTTGTACTTGAATTGAGGTCTATCACCAGCTTCCTTGAAGGCTTTTAACTTGATTTGGAAGGTTCCTTGCACTAGATAGTGGTCTGAACCTACATCTGCTCCTCTTCTTGACCTTGTGTTAAGTAGACTGCGTCTCCATTTTCTTGAGATTGAGATAAAGTCGATTTGATTTTTAGTGTGTCCATCTGGTGAAGTCCATGTCGCTTTGTGGATATCCTTGTGCCTGAACACACTGCCTCCAATCACCAAATCGTTGAATGCACAGAATTCTGCAAACAATTCTCCATTCTCATTCATTTCACCTAGCGCCTCTCGACCCATGGTTAGTTCTCTTCCTGTGTTGTCACCTCCCAGTTTGGCATTCATGTCGCCCATTAGAATTTTGATATCGCCAACTGGCGTCTTGTCCAGTGTTGATTGAAGTTGTCTGTAGAATTCCTCCTTTTTCTCTTGCTCTGCATTATTTGTAGGTGCATAACATTGTATGGTTGTGACCTTTCTTCCTTTTGAGTTGAATCTTGCTGTCATGATCCTGGAGGAGATTGGTTCCCACTGCATGAGAGCCTTCGATGCTCTTGAGGACATCATGATAGCCACTCCCTCAGTGTGCTCGTGGTTGGCGTCTGGGTGACCGGAGTAGATTATTGATTCTCCAGTTGACAGTTTGGAGAGTCCACTCCCATTCCATCTGCTTTCGCAAATCCCAAGCACTTCTATGTTATACCTTCTCATCTCCTTTGCAATCTGGGCTGCCTTACTGGGTTCAAACATCGTACGGACATTCCATGTCCCCACGTTTACTTTCGCTTTCATCGAGAGAAGACACATCGGCCAATTGGCTTCCCGAAGGCTTTCACCAACTGGCGTCATTTCGCCTCTCCGATTCCAGCGGGGAATAAGTTTGTTTTCATTTTTTATATTTTGTTTGTGCTTTGAAGTTTCTTTAGCGGTTAGATTTGTTTTACGGGGTAGGGTTGCTAGCCCTATGCCCAACCTTCCCTCTTTACCCGGGCTTAGGACCGGCTAGTAACTAGTAAACTAGTTAACCAGGCGAGGTTGATTGGGTTGCCTAGGATATATAAATGAATAAAGAGCGAAAGGAAGAGAGGAGATAGGAGACAGCCAACAGCAAGAAGCTTATCACGTGGCCTTCTTCATCCGACCAACAACTTTAACCAAAGATCCCAAGTATGTAGGCAAAGGCCAAGAGAGCGGTCGTGGTGAATGATGTTCTAAGTGAACCAAAGAAAAGGGCTGCGAAGTACCAGAAGTAAGTACTTCCAAGTCGTGGCGAAGTAAGCGTTGTTGGAAATGGCAATTTTTTTCGTCCAGGCCCAACCTAATTCTTCTGCGAGTGTATGCCTTTGTTGTCACTAGCATGCCGGAGGAAATCGTAGGACCCGACTCATACTTTTGGGCGTCGCTTCTGCCCTGAGCCCTCAGTTGCCATCAGTAAGAGGCCAGTCATTGCTATTCTTTTCCCAGTACCGCTAAAAACGTTGACGGTCACTAAAAATTCTGTATTGCTATCGACGACAGGTGAGACGTTAGACATCCAACTGATGCCCAGGCTATTCATCCGGCTCCAGATTCAGTCGTCCTCCGAAGCGCTAATGCTCATACCTCTAATTATGCTTCGATACCAGACGGTCGACATTAGATCGCTAATATTACTGGGGCTATAAATCTCTTGGCAAAGGACGGATTCATAAAGAAAAACCCCAGCATCACGACTATCATTATATTACGTGGTGGAACGGAAAAGGTTCTTGGTAAATTAAAGTGGAAAAAGTGAATTAAATTGCTCAAGCACAATGATAACTTTCACGAAACATGGATCATTAACTCATATTACGATATCAGGAAAACTGAATTTATGAAAATCGATGTTTACTACAAGCAATACTTGAGTTCAGGGTGCCACAAACTTCACTAAACATCAGTATACGAATAGGACGAAGCTTTCGGCTATAAAACTCGATGTATTGCACTGCGACGTGACCGACAAGCTTTTTAAACGGACAGGTTTTCTCGCAAAATTCCAAGAAAATCAGTCGTTACATGCACTGAAGAGAGGCTAAAGAGAATTGATTATCTGGATATTCGAAAGTACTTTGTTTTTCCATACTTTACATGGTACAGACGGCTTCGGTTTCCGAAACTCTCCCAGCAGACCGTTCACGTTCGACAGGAGGAGGGATAAAAGGAAGTGTTAAATTCCTTTCCTGGTGACGGACTAAAAGTCTGATAGTGTAGAGGAATCTGATGTGATCAAAGCCGAATGCATATTGGATTACGTAAGCGAAGCCTTCTCCTTAGATCATGATGGCAAAGTGTTCAGTAGGGGATTCAGCACTTCCCCGCCGACGAAAACAGTGCTCATAACAGAGGAAACGAACTTCCGGTTGCTAATTGATCCTGAATCCGGAAATCCTTCCCTTTAAATCACCATATTTGCTAGCAGACACTGCTGCCAAACCAGTTAATGATCTTTTCGGTATGCACTTGTTCCAGACCCACCGCCCTGAAAACTGGAAGGATGCTATGACCAGCCCAGTTTCTAAGGCCGGTAGTCACCATTTGGTGGATTTCTGTATCCTCGTGGGTCTAACTATTAAAGCTATTAGGGTTTAAGGAAAAATAATTCGTGAAAAAATACTTAACCATGTTGAACAGAATAAACAATTGGCAGCATGGCGGTGCATTCTTGCCCGGTTAAGTAGTCCACTTGTTACTAGCCGATCCGGAACCTAGATAAAGGAGGGAGGTTGAGCATAGGGCTAGCAACCCTATCCCGAAAAACCAACCAAATCGCTAGGGAAACTTCAAGGCACAAAAAATGCATAAAATAAAGATAAACCTATTCCTTGTTGGAATCAGAGAGGCGAAATGATGCCAGCTGGTGAAAGACTTCGGGAAGCCAGTCGACTGACGTGTCTTCTCTCGATGAAAGCGAAGGCAAACATGGGGACATGGAGTGTCCGAAACATGTTTGAACCTAGCAGGGATGCCCAGATTGCATAAGAAACGAGAAGGTACGGCTGGTAGTGCTAGGAATCTACGAGGAATGCTTGTAGATGGAGTGGAAGTGGACTCTTCAAACTGTCAACTGAAGAACCGATAATCTGCTCGGATGTTGTTACCCAGATGACAACCACGAGCAAACTGAGTTCTGGATTGGCTATCATGATGTCCCCAAAAGCAGCGAAGGCTCTCATACAGTGGGAACCAATCTCCTCCTGCATGACCATAACAGCAAGATTCAACTCAAAAGGAAGGAAAGTCACAAGCGTACAATGCTACGCTACGCTCCCACAAATAAGGAAGATGAAGAGAAGAGGGAGGAATTCTGCGGACAACTGCAATTAGTGTTGGACAAGACTCATGTTGGTGACGTCAAAATTCCAATAGGTGGGGTGATATGGACCCCCAACTGGGGGCGGAAAGCACCGGAAGAGAACTTATCATGAGTCGAGAAGCACTTGATGAAATAGAGGAGAATGGAGAACTGTGTGCAGACTTTCGCGCAGTTAGTGATTTGGTGACAATATGTACAGACACAAGGATATTCACAAGGCAGTGACATGAAACTCACCAGATAGCAGGACACACTAAAAATCAGATCAACTTTATCTTAGTCTCAAGAAAGTAAAGATGCAGCTTACTAGATAGAAGATGAAGAAGGGGGGCGGATGTAGGTTCAGACCACTATCTGGTACAAAGAACCTTCAAAATCAACCTGAAAGCTTTCACAGAAGCCGGTGATAGACCACAGTTCAAGTTGAATACCCAGAACAGAAACTGGACTGAAGGGAGAAACTTCAGGGGACATATTCACGTCGTCCGTCAGGAAAAATGGGGAAATTGGGCAACACTGTCGAGGAAGCCTGCGCGGAGGAACACCGGAACTTTTTGAAAGAGGTGTGGAAGGAAACCTGCATAATTGTGTCGGGAGGGAGAAGAAAGAAGATAAAGGATGGATCTTGATGTGCACATCGAAGCTGATGGAGGAGAGGAAGATGGACCAGTGCACTGGACAAAGAAGTGGAAAAGAGTGCGAGCAAGGACAAAAGACATTTCTACGACACATTTGTAACTGAAGCGGAACAGGCGGCAGGGAAAAGAGACCTGGCAACATTAGGTAAAATTACCAGGTTACTTGGTACTTGGGGGAGTTTAACACCGATGAAAGCTTGTCAAACTCTGGAAGGAGGCCAACCTAAGCCTTTGCAAGAACTGGCGCGGAATCGTGCTCCTGTTCACACCAGGCAAAATATTATGCCACGCCATCTTAGTGAGACAAAGAAGCTCTGGATTGAAAATTACAACCAGAACATTCTGGCTGACTTCAGGAAGGACAAATCGTATGCGGACCAAATTGCAACGCTATGCTACGCACCACTATAGAACACAGTGTAGAGTAGCAGTCAACTCTCCGCCTCAGCTTCAACAACTTCGAAGAGGCCTTGCTTTGACAGCGTCAACCGAGAAGTAATTTGTCAGCACTACGGTTTTGGTCTCACGAACCTTTGTCAGCTTCATCTAGCAGCTGTATGGCGACGCCACATGCCAAGCGATTCACGATGGAAAGCTCAATGACGCCTTTGAAGTGAATTGACAGGTAAGACAAGGCTGTCGCCTACTATCATTACTAATCATCTTCCTAATTGTGGCCAACTCGACTGGACGAAAACCAACAAGCTGGTAGGAGAGGCAGAGAAAACGGCACTTCAGGTGAATGTAGAGAACAGAGAGGTGATGAAAATACCCAACCAACAGCAACAACAACATCAACAACAAGCACCAATCACCATTAACTGGGGAAACCTAGAGGAAGTGGTCTCTTTCACCCATCTAGGCAGCATCGTTCCAACTACAGGCGGCACGAGCCATGATGTCAGGGCCAGGTTCGTAAAGACAGCAAGACAGGCCCTCATTAACCTGAGACCAGTGTGGAGATCTACTGGACTGCAGTGCACTCAGCATAAAGCGCGAACAAGATCCGGATTTTTAATACTAATGCCGGTCCAGTCAGTGCCTCTATGTGCTGGTTGAGAGACCTGGCGCGTTACGAAAAACATTTCCAATAAATTGCAGACATTCGTCAACAGCCGCAGCCTGCACTCGCTCGATACCGAAAATCAGACGACCACAGCGAATAAGTAGCAAGGAACTCTGGCTGGCAACGAGCCAACCAATAACTCATCGTCCAGCAAATATGAGGAAGAAAGTGGAGTTAGATCGGGCATGCACTTAGAAGACCATTCTCCAGGCTTTCGAGTGGAACCCATGGACGGGAACGGCGGGTTTGGCGTCCCAGCTGAGGGTGTCATGGAGATCATGTGAGGAACAAATGAAAGCTTGTTGGCAGGTTCAAAAGACTGCAGAGAAGAGAGTGAAGTGGAGGCGTGCTACAGAAGCCCAATTTTCCGCTAGGGATCCAGGGGGTAAACGACAATAATAACAGTACCACAGCGACGCAGCTTCGACACTGGACACTCCAGTTTGAAAAACCTCACGCGGGAGAGGAATGGGCTGCTACCCGCAGGTACAAGCTACCAACGAATGCCATGTTTATGGAATTGAGGCACTCGACAAAGTGTGTCATATGGAACTGATAGGAAGCCGCTCCATTCCTGGGTTTGGTGCTGCATTGCAAGACTGGATTAGATACATTTCGTATAGTAGAAGGTATATAGTGGGGGTTAGTGGGACACAGTCTCAGTGGAGACCTATGATGAGTAGGGTTCTCCAAAGAACAATCCCAGGTCCCCTACGTTTCTTGTCATATATCAAGGAATTACTAGAAATGCTCATCTGTTTGGTGCTGTTATTCGCCGATTATGTATATGTTTGGAGAGTCACACGTATTGATGCTGGTAGATATGCACTTCAAGCAGATTTGGATGAACTAGTAGGTTGTTTCAAATGTTGGTACTTGGAAATCAGCTCTAGTAAAAGTGCAATGATGCACATTGGTCATAGCAATTGTTTTTAGTAATCCGTTGATGGTACACCACTACTCCCAGTCTTTTAACTGAAAGGCTGCGTCATCATCATTATCATCATCATCGTAAGCCATGATTTGGAAACCTCGGTATACTGTAATGCAGCCGCAGCAGTAGGCCTCGGTGTATTATGGTTCATCCGCACAGTGTTCGAAAGTTTTGGTCAGGATATGCTCAGAAGGCTCTATTCTGCTTACGTTAGACCTCATTTGGAATACTGAATTCAGGCAGGCACTCCATGTCTAAAAAGGGATTCTGATGTACTTAAGCGTGTTCGAAGGGTAGGCACTAAGCGTGTTGCAGGCCTTCTGAGTCCGCTGTATGAGGAACGACTAGATTGACTACACTTATTTCTGCTTTCTTGTCGGTTGAAAGAGGGTGGTCTCATACCGGGATTCCGTATCCTCAAAAATGACTTCGGTAGTGATGTGTCCTACTCCTTCCAAAATGCTGTGATTGACCGTGCTCGGAGGCATCACAATGGAATTCGAGAACCGCTTTCGAACCAACCCAGGGTGAATCTGTACCTCCTAAATCATGGAGTTAACAACTGGAACTTCTTGCCCCGGCAATTACTAGTTGCATCCTCAGTCAATGCGTTCAAGAAGATGGACCTTCACAGAGATACCTTCTGCAAGCATTAGCACAGTCCAACTGCCCTACCATTCTGGTTGCTGAAAACTGCGAATTGAAGTATTAGAAAGAAATCTCAAGACTACAGGCAAGCAAACTTTTGTCCATGAGCATTATGACAGACGGACAACGTTAGAATAGACCAAAAGCGGCTTCCTCTGCCTTACGATTTACATGGCATATTTTATGGTCTCCATGTTTAAGCGGTCTTGATGTTCACCGAAGACACCAGTATCCCTCCACATACTTTTTACAGCCATTCGTTTAAGGCCAGTTTATACTTGTAGAAGGAAGGAGGTGGGGTGGCAGTGTTTATGAGTGACCATCTTAAAAGTGAACGGGCAACTGAAACTATTTTTAGGGCTCCCAGATTCCATCTGTTGCCACTTTACGCTTGGACACATCAAGAGCCTGGTGGGGGGCGTCTACAGAATTTCTACTATTAACGTGAAATATAACCGACAACTGCTCCGAGTAATATCCAAAGCAACATCCATCGGATATGGCCACGTCATTGTAGCTGGTGACCTGGATGCTACAACCCCCAATCCTCGGCAGGGTAGAGGAACTCCAGGCTGAAAGTTCGGCCGGAACCCACCCCACACTATCCAAAAGGCTGAACTACAAGGGAGTATTGGCGGTGGCACTCGCTCGGCGGTCAGGCCGAAAACCATCCAAACTGGACTACCCTTTTGCCAGCGGCTACCTGCTGGCCGAAGTTGTTCAGGTTCAAACCCCCTTGGCGGTGGCGATCATGGTTTGGTAGTGTTCGACCTGCTATTCAACGAACAACTGTCTTGGGAGATACCTACCACTGTCTTTGCCGCAGCAAGGCGAACCACGTGGCAATGAACCAATATCTGTCGACAGCACCATGGTCTCAGGAGTGGAGTAACCTCTCGATTGACCAGCATTGGGGACTAGTTAGAGATGTCATCAAGAGGGCTATTTCTGAAAACGTCCCGGTAATCACGGCAGTACTGAGGAAGCGAACCTCATGGCTGAGGCGAGACGGTGAATGCCAAGAGGGAAGCATGACAGGTGTGCAACCTCCGGAAAACGGTCTGACCACAACGCGTATATGGCTCTAAGAAATCGATGCAACATCAGAGTGAGGGGAGATAGGGGGTCGTTCCAGACGAACCCAGCCCAGAAGCTCGAGGTGAGCCCCAAGGACTTGCATCGATTTATGGCAGGCAGAGAATCCACCAGCCAGGGGGCTTGCATCTTGAAAGGCCTGAACGGAGAGAACTTCTCTGGACTAGGGGTTGCCGAAGCCCTCAGAGACACCTTCGATACGCAACTGAATAGGTCTCCATCGAACGGAAACTGCCAGCTGGCCAAGCCACATTCGGCACCATCAAATGCTGTAGAGTTGCATGGAATAAAGGTAACTCCTGCTATGGTCCTCGAAAAGCCATCTAGGCTCAGCGTGGTGAAGTCACCGAGATGGGATGACATCCAGTCGGCTGTGCTGAAACAATGCCCTGGTGCTTTGGGCAGCCTGCCATGTAATCTGTTTCGAAACTCCTTGGACAATCACATGCTTCCACGAGGGTGGAAATGTGCTATTCTGTCCCCCACCTTCAAAGATGGGGACAGGCAGAACCCGAGATGCTGTCGACTCATAGTCCTTCCACCAGTAGTGTCGGTGGTAACGAGGAGCCTGGTAGACCACCATGTCAGAGAGTCCCTGGCAAAGGGGCGGCACCAAGTGATTCTCAACGTGGTTTCAGAAAGGGTGAATCCTGTGCCGCAAACATTCTGGCGGCAGGTGATAAGTGGGCGGCATGCTGGGACCTCCAAATTCCCGTCCATGTTATTTTCCTGGATTTTGCTAAGGCCTTCGACACAGTCCCGCACACCATTCTTATTCACAGGATATCAAGGTTGGGCATCAAGGGACAAGTGCTTTCATGGTTGCAGGACTATTCAAATGGCAGGCAATTCTGTACAAAAGCCAACAGAGTTTGCTCGAATTGGAGGACACAATCATCTGGTGTATCACAAGGGGCGGTTCTGAGTCCACTGCTATTCCCTCTCTTTGTGAAAGACCTCCCACTGAATCTCAGCTCCCCAATTCTACTTTACACTGATGATGTTAAGCTATGGAGAGCTGTGACATCAGAAACAGAATCAAGTGCACTGCAAAATGATCTCAGATTACTTGCAGAGTGGGTGGATATAATGGACTAGCATTTAATCTGGATAGGTGACGAGCCATGTTTCTCCTCACCCCAGACTCTCAGAAGGTACCCTATTCTCTCTGTGGAACACAACTTTCCCACAGAGAAAGACCTAGGACTAATGCTAACTGACAAACTAGACACTAGCTCCAATTATCCGAGAAACGCCTCCGGAGCCTACTCAGTACTGCACTTCATGTGCAGACAACTGGGTGCCATGACCCCGGAGCTCTTTTTGAAGCTGCATAAGACCTATATAAGACCTCACCTAGAGGCACACAACGTCATTGCACCACCATATCTGAGAAGGGAAGTGAACCTCCCAGAGAAAGTCCAAAGGGGAGCAACAAACGGTGTCGTGGAAATGATGCGAAAACCCTATGAGGACAGGCTGAAAGACCTGGGGCCCCACTCTCCTAGCTACCACAGACTACGTGGTGACTTGACAGCGGCTTACAAAATACTAAGTAACCCAAGTCATCCGAACAGTGGAATCCTATCGAACGGCAACTGTGGTGATCCTCGTGGTAACCCAAGGAGGATCGCTCGCCAAACACCAAAAACCCGTGTGCTATCACACTTCTTCCCTCTGAGAGTTTGCGGCCACTGGGACTCATTGCCTGCCGAGATTGCTACTGCTCCGTCTGCTGACAGCTTCAAGAAGAGGTTGGACAGTTACGCAGCGACGCACGGTTTGCGCTCATCCAACTGGGATGTGGACTAAGCTTACACGACTTACTAACTCGGTACGAACAACCATTACTGAACACTTTGCAAAACCACTATCACTGAGAATTTGGCTTAACCTTATACCTTCCTGTAGACGTCCCCTCCAATTACCGTTTCCCACCAAAGGAATCACTTTATTCCCATTCATCCTATGATGTTACTTATTCTTCTTACTTCTGAATTTGCGTTCTCGAACTTTAACAAAAGCTCTCCTTATCACCTATTCCCCATGAACCTACCAATGTTTTCTTCTTCCGTGACGTTACCTTTTTCCTAATTTTTTTAAATTATATGTTATTTTTCTTCCTTTTTTCCTTTCCTTATTCTATTTTGTTTCTATCTGTACTTTCTCTCTCTTGATTGCTTTGCACATATTATTCATCTCCTTGTACAACCAGTCCGACCAATTGTCTGCTGGCACGAAATTTGAGGAACCCATCTCCACCACAGTCCTCGGAAGAAAAAGCAAACAAACAAAAAACACTCCGTACAAAATCGAAAAACACTCAACCACCCGTGAGGCTAACCGGAGCTACAGCAGTCGAGTGGGTAGACATACAGCATTGGAATCCACCAAAGACCTGGAATCGTTCCGCAAGACCTAGAAGCGACCGCGAAGAAATAAATTGGTTTACACTAGCTCGCTGCCTGTTAGTAGTTTAGGATTTGCCCTGGTGCGAACTTGACAGACGCAAAGACCAATCACTAATTATTCGGACTTGTCATATACCCACGAATACGGGACCAGGAAGAACACGATAGCGTAGTCGGATGGAATAGTATATTTGGATGGTTGTGCCAAAATACCGATGCGTTCCAACTAACTGGCTAGAGAGTCGAATACGAGCAGTGCAACGTAAGACGACAGCGTGCCAAATGGCGAGGATGCTTGACCGGGTGCCTTCAGCTTAGCGTGTCCAGTTAAACTATCAAGGTCAGCATCAATGTCGAAAGACGTCAAACCCTAGGCTATTGATTTTTGGGGAAGTGTATGACGCTACAGTAGTTCAAATATATACGCCACTTTATAAGTACGTTAAGAAGGTTTTTATTGACAGAGAAGGAATTTATGCTAACTTTAAGGAGCTTTGATGTATATGCACATCTTTTTCGAAGTTTTAAAGCTTATTTCACTTTATCCCTTTTGCTTTCATTCTCCAAACTGTGCAAGTTACGGATTTCACCGTCCTTGAGCAGCTCACAAACGACTTTGATGGCATTAACAGGGAAACACCATATTTTCTTTAATTCTCTTGCCAAATTGAAGGCAGATAAAGTTAGATATAATTTCTAACCATAGTGGGAAGTTTTTCTGCGTTTTTTCCACTCCTATTTGAGGCTGCTGCAGGCTTCTTTATCCGATCTTACCTAACCAGCAAACACTTGGTACACTGACACCTTTAAGCAATTCTCGAAATCAGCGTCGGGCATAGTTAGACAATTTTGGGCGGGTCTCTAAAACATTATGTTTCGCACGGTAACAGTCCTCAGGAAATAAATAAACAGTTGCAGATCTCGGGTACTACGACTCCTTACTGATAGTCATCATGCCTTATTAGTCGAACTTTAGGGGCACTGCAAGAGAATATCCAAGTCAGGTGGATGCTCTCTGGAGAGTAGGTCAATCCCTTTGAATTTCGAGGTACCTAGGGTTCTACCTGTTATTCCACCTATACCGAATTTCAATAGTAATGGTGACACCGCATATCCATGGTGAACACGCCACGCCCCTTAAAAGCTATACGGACAACGAGCTGCCTCCTTGAAAGTCTGGTGGATATAAGCAGTAATAGTGATTGTATTATCTTGGCAGCGACTACCAGTTATCGTTGCTTAAGGTGACAACTCTTTGTAAAGTTTTACGACGACTTGTGTCGAAAGCCGTTCTTGATCGAAATCATTGAAGACCTGATAAGTTAAGCTGCTTGTTTCAACCACTTTAACAAGTTTTTTATTTTACGACAACCTTCTAGTCGTTGAGGAAGATCAGAGACTGCGCGTCAATGTCTCCCTAATGTTTCAACTAAGTGGTGAGAAGCCAAATTTTAGACGTGGAATGGTTGAACTATTCCTTAAATATTCTGTTCATTATCCCATTCGTTTGCTGAGACAGCGTCAGTGATCTGTCTTCATTAACGGCTACATTTTCTGATCACCATCATTTTTGTTATTCTGCTGAAGAAGTCCAAGCAGCTGAATACTGTTAATTATCCCTGTTACCTTCTTAACCTGCTTAGCTTTTGTTGTCCATCATTACATAGACCCTTTTACACGCAGGTTGGGTTCTCAAGCAGTGGCTTTCAGGTTCAAACCGAATCATAACCCTTCACGCAACAAGTGTGGCCCATAACCTATCAGACAAATCTTCGTTGCGCAGCCGATTTATATTACTATTGGTAGAAGTAACAGGTCCTTTTCCAGTCTACATATAAGATGCCTTCATTACTCGTCACAAACGGCGAAATTTGGGACCTGTTTTTATGCAGGCAACAGTATAGGTGAATTTCAGTCTGCTTGGAAACGTCTTTCAATCTTGATTTTCTAAGTATTCATCAAGGTGAAGACAAACTTTGTTGGTGCCTAAGAAGTACAGTACAATTGAAAATCATTTACAAATCTGTGAACATAGCTATATTCTGAGTACCTAAGCGTCTAAGCTACTTCACTGAATACTATTTACTAACAAAGGCATCACAAAAATGTAAACACTAATAAAAAGGATGCCACACAGCTAAAAAGTATAATACAATAATAATAGTAATACTAATGGTAAAAGTATAAGATAATGTTTCCGAAACAATTTACTGTCCATATTCATGTCACGCGATATGAATATGATATGATTTGAAAATCGAGAAAAAATTCTGTGCGAAATGTTATCGAGTAAATGATACCAACAGCCTTCTTCCAAAATAATCCAACGTCACCTGGCATTGCACGTCGAGGAAACAAGTTACTCGACATACCTAACACGTTCAAACCATCTCAGTCGATGAAGGTTCACAACCTCATCAGTCGACTGGTCTGTTTTGTTTAGTATCCTTCTCTTAATCTCCACATGCTCATACGAAGATTCTGACATATGCCAACAGGGCTGAAAAGACAGCTATAGTTAAAAACTAGGAGTCTATACACATCATCTATCTAGTCTTAAAGGCCAGGTCTCACAGCCAAATAACATGACAAAACGGATTTAGGCGCAATAAACTCAGCCTTCAAAAGGAAGTTCGATATCTCACCGGCCGACACAAAAGGTTATGCAAGTTGCTAAACGAGCGTTTTGCATCCCAGGTGGGATTTAGTCCGCAACCAGCCCGTTCTACACGATGCGAATCCCCAAATAAATGAATTTCTCGACGAATTCTACCACTTCACTCCCTATCCTAAAATGAGAATAGTTGCAGACTAGTTTTGAAGCATCATCCATTTGACAGGTGCAGAGCGCATTCCAAGCTTACTGAAATTCCTACTCAACGCGTTCACAAGATCCTGCATCTAGTCAGCATCTTCACCTAGCAGGACGATATCGTCTGCACACTCCAAGTCAACTGGATGCTCTCTACAGAGTAGGTCAACCCCCGTGAAGTTGGAGGTACCCAGGGTCATGTCTATTAGTGCATCTGTAGCGAAGTTAAACAGGGACAGCAACAGTGGATATCCCTCGTTGTCTCCACTTCAAATGACAACACCCCGAAATCCTCACATTGCTGTGTGAGTTAGATTAGAGAGCTTTGATTGACATAATAAGCTTGTTTGCCACTCTCTTCACAACTAAACATTGTTGCAACACTTCTTGGTCGATGTAATCGAATGCCACCTTTAGGTTAAATCTGGCGAGTGTCAGCTGCTTGTGAGTATGCCTACGTCCTAGAAACCGTCGAAAGGTGAAGATTTGATCGATGGAGCCTCATTGAGACCCAAAACCTGCCTGGTATTTTCGAGTTTGCTGTTCTCCAGCTCCACTTAGGCATCGGATAACTATGGAAGCTTGGATCTTGTACACAATATTAGTCAAACTAATTCCCCTATGGTTTCCATACACTATCTGGTACCTTCATTACCCTAACCAGTAATTTCATACCTCCATTCTTAAAATCGTCTGATAGCAAACTGTCTGTTCCTGTTGCTTTGCATCGTTTCAGGTTGGAAACAGCCTTCTCGACTTCGACGAGAGTTGGAGGACTGACATCTACTTATTCAAGTCTAGGCTGGATATTAGACAACTGAATCGTTGCTGAGGCCCAGTCGAACTGTTCTTCAAAATGTTCCTGTCAATGTTCTAGCCGCCTATTCTGAGAGGTTATTATGGACTCATCCTTCTGGGTGGTGGTCTCACTAACTATTGTCTTCCTGTCAGTATCATCAATAGGCTGAAATAATTGCTGAGTACTACCCAGCGCTGATGCCTTCTCTGACTGTTTCGCTTTCGCAACCCACCAGTGCTCACGATCATTGCGTAGACTTTTAGTCAATTCACTTTTGAGCCACTTTCACTCCTCATTGTGTCCAGAGCCAGCTGTAATGAGTGTTCTTGCATCAATCAGTTCGTATAATGTTACCGGAATCCACTGACTTCTGCCTACCTTTGGATTTAGGTTGCCACCTGTGTTTGCTGATGTT